>CM051266.1:9967517-9995017 GCA_027921565.1 Artemia sinica
CTGATATCCTTAGCAATGTTAGATCATTTTGAGGAACCTAGCTATTAGTTTTGAGAAGCAAGGATACATATGGTCAAAATGCATTTATATCCTTAGCAATATTAGATCATTTCGAGGAACCTATCATTTTGTTTTCAGAAACAAGGATGCATATGATTAAAATGCATATGATATGTTTAAAAATATTAGATCATTTTGAGGAACTTAGCGTTTAGTTTTGTGAAATAAGGATGTATAAGGTTGAAAATGCATCTGATATCCTTTTAGTTTTGGGACACAAGGATGCAAATGGTCAAATGCATAAATGTATCTGATATCCTTAGAAATGTTAGATCATTTTGAGGAACTTAACTTTTAATTATGAAAAACTAGGATGCATATGGTCAAAATGCATCGGATACCCTTAGCAATGTTAAATCATTTCGAGGATTTTAGCTTTTAACTTTGAGAAACAGGGATGCATAGTGTCAAACTGTATCTGATATCCTTAGCAATGTTAGATCATTTTGAGGAACTTAGCTTTTAGTTTTGAGAAACAAGGATGCATATGGTCAAAATGTATCTGATATCCTTAGCAATGTTAGATCATTTTGAGGAACTTAGCTTTTAGTTTTGAGAAACAAGGATGCATATGATTAAAATGCATCTGATATCCTTACCAATATTAGATCATTTTGAGGAACTTAGCGTTTAGTTTTGTGAAATAAGGATGTATAAGGTTGAAATGCATCTGATATCCTTTTAGTTTTGGGACACAAGGATGCAAATGGTCAAATGCATAAATGCATCTGATATCCTTAGCAATGTTAGATCATTTCGAGGAACTTCGCTTTTAGTTATGGGAAACAAGGATGCATATGGTAAAAATGTATTTGACATCCTTAGCAATATTAGATCATTTTGAGGAACTTAGCTTTTAGTTTTGAGAAACAAGGATGGTTATGGTTAAAATGCATCTGATATTCTTAGCAATGTTAGACCATTTCGAGGATTTTAGCTTTCACTTTGAGAAATAAGGATGTATAAGGTTAAAAATGCATCTGATATCCTTTTAATTTTGAGAAACAAGGTTGCAAATGTTCAAAATGCATATAATATCCTTGGTAATGTTGGATCATTCTGAGGAATTTAGCTTTATAGTTTTGGAAACAAGGATGTATATGGTGAAAATTTATCTGATATCCTTTTAGTTTTGAGAAATAAGGATGCAAATGGTCAAAATGCATATAATATCCTTAGCAATGTTAGATCATTTTGAAGAACTTAGCTTTTGTTTTGAGAAACAAGAATGTATATGGTCAGACTGCATGCGATATCCTTAGCAGTGTTAGATTGTTTTGATAAGCTTAGCTTTTAGTTTTGAGAAACAAGGATGCGTATGGTCAACATTCATTTGATATACTTAGCAATGTTAGATCATTTTGACCATTCAAAAAGTTCGATTTGCTAACACACCCAAAAAATAAGAAAAAATAACAAAGTAATGCATAAAATATTTTCAATGAAACAACGACATGTAGAATATTATCATAAAAATAAAAAATGAATGCATTGAATCCATTCCATAATGTACTTCATTATGTTATCTCTTGACATGGCACTTATTCCATTTTGGTTTCTTAAACGAGTTTCAGCATGGTTTCAGGTACAATCGCATCACACTGCGATGTACATTGCATCACACTGCGCATCACACAATCGCATCATTGGTATTACTGGGTTCATTGACTGCATCTGATGGTAAAATGTCGATGACACTAGCAACATTCTCCGATGCTTTGCTTTTCTTAGAATCCTCATTAACTTACATGGTGATATTATCTTCCAATGCCCTTTTTATTTTGTCGACGAATTTACTGTCTATTATCACATTATTTTTACACGGGTAACAATTCTGGCACTGCGACATGATATGTTTTGTGACATTGGTGCAGCAGTACGCCTTTCTTCTTTTTACCTTCCGTTGAATGCTAATTGCTAATGCCCGAAGGCGATATGATTTAACAAGAGGTATCGCGTTACCCCCACTACGAGCAAGAATTCCGAGAAAAATGCTAGATCTCATAGAGGAACTAGCAACTCCAATAGCACATTTGGATTGGCTGTGCTTGCAATGATAGGTTTTTGTGAGAGTACTGGTCTCTTAAACTGCATACACAGATCCAGGGGGTACTGGTCTCTTTATCTGCATCAATAAAGGTTTCTGAAAAAATGCTAGATCTTACAGAGGGACTAGCAACTCCAATAGCACATTTGGATTGGCTATGCTTTTAATGATGGGTTTTTGTGGGAGTATTGGCCTCTTAAGCTGCATACAGCGATCCATGTGGTACGTGCCTCCTTAACGTATTAATACAATACTACTCATGTAGTGTATATTCTTTGAACACACAGCATCCTCAAAGCCATCCGAGGTTGAAATACTGGCGAACATTCGTCCTCAGTTTCAATCTAATAACAGCGGGAACTCGGGTTTTTCTCTTACATCAAACATCAACACAATCTAGCTTTACCCACCAGAACTATAGGCTAAAGCTAACTCAAAAATAAACAAAGCCAAAATTTTGGTCAAATTCATCTTCTATTATCTTCCTTTTTTCTTTTACATTTGACTGAAGATAAGAGACAAACTCTTACCATAAGGTCACAAATGTTAGCATATTTGTGCATATACTCTTTTAACCATATTCTGTGTACTAGTTTAATATAAGCTGTTTCTTATAACCAATAAAAACTGAAAAAAAGGATTTGACCTGCGTTCAGATTGTTTTAAATTCAATATAAATACGTAGACTTTGTCCTTCGATGGAAACCCAACTTCTAGTAAATTAAAGCTGAACTTGTTTGGACTTTTCTATTTCTGCTGCATAGGACTGCAGTGTAAGATGCAAAAGTGGCTTTTGATTCAGTTCATTTATAGTGCCGAAGGCTCCTCACGTATCAGTTTTATGTACGCTTTGGCTTCTTTTTGAAAGATTTTCGAGTAACTGTCATAAATTGTTGGTTTAAATTATATCTAAGCTCAGTCTTGCGTGCTTTACTCTATTTGCGATTGCTTCCAAATAAACTTTGACCTTGAATTAAAAATTTAAAAGAAAACGTTTTTTTTTTAACTGAAAGTAAGGAGCGACATTAAAACTTAAAACGAAGAGGAATTATTCTGTATATGAAAGGGGCTGTCCCCTTCTCAACGCCTCGCTCTTGACGCTAAAGTTTTTTATTGTTTAAAAAGTAGAGTTGTGAAAAAGAATCAAACTTTAGCGTAAAGAGTGAGGCGTTGAGGAGGGGACAGCGCCTTTCATATACGGAATGATTTCTGTTTGTTATAAGTTTTAATGTTCAGCGAGACAGTTCCTTCCTCGCTGAGAGTCACCCCCCTCAGTAAAAGTGCTTGTGGACGATTCACCCTAAAAATCCACCATAGCATTTTTTCATTGGAATAAGACTTTAATCTCTAATCTGCTTCTCGATCACTCCAGAAATGCCCCCTCCCGTGTAAATTATTTCCCTGAAAACAAAACGAGCGAAAAAAAGCCCCTGGATAGGTCCCCTGGAACATCTCCACATAAAACATTTGGCAAAGAGAATGTAAAACAATTAAAAAGAATTTTGTATAGAAATTCTGTCAAAACCAACCAGTGTAACATTTCCCCTAGAATATTCACCCCCCCCCCCAAAAAAATACCTCAAAAAGGAAGATTCTTCTCTAAGAAATCCACCAAAAGCACACCCCCCCCCAAAAAAAAGTGGCAGTATACTTCCCAATACCAAATACTATATGTAAACAACGAGCAATGCTCACAACTTGCAGCCCTTCCCACGGGGACTAAGGGGGGTCATTTTACATCTAGATACACAGTTATTAGATTTTTTACTATGCTGAACAAAATGGCTATCTCAAAATTTTGTCCGGTGAATTTGGGGACAAAATGAGCGTGGGAGGGGGCCTAGTTGCCCTCCAATTTTTCGGTAACTTAAAAAGGGCACTAGAGGTTTTGATTTCCGTTTGAATGAGCCCTTTCGTGATATTCTAGAATCATTGGGTCGAAACGATCACCCCTGGGGAAAAAAAAATTAAAAAAAACAAATGAACACGCATCTGTGACCTTTCTTTTGGCAAAAAATACAAAATTCCACATTTTTGTATATAGGAGCTTGGAACCTTTTCAGTAGGGTTATCTGATACGATGAATTTGGTGGTGTGAATCTGATTAAGATTCTATGACTTTTAGGGGGTGTTTTTCCCTTTTTCTAAAATAAGGCAAATATTCTCAGGCTAATAACTTTTGATGGGTAGCACTAAACTTAATGAAACTTATATATTTGAAATCAGCATAATAATCCAATTCTTTTGATGCATCTATTGGTATCCAAAATCCTACAGTTCGTTACCCCGAACTGTTTGATTCAGATTTTGACTAATCAAAATTGAGCTTTTTCTTATTTTTCCAGTTTTGCTGTGTACTGCCACGTTTCCAGTGGTTTTTAGTTCATGTTAGTGTAATTCGATAGTTTAAAGTCTAATTTACTTTTGATTTCAATCTAAATTTAATTAAAAACATAGTTTGGTCTAATTCATTTTAGTTAATTAGTTTCAATTAATATTAAACCCATGCTCGGGGTCAAAGATTCTTTCCTTGTAATTTTCCCATAGTATTCTGCTTTGTCTGAAACTTATATTCATAAGATATTCTTATTTGAAAATTAGAATTAGGCTTCAAACTGGGTATCCTACCTTATCCTGATCACAACCCCTGTCAACTAAATGGTAGAAATATTTTGGAAATTTAGTCTTTGCACATCTTAAAGACCTATAAAACTTTTTTAAGCCATTTTCAACTTCTTGTTTGCTCTCTCCAAATCTAAGAACTCAATTATCCGATTTGCAAAGGATATCTTACCTGTAACCATTGCAAGTTGATTGTCAACGTTGTTTTCAACCTCTCTGACAATTTTGACAATATCGCCATGTACTGCTTGTATTATTGAAATAAGTCTGGTTTCCAGGGACGCCTGCAAAATTGAAATCCTGCTGATGGGTAGCGTAAAAGAAGAAGCTGGCGATTTGACTATTGTATTTGGAATCTGAGTTTTTTTACTCCTAAGAAAAAACATGAAGAAAAGAAGTTGAAGAGAATTGTAATAAAAATATTTATGCTTAGAAAGTAATCTGAATTCCACATTCCTGTTGATTCAAATTTGAAAGTTTATCTGCTGTTCCGACTTTAGGGAACAGCACCTGAATCAGGGAATTAGCTGTTCCTACTTTAGATCCAAAGAAGCCCGATGCAGGTGCTGAAGAACTGACTTTCAAGGTTTCACAGTGCAAAGCATTTTAAGTGACTTGTGATTCCAAGAACTGGCAATATACCCTAAAATAAATGTGAAATGGACAGGTATTTTAGATAACATATAAGCAATAGTTTTAAGAGTTATTCAGCAATACACAGTGGCACATCATTTACGAGGAGGAAGATCTTATATTAAGGAAAGGGCCTCTCAAAGCTTCAAAAATTTTATTTTTAGATCAAAATTTTCCAAATTTCACAAAAAGTCATCCAGATCAATATCCTTTAACCTTCTTATGGGGATTTCCTCTCTATATTTATTTTATTTTTGAAGAATTTGTTAGGACTAACTATACAAAGATGCTGAGGTTGGAATAACTTTATAATTACTAAACAAATCTTTTTGGTGCGAGATAAATTGTTAAATCTATATGCAAACCTGCAAGAGTAGGGGAGAGAACTTGTCTAAGGATCCCACCTTAGAAAAAGCCTAGAAATCACGGCATTAAATTAATATTGACATTCCAGACCACAAACATCCGCTCATATTTTATTGACAGTGTAATTAGTTTCTATAATCTGTTGAAACCTTGTCGTAAGGAGTGAGGGGTTTTGGAGGACTGCAGTTACCCTCATATATAGAATATTTCTGTTTATTTTAAATTCACCATTTACTCTCTTTAACAAAACTGGTGATTTCTTGTATCTTAAATATTTAATTAACCATGATACATTGTTCTTTGGATTAAGCTGCAACAAAGGTATAATTAGTATTTATTTTGAGGCAATTTGGTATTTGATTTCTACACAATAACAATATTCAAATATATTTAGCTCTTTGACGGATCCAACAACCAAAGAAAAACTGATTGAAAGAGACACTGCTCTGCAATCTTATTATAAAGTTGAAACATTTTTATTGTTTGCAAAAAGTTAGAACATAACGACTATACTTTTAATTTTTGACGTTTGATGCCCAAAAGCCTCCAGTTTATAGTTTACAATTCAAGGCCGCACCCAGTAGTTTTTTTTTGGGGGGGGATTTTACTCAAAGATTTTTTTTTGGGGGGGAGGGTTACACAAAAACCTCAAAAACGCGTACAAAATTTGTTTATATCAACTTTTGTTACGTTTTACGAATCAAACAAACATTTCGGAGGGAGGGGGTTCAAACCCCCTACCCCCCCCCCCCTGGATACGGCCTTGGTACAATTTTAGGGAAAGAGATTAAATATCGACTTGAAAAAAAATATTATGGAAAATTTATGTTTCAATACAGAATTTTGGGACTGCTCTCTTAATTTACCGCATGGTTAGATTTTATTTAATCTCCATTGACATTTGATTTATTTTAGTTCACGTTTTGCTTTTGACACACTTTTCAAAAATTACATTAATTTTACTAAATTCATATTTTCATCCCCATTTATTTCATTCGCCTTCATTCAAAATTCCCTAGAATGTTCCTTAAACACAAAGATTAATTTGGAAAGATTTGGCACACATAAAAAATCATAATCTTTAGCCTCACAAAAAGAAGTAATTTCAAATAGAGATGAATTTATAAGGGAAGTGATTAAGAGCAAGATAAAGGCAAGTTGCACATTTAACCTCCGAAAAAAGTCTTAGAAAATAAAGCCTTAAAGCTCTTGGAAAAAAATAGAAGCACAACAGACACTAGTATCTAGGTAGGAACTTATTTCGGAGAAAGGGGCAAATATTTTTCCAGGGTAGGGGATGATAAGAAGCCAAAAAACAGGCAATTATATCAAGGATTTCTCAGTATCAACGCTGATAATTCAAAGAGAGGTAGACACGAACCCCTCCTTCTTTGCATGGACATGAAAAGGAAGTGGCATTTTTTTCTGACAAAAACCTGTTCCTTCATAAGGAGATATATTGTTATTATTATTGCTGTTACTATTGTGGAAAGACTCATAAAATTAAGTCAAGGATCTTTGTAGTAGGCCCGTATCTATTGCTTTTAGGATCATCATGAGAAGGGTGTCACTACTATCTCCAATAAGAAATATGTAATTAAGCAATTGTTTTTAGAATGGGACAATATTTGTCGGGGAAAAAAACCCAAAGAGATAGGATAAAGATGCAGGATATTCAGGTGTCCCCCAAATAATTTGGAGAAAAAATATGGTACTTGCGCATTATACGGTACCCACGAAAGAAGTCAAGTTTGGCTAATGCTAATGAAATATAATAAAATAGGATGAATATATAATAGTTTAGAAACAAATTTGGGCTATGTATTTGCACATTGGGGGGGGGGGGTAAATCATAGCATATATTAAATACGTAATCTAACCTAACCTAGGTAATTTATATATGGTATGCTTTACCCCCCCCCCCCAATATACAGCCCAAATTTGTTTCTAAACTATTATATATTCATTCTATTTTATTATATTTCATTAGCATTAACCAAACTTGACTTTTTAGAAGTGTCCGTATAATGCACCAGTACCGTTCCTTGTACAGTACGGTGGCCGGCGCTTACCAACCCCCGCGGAAAATAGATTATGATGCAGGATATGAGGAGATTATGAGGGAGAGCGTTAAAATCTTGCGATTTCAATGAGGAGCCCCCTGCCCTCTGTTTACACTTCTAAGGAGAAAGAAGAGTGCCTTCTGAAAAAAAAAGTTCTTTCTTAGGAAATATTCTCAACCAGAATCATTTTGCTTGGAAGACATTTAAAGGGAAAACAAGTTGATACAACTGGATTTAAAAAAAAGTACTGAACTGGATTTCAAAGCGTGAACATCGATTTGAACTGGTTTCTTTGAACTTGAAAATATAATTAACTCAGTGATAACGGAAGTGTTACAATACTCTGAAAGGATTAAAGTTACAAGTGACTTTTTATTCTTTGGATAGCACTGGCAGACAATTTTGATTTTAAATTACTGAATTTTTTAAAATTCACTCCACAATTGACTGGACCACCATTCCAATAAAGGTGATCGCCACAGCTTCCGTGGGCCTGCCCATGTTAAGATAAGTTTCTTTTTGGATCATTTCTGTATATATTCTTTGGGATCATTGTTTTCAAAATGGTAGACTTCAAGAAGGGGGACTTAGCTTTGGTGCAGTTTAAGGAATATCCAGTTTGGCCAGTTCGTATTGTAAATGCTATTAAGTCAAAAGAATCTATACTTAACTTTACCGTTTTTTTGCTACGGATCTCATGATTTTCATGTATTGATTAGAATCTTGTATCTAATGAAGATGATTATGCCGACGCTTCAAAGCGAACACAGAAGGGCGTAAATCACGCCTTTCGGGAAAACAAGAGCAGTCCATATATTGACCTTGAATACGTCAGAAAAAGAGATCGGAAAGTATCGAGTAGAACGGTTACTGTTTCAAGCGATACCTCAGCTCTCCACAATCAATTTGTTTCCACACAAGCTGAGGTGGACAAAATTCGTACTGACATTGTTAAAGTCATTGAAAAAAAGGTCCAAGAAAAAGTTGCTGAATCAGCCGGCCCAAAACAACAAAACTTCGTTGACACGGAATTGATTGTTTCGCAAATTTACGACTCAATTACCCTTAACTATAGTGGGAAGTTCCAAAAAGTACGAAAACTTTTAGGCAGTTTGAGAAGTTAGATTCAGTCTCTGAAGCGTAGAATTGAGAGTGTTGAGCAAAAAATTGAGGATTTGGAACAGGAGAAGCTTCTTGATTCTTTGGTGTTTTTAGGTGTAAAGTAAAATCCTGAGACTAGTCTAGGCTCAACAGTACTCAACGTTATGCAACGAATGAGAGTCAGCAGTGTGTCATCTACACATTTGTTAGCGGTGAATCGGTCCAGACTCTTAAACGCCCTGTCTAATACGCAAACACCGAGTGTGGTGGCTCCAGTACTGGTGAAATTCGGGAACAAAGATATAGCTTACACAGTTTATAAAGCAAAATCGAAACTAGCAAAATCTGCTATCTTCGTTAGTGAATACTTTACTAAAGTGAAGAGATTGGTACTAGAAGGAGCTAGAGATTGATTTGGTGCTAAGAACGTTAGGACTGATTGCGGCCGCATTTTCAAACGAGAGCAAAGTGACTTAAATCCTGTGTGAATCAGATCACTTACGGACACCCTCTAAATCCTCGAGTTGGTTTTGTCTGTTAGTTGTGTTTTTTCTCTCTGTTTCTTTTCCTTTTTTCGTTGTGTACTTAGTTTTTTTCTTACATCTTTCATTTGTTTTATTTATTTTGTGTTTTTTTCTTCTTTGCTATGTCGAAAGTCAGTTTTATTTTCCTTTGTGATGTTGAATGATGTTCAATCTTTAGCAAGTTTTATGAATAGTCCTTTTCGTACTGAGGACCATTTGGAGGCCCAAGTTGGTCGTAATGATTTGCCTGTTGCAAATTTTAAACCTCTCCGTGAGAGTTCCATCTGAAATAGAAAGGGGCAATTCGCTTTGCCTTTGTTCTCAGAATTGCCATCTAACTGCTTGATATTTTGATTTGCTCTAGTTGATTGAAGAATCTTTTTCTAGATTTGACGTTGTAGGTTCCAGGTTATTATTTTGAAGTAAGGAACCGAACATCTATGAACCGTGGTGAATTAGGATTTTTAATAAAGAAAAATTTAAAGTATGTAATTAGAGATGATTTGGGGGTTCGGAATGAAGGTAAGATTGAAAGTTTTTCTCTTGAAATATAGGTTGAAAAAAAAAATATTTTGGTTAGTATGGTGTATAAGCCACCTAGTGCTCGCCTGGATGAGTTTATTGATGGTTTTGATGGGTTGCTTCGATGTATTTCTTTTACAGGTTTGAATTTTTTATGTACGGGTGATTTTAACTATAACCTTTTAAATCTTACAGCTGATAATTTTGATTTGTTTAAATTATATGATTTCAAATGATCTTCACCCCTTAGCTTGTGTTCCCGCCCGTATCGAGTCACTCGACTACTCTGATTGATAATGTTTTCGTTGGTTCTACTTTTTTGAATCATAGCTGCGCAGATGTGGTTGTGTATCTTGGTTCAGACCATCTCCCAGTTGTGACTCAGTTAACTTGTCTAAAAAAAGTTTATACTAGGTCAAAGAAAATAATGGTTCGTACGCAAAAAGGAAAACCTGAATAAATTTGCCGAGGAACTCACCTAGAACACTGGAACACTGTTCTATCTCACCTGGAACACTGTGTTGGAAATAACTGATGATTCCTCCCTTGCTTACAATAAATTCATGACCATTTTACAGCCAATTTATGGTAAAACGTGTCCCGTACGAGCTGTCAGACAGAAGAAGGATGAACCACGAAAGCCATGGATAACTGACATAAGTGAGAGAAATAAAAGAAATATGCTATACGAACAAGCTCTAAATACTCAGGATCTGACTGATTTCAAGGAGTTTAGAAAGGTAAGAAATAGAGTAAACTTTCTGCGATGCCATGCTAAAAAGAGGTATTTTAGTGAAAAGTTCAGTGAGCACAAGGGTGATACTAAACCAACATGGCAGGTTATTAATGAAATCATGAGAAGAGAAAATTGCAGCTATTCTCTTTGTTTTAAGATTAATGGCACGTCTATAAGTGACAAAGTTGTTGTCGCCAATCATTTCGGTAATTTTTGTTCAAAAATAGGATCTTCAGTTGATAAGGGTGCTAGAAATGAAAAAAAAAATTCTTTCCGATGAATTTGTGGATGATCGAGGGGAAGGACTGGAGTTTCGGTTTGAAAAATGTACAAGTGATGAGGTTATATAAATTGTTAAGGATATTAAATCAAATTCTGCTGGGATTGATGGTGTAAATCTAAGAACATTTAAAGCTATAATGATTTATCTACCTCCTTCCTTGCTTCACATTATTAACATATCCCTGACAACAGGCACATTCCCAGATGCCTTGAAACAAGCCAAAGTAATACCTCTGTTCAAAGGGGGTTTGAAGTCAGATATGGGTAACTGGAGACCAATCTCAATATCACCGTTGTTCTCCAAGATACATGAGAAAGTGGTCCACCAACGCCTTTATGGTCATCTCACGAAGCATGGCCTATTAAGTGAGACGCAGTTTTGTTTTGGAGAGGCCACTCTACTAGTCATGCTGTTATTCCCCTCGTTGATTTCGTAAATAATTGTCTAGAAAAGGGCGAAATTCCTCTAACAGTATTCGTTCATTTTAAAAAGCTTTTGATACAGTAGATTTTAGTATCTTTTTGCGAAGCTTGGAATGTGTAGGCATAAAAGGATCATGCTTAAAATGGTTTGACAATTGTTTGAATGGTAGGTTTATTAATGTTATGATCGATGATGCAGCTTCTGCCCCATTTCCTTTGGCTTGCGGAGTCCCACAAGGCTCTACGCTTGGTCCTCTACTGTATTTGGTATATGTTGATACGATGAGGTTTTATCTGCCAGGTTCTTGTCTCACCTCGTTTGCTGATGACCCTGCATTAAAATTTTCTAGTCGGTGTTTACATAGTTTGATTTTGAAGGTTAATCACGTTTTAAAAAGTTTCCATATTTTACTAGTTTAAGCTTACTCTCTGTTAACATCGTGAAAACTAGTTTTATCTTATATTCAAGAATAGGTGAGCCCCAGGACATTAATGGAAAAATTTTGTTTTCAAAGGAGCCAGTGGAACAAGTGTACGAAATGCGATACCTTGGTTTCTACCTGGATTACAATCTTTCCTGGAAACGGCATAGTGATGTTGTTGCAACGAAAGTCGCACAAGAACCCGGAGCAATTCGACATTTTAAGAATTTTTACCACCACAAATTTTATTACTTTTATATAATGCTTTAGTCCACCCATACATTTCATATGGATGTGTGTTGTGGTCAAGCAACTTTTATTCAAACTTTAAACGTGTACAAATTCTTCAGAACAAAGCTATACGACTTATTGGTGGATATATAGAAAAAGTCAATGACACTGAGGCATGTTATAATGAACTTAAAGTGCTTAACGTTGGGCAACTTCGTGACTACCAAGCAGGAATATTCTCATATCAGTGTCGGAATTGTATCAGTCCTGAGGTATTTCATGATTTTTACAGAGAAAATAAATCACTGCATAGTTATAGTACCCATAATGCTGACAATCTAGTCACTGGATACAGAAGTGGAACTAGAGCAGGTTTTTCAGTCAGATATATAGGTCTAAGGTTTTGAATTCTATTCCAGTGAGCATTCGGGCGGAGGAGCACCTTGGTTTGTTTAAAAGAAAAATAAAACATTTTCTTTTGGGTCTTGGTTCATAGATGATTTTTTTTTATGATTTTGGATTGGTAATAATTTGGTTGTTTATTAATTACTATTTATTTCATTTTTGTGTTTGTTTTGTTCGTTTGTTAAGAATTTTGTTTGTTAAGTGTTTGTTATATATGTGGTCGCCCAGTATCAAGTGCTTTTATGTCTTTCTTTGAACTACCCCTTGGATTAATGTTATGTGTTATATCATTTTGTAATAAGCAGAATTGAATTGCAAAAAAATTGAATTTAAATACATACCGTTACAGACCATTACCGTTACCAACTTTAAAAGGTATAAACCGTTACCGTGACAATTATAATGAAACCGAAAATCAGAACTGCTTTAGGTTCCACCTGAATTCACTTTTAATAATAAAATACAATTTTGAAATTCATATATTACGTTTTGTTTATGTTTATGTTATATTATATTCATATATTATGTTCATACTAAAAAATAGAAAAAGAGTATTTGAAAGAAAAAGGGTGGCCCCAGATGCATATGCGGATTACTCTTGCCCCAGATGTAACCTAGGTCTTGACGATGAGGCCCATATTATTGCCGAGTCCCAGCAGCTTTCTATATTAAGGGGAAAGTATTTTGAGGGTGGTAACTTGGAGTTCCCGGGGATCCTGAAAACGACTGTACAAAGGACAATCAGGCAGTTATGTAAATATGTAAATGAAGCGTTGACATCAATGAGTGAAACTTGATATTTATGTTATTTTTCTTGTGGAGTGTAATTAAGAATACTGTTCTGTATGGCCTGTTTTTTTTTGGCTTATAATAAATTGTTATTATAATTATATATATATATATATATATATATATATAATATATATATATATATATATATATATATATATATATATATATATATATATATAATATATATATATATATATATATATATATATATATATATATATATATATATATATATATATATATATATTAATTTATCATTGCTTTTATCATCATAGTTTTATAATGATTTTACTTGCAGCCCACTGAACTGGGGATAATTTCTTTTTGTTTTGAGTTTTAACATCACTCTTTGTTTTTGTTGAAAAGGGTTGTTTTTATTTAATTTTTACTTGTTTTTAATATAATATTTAAAGTATTTCATGGAGTTGGCCTCTAGAAAAACAGTCCTAGATAATTCAATGTCTCTCTATTAAAACAGCTATTTTTACTCTGGATCCCATATCATGTTGCAATTTGACGGAATCATGAGCCAAAAGGTAAGAAAGGGACTTCGTTACTATTCAATAAGTCTCAGCTTATGGAAAGAACACTGCAACTTTTAATTCCCATTTAAAACCGCTTTCTTTCCATATTCTACGACAACCGGTTTGATTTGAAGAATTTTCAGAATTTCAATTTTGGGGTATGCTGGAAATAGAAAAGCATTGAGTCTTTCAATCAAGAAGAACTACAATCGGACTTAATCCTCAATTCAAACTCTTAATGTAGCAAACCTTTGTCGTAAAAATTACTAATTATCCCTTGAACCCAGAAAATATAATTTGGATAACCTATTAATTTGAATACAAATGAAAAGGTCCTTCGTACCCTAAAATTGGTTCAATAAGATCGATTTCCATCGAAATTCCAACAAAATCTAGCATTTTAATCTTTTCTTTGTAACATTAAATAATATAATTTGACCTGTTGGGCATTTGATTCAAAAACTCAAGTAACAGTCCGATCACAGGAATTATCCAAACAAGAACGTAACCATATGATTTTTTATTATTTTTTCATTACCCTTGCTGTTGTTTTTCAATTTTATTGTATAGTGACAATATTAAACTTTCGTTTCCCCATTCTCCTTTGTTTTTCATTTTAATTTTTTCATTATTGATGGTCAGGTTTGAAGCCGGTTTACGAATCTAGCAGATACTCAAATTTATAGTTGCTTTTCAATTTAAGTGTTGCTTGCTAGCAAGAATTTTGCTTCAAAAACCCGCATAACAATCCAAATAGAGAATTATTGATTAAGCTATAGTTTTAGCATTGAATTGCAATTTAGGGCGGACAAACGTAGCTCTGTGAGGGAAAATTCAAACTTATGGAAATGTTTGTTGTCCTGTTTCGACTTAAAAACAAAGAAAACACATTAGAGAGGGGACTTTTGAGATTTCTGTGGAGTGATCCAAATAACTGTCTATAAGAGAATTTTAAGGGCGGCTCGGTTGCCCCCCTTAGACCCTGTGTTCTGCACAGCCTATTGTGATTAGTTGCAATAGTCGTTTAATGAGTCTAATTATTATTTTCTATTGAAGGTGATTTGAACATTAAATTGAATTTCTGGCAAAAAAAAAAAAAAAAACCTTGAATTTCCATAGAACCTACGAAACTAACAGAAATATCGTTAACTTTTCCTAATAAATAAATATACCAGGAATCTTCTTTTTGTAGAGGGGTGAACAGAGGTTTGAAGGACAATAGAAAAACATTAATTGCAATCATTTGTACTAAAGCGCTTTAGAATACACTTCAGCAATTGCAATTTCTTATTGAACACCAACAACACCAGAGAATAATTGCAGTAGGAACTACTGAACGTGGGTTAGTTTTAATATTTGAATGCAATACAGAAAGAGAGCTCTTTGAGTGATTAATGAAACTTATGAAAATCCTTAGTTTGACGTTTCAGCGACAGACAAATAAAGAACATGAAAGAAGAAATTAAAAGTTGTCAATGGGGAAACCTGTACTGGATGAGTTGGCAACAGGGGAAAGTCTTTCATGCTGACGATATGCTTTGTTCTAAAGTTTTGCTCTAACAGAGAGAAAGCGCTTTGCAGTGAGGTTTAAATAATTACACAAGCTCTTTATTAGTTAAAATTTAGAATGGACAAAATCAAGGAATAATTTATTTCCTTGAAAATTAGAATAAATAATCACACCAAACGAACAGATATCACATACTAATATTGAGAAATAAAATCAATCCTAAAATGAACAGAAATTGAAATTGAATAATCAAGTCAAATCTAAAAATGACAAAAGCAAACGAAGCAGAAACCAAAAAGAAATAAAGATCCAAAGTGGAATAGAAAACCTAACTTGACTTGAATTAAGTCCCATCTGTCCTTGAAGGTCGTTCTTGGGGACTCTTTCTTCGTAATGGCTTTGGATGTGCCTTTTGTATGCTTCAAGGTCTTCTGCTAGGCGAAGAAGGTCGAGGAGGCGGTGAGGTGCAAAGTTTTCATTCCACCTTTTTGGGGACGACCACAACGACAAGAACCGTGTATTTGGCCTTCGAAGCTGATTTTTGGGAGATGGGACTGACTCATCCGTTGTACGTGACCGAGCCATCGAAGTCGCTGGAGCTGGATCTTCATGAGAATTGTCTGTTGTATTTTATGGCGCTCAAGAAGTTTAAAATTTGCGATTCTATCAAGGTAAGTGATCCCGGCGATGTGGTGGAGGCACTTAGTTTCAAATGCTACACGAGTCGACGATTGTCATCCACCTTCAGCGTCCATGTTTCACATGAGTAGATTGCGATGGGGATGATCAGGGTATCGAAAAGTCGTGTCTTAAGCTGCAGAGACAAATCCTTGCTTCGCCATATGGGCATAAGGGCTTTGAAACTACCGAGGTAAGGGAGCTCGTCGACCCACTGGATACTCTCTCCATTAAGTTTCAGGTCTTGCTTAACTGTATCCTGCGGCTTTCGTGAGCAGCACATAACCTTTGTTTTTGATACATTTATGATCATTCCAAAAGAACTAGTGGCTTCGAGGACGTCGTTAGCAACGGCTTGTAGATTTCAGGTGCAATGTATTATATTCGATTTTTTATAGAGTAACTTGCCATTTTTATCTTCGACCCAGGTACTAGTAGCTTTAGTGATTCACTCCTAATTGATTTTATGAGCTGATACAACTTCCTAGTGTCAGATATAGATGCAGAGGCTTCCATGTCTTCGGCGATTGTCTCCCAGTACTGGCTATTATCATTCTTAGCCGACTGCTGGCATTCTCTTCTCGGGTGCTTGAACGGCTCTAATTTTCTGTCTCAAATCTGTTGCTTTCACTTAGCCAGTTTGACTGTGTGTGTTGACATTCATTTCTTAGAGATTATTTTTTGGTGCCCTATTGTAGCTTCTGCAGCCTCTTGGATTGTATTGCGCATGGTCATCCCCTCTTCATCTAAGGTCTGGGTTTACTCGTCTGTTGTTTGCACTTGGAGAGTTTCAAAGTGATTGTAGATCTCTAAGCTGAATTCCTATCCTATTTTAGGACGATCGAAGCGATTAGAGTCAAACCTTTATGGAGGTTTTGGACTGGGCATGTTGCTAGTCGCAACTTTAGTCTAACTTGACTTATAGATGATCTGACCCATATTTTGAACCATTATCTGTATACAATTTACTATTCATAGCCATCGATTTCCAACGGTGGAACACAAGGATGTAATCAATTTGCTCTATCATCTCTTGAATTCCGTATGGCTCTATGGCAGGGCTTGTGTTTTAATAAGGGGTTGGTAATGACTAAATCATTCGTCATGGCAAACCGAAAAAGCCTTGATTCTCTGCTACATCTAGCTTCACAAAACCTAACATCGCCAGCAAGTTCTATCATACCTCTGAAATCTTTATTTATAAATAATCACCAAAAATTATCAATAAGCTTCAGCATTGATCTTCTTAGATCAGAGCTAAATATTTCTAAGACATATGGGTAATTACTTCTTGTTTGACTTTTATTCTGTCATTTCGGCTGTTTATTTCCAACTTTTTCAACCATCTACCTTTTATCAACTGCTTTTTTAGCCATCTACAATTTTTCAACTGCTTTTTCAACCTTTTGCTTTTTCAACCATGTGCTTTTTCAGCCATATCTAGTGTAGATTTGAAGTTCTAGGGGGAGTGGCAGCTCCCCTGCACTCCCCCTCCATACACCTATGCATCCCCTTCTTAGGAGGGGAGGGATGGGGGGAGGTATATAGTGAAGACCGTAGTATGCTGAAATAGGATATTTCTGAGCCCTTGTTTAATTTTGGGTTAAATGTCAGAGAGATGATATTCACACAAAATTGTATTTGATCCTAGAAGTGAATGTAGATTAAGTTCTATTACCCTGTAGAGGCTATAACATTCGCAACATTTACAGGCTACCTTTTACTTTCAGGAAAATTTCTCGTTGTCTCTACTAGACAGCATCTTTTTTTTCGATTTAGGCCATAATTTTAAAATGATTAATAAAAAAATATTTTCTGATGAAAGTAAAGTGAAGGCGAAATTTAAAACGAACGAAATTTTTTGTTTTTACAGTTTACGAAACATAAATCTAAAATACTGGTTTTAATAAACCAACTCGTAATATTTCACTAAAATTGTAGAATTCTGAAAAACTAACTCTTTACTGAAAATTGACATTACTCTAGTGTTTGAGAGGATTAAAATTGCACGCTAAATTCTACTGAGATCATGGTTGGTAAAAGAATATTGAGAGTCTAGCTCTTTTTAAGTTTTATTTTTCATTTTTCATTTCCACTGGTAATATAACTTCAGCTTCTCCCCTTCATTACAGAATCGGCTGCCCCCCCCCCTAAAAAAGAAGCTACGTACGCCCATGAGGGGATGGGACCTGACATATCAAACTGCAAACTAATCTTTTTGACAATTTTCACAGTTGATTGATTCAAAAATTCTCTTTACAGGCATATCTGTAAAGAGATTTTTTAGGGGGGGATACAAAAAAAAAAAATTTGTTCATAGTTATTTTTGTTATGTTTTTTACGAATTGGACAAAAATTTCGGGGGGGGGGGGGTCAAACCCCCTAACTCCCCTGGATACGGCCTTGGGCACATTCATATCTCCTATGAATGGCATAGGGTCCAGAGAGCAATACCCCTCATGAAACCAGAAAACTCTAAGAAAAATGTATATGTAAATAGGCAAAAAAATTTTCTTATTAAAAATTGTTAAAAGCGAAGCTCCTTGGGCATTTGCATGCCTTCCTATCCTGGAAAATTTTCTGGTTGCACTCGAAGTCCCTTGTTCCTCTCCACTTTTCGTGTCTGTAAGCATAAGACTGCAATCTGTCATAGGACAGATAATTTTTTTTTCATTATGAGTGGAGCTATCACCCAACAAAACCGGTATAACAGGTTCGGTACAAAACTGTTTGGAAAAAGAAGAACAAGAAAAAAAAACCAACAGGAAATAAGGGCTACCCATTTTGGCGTTGTTCAAGTTGAGCGGCTATAATGTTCCTTTAAAAGTTTTTAGCAATGGTAATTTGAACGGTGTACTTTTCATTTCGATCTAACACCATTTAGAGAGGTTTCTGTCTTAATAAATTCTAGTTTTAATTTCAAAATCGCATATTAATATTAAGTTGGATCAAATTTTAGTTAGCAATCCTGAGTCTGTTTCTTTGGTTTGATAATCCCCTTCTTAACTTGTATAGGGGGTAAGAAATAAATTACCGTATACATCAACTAGCTTGAAACTGCCAGGAACAGAAATTATACTATTTTTCCTTTAAAATATTTAAATAATTTCATAAAAACTTTTAATGCTTACAAAATAAGCATTTTCATTGTTGACAATTTTAACGTGATGAGTTTTGAAGTCGTTTTTGTTGAAACATTACCATTAAACAAACATCAAAACTTTATAAGCAATTATGCGAAAATTATGATTACTGAAAAAAGCTTCAAGCTTAAGCAAATTTAGCAATTCAACTTGCACTGGAAATGTAGATTTCTATTCTTTGTTCATGTTTTATTCCATTTTAATTAGAAAAAATAGGACTCAAAAGTGCAAAAAAAATCGGCAGATTTTCCTCTAAAGTCTGTCTTGTAACTAATAAATTTAGTTTTAGTCAATTTTGACCCATCTCGGGTATGTTGTGTTCAAGCACGTACTCATGTATGTTTCAGTAAGGCCGGTCGCCTAAGATCCGCCAGGTACCTTCCTAGCTGAATTGTAAGAAAATTGAAAATTAAACCACAGTTTTTCGGACATTTTTTGAAATCTTTATCAAATAACTATTTTTGGCATTAAATAGGCTAGAAGCCGAAATTATGGTTAAAAAGAAATTAAAAGCCTTCTGTGTTTCTCTTCAAATACGGATTGTTATTTTTGAAATGTGTCTCTGATAATTTATACTCTTGAAATACGAGAGGCTACAATCCAAGAGCCTGCAGAAGCTATAATAGGGCACCAAAAAGTAATCTCTAAAAAATGAATGTCAACACAGACAGTCAAACTGGCTAAGTGCAAGCAACAGATTTGAGACAGAAAATTAGAGCCGTTCAAGCACCCGAGAAGAGAATGCCAGCAGTCGGCTAAGAATGATAATACTGGGAGACAATCGCCGAAGACATGGAAGCCTCTGCCTCTATATCTGACACTAGGAATTTGTATCAGCTCCTAAAATCAATTAGGAACGAATCACTAAAACCTACTAGTACCTGGGTCGAAGATAAAAATGGCAAGTTACTCTATAAGAAATCTAATATAATACATTGCTGGAAGGCACACTTCGATATACTACTTAACCAGCACCAACACTCTATATCAAAGGATCATAATCAGCGAAGCCATAACGCAAGCCTCAGCGCGATGACCTGCAGGAACCAAACTCTCCCAGAAATATCTACAAAGACGTGAATGTGGCTCTCCCACGTTAGATAAAGTCCAACAATCTATCAATTGCCAGAAAAGTAATAAAGCCCCTGGTCCCAATGCTATCCTGGCTGAACCTTACAAGTATGGAGGAACAGCACTTGTCAGCTGGCTCCATTAACTAGGCTGTCGTGAATGATGAGAAGAGATGGTTCCATAGGATTGAGGAGGCTCTATAGTCCTTCTGTTCTTCAAAAAAGGGCTAAAGACGAAATACAGTAATAATAGTGCGATCACCCTCATCTGCATTGCTGCTAAAATATTCGTCATAATGCTATATAGTCACTTTCGTGTCCAGCGCAACGTTATTACAGGGCAAAATCAAGTGGGATTCCACCTAGGCATGGGAATAATCGACCAACTATTTATCTTATAACAAATCCTTGAACACAGGGCAATACACCAGAGACTGACAGTGCCTGTATTCATAGATATCATAACAGCTTTTGACTCTGTTCTAAGGGATGAAATCTGGAAGGCAATGACAGAGGATAGTGTACCAGAGAAGATAGTCAGGCTTATTCAAGCACACTACCAGTGTATTCAAGCCCAAATTCAGATCAGTGGGGAGCTCTCCTCGATGTTCCAAATTGATTTGAGTTTAGACAAGGATGTATATTGTCTTCTGTCCTATTTAGTTTCGTAATCAACTGGATCAAGACTAGAGCAATGATGAATTTCTCAGGCACTGAAGTAAGACCGAATTTTTGATTACCGATCAGGATTATTCCAACGATATTAGCTTATTAGCTGAATGTCGTTCAAAAGCCCAATCCATGCTATCGAAAGTAGCTGAATATTCCTTTCTGCAGGGCCTGAAGATAAGCTGCTGAAAGACAAAATTCATGGTGTCTAATATATCATCTCAAGATTTTAACAGTCGCCCATAAACAAGATACCTGACTTCAAGTATCTAGATTCCTTGTTAGACCCTATAGGAGGATGCACATCAGAAATTCAGCCGAGACTCGCTTCATCAGCTGGAATCTTCACCCAGCTGAACCGCTCTACACGGAACCAGATCAAGTCCTTTGGAAGACAAGAATAAGGATATGTCCGCCCCCCCCCCTTCGTCTGTCCTACTATACAGCTGTTAGAATTGGGATCTGAAAGCATCTGACATAGAAGCCCCTAATGCATTCGACCATTCATGTCTAAGGAGAATCATCGACATCAAACTTTGTGATCAAGTCAACAATGATGAATTCCGCAAATTTGCCATACAGTTATGATTTAGCCACTATAATCAAATGAAAGAAAATAAAAGCTGTAGTCACATAAAAGGAGACTCCAGTGGTTCGGCCATGCACTTCTTCGCCCACAGCACACCTTCGTCAATAAGGCCCTCAGACATTCGCCTATTCTGGGATGGAAAAAGTGACGTGGAAAACAGAAGAAAACATTGCTTGCCGACGCAAAGGCAGATCGAGACCTGCTTGGCGGCTTCAAGAAGCATGGACAAAGATAGGATAAGTCGCGTCTCGAATGGACTGAGCCCCTTACGAACGATCGAGATTCTTGACTTATGAGAATGACTAAGCTTCTGGAAGCCAGAGAGAGCTGAGATGCTTGAGTCCTGCTACAAGTAGAAGTAGGTAAGTAAGTAAAGTTTCAATAACTATGAATTTTGGATAATATGAACACCATAATGCTTGAAAAGGGCTGTGAGTTCACGCGATTTACCTACTGTTCAAATATAGAGTTTTTACAGGGAAGCATACAGCAAGTTTTAGGAAATATTTCCTGCAGGGGGATTTTCCACGGGAAAAATTTTCCATAGGGAATGGAGTTTCAGAGGGGAATTTTTCGGAGGAAACTTTTTACAGGGGGAGCAAGGAAGGTTATTTTATGGATTGATTTGGAAAACGGTCAGAAAATCAAAAAAAAAATTGGCAAATTTTTCAAACTGAAATTAAGGAGCAACACTAAAATTTAAAACGATCAGAAAATATTCTGTGCATGAGTGGAGCTGCCTATTCCTTAACCCTAGGTCTTTGCTAAAGTCTGTGGTCTGTGATCTAAAGGTCTGTGCTAAAGTTTCACTTTTTGCCAAAATTCTTTAAGACTGCTCAAACACAAAGCCCATTGAATTTGAATGACATGCAGTTTAAAGAAACTGGTTTTTTAGAAATTTAAATGAGATGCAGTTTTAAAACTTTTTTTTTTTTAATTTAGTCTCTCAGAAAATATATTATTTTTTCAAACAAGAGTCGCAGGGGTATTAAACGCTTGCCTCCACCTTTGGGAAACAATAAGATATTTAAATAATGTCTAAAATAAGAAAATGAGAATCGTTCCCTCATGAGAATTGTTAAATATCAATAAAATGTATCTGCTGGTAACACTTGCCACCTCTGCCAGTCTGTAAGAAATTGCCGTTGAAGCAATTAAATATACGATCAAAGTCTTGAAATTACTTATCTTGAAATAAAATACTGTAGTCCATAATGGATGATTGGATTTGTTTCCTAGCCACATCATCACAAAAGGGAACTCAAAATCCTTGTGCACGAACGAAATTTATTTCTTCAAGGTTCCAAGAAATCTACAATCATTATGTATATCCTAGTTTATTCCTGTCTTTTGAGAGAAAATAGATTTGAATGTTGGTACAACTGATTCCAATTTTTTTTTTTTTTTTTTTTTTTTTTAGTCAAACTTACCAGATATATTAAAGTGTTATTACTATCAAACTTTTCAATTGATTAAGGCTGAACGTATTGACTTCCTAGATTTTGAAATTTTAATATATATAAATATTTTAGCGGTGTTAATTTAAGGTGTTCGTTGCCTTTGATTGCGAAAAAGCGGATTTTCAAAGGATTTATCCATCTCTGTAGGCTATCTGTGCTCTATCTATAATTATGCTTAATATGCTAGTTATACTAGAGATGACATTTTTTTTTGTTAAATGGTGTTAAATCACTTGGCAAAAATATGAAATTGATAGTATTAGTGTTCATTTGATAATCCTGCTAGTGTTCATTTGATAACGATTAGTGTTCATCCGATAATACATTTGATAATTTTGAGATGTTTTGGACCCTTTTACATCTTCTTACATATCTGGTTAATAAAATAATTTTGTATTTATAATTTCATTTTATACCAATCCAATTGTCTTATCTGAAAGAGGCAGTCGGAAACATTTCATATTTTCAATTCTAGGGGAACAAATTAAAAAAAAAAAACACTCTTTTTCATGATAGTCTTAGAATTATCATATAAAAATTATAAAACAAAACAACATTTTGCGCACTGCAGTGAGTTTACTGATTATTTTTTGAATGGTCATAAATTACGAAAAAAGCATAAATTATGACTCGTATTTTGTATATCTTTGTGGGGTGAATTGTTATAAAATAAAGATTTCGTTTATAGAAAATTTAGTTATCTAAGTAATCATATACAAATAATTTTTGAAATGCTAAACACTAAAGATTGATATTCTGTTCCTCGAAAATCAGGATAACAGTTATCTGTAAATCCCGGTACCGTAAAAAAAAAGCAAGTTCATATGAAAAAAAAGTAAATTGGCAAAAGATCTCTTTTATGACAGTTTTAAGGATTGTCATTTAAAAACATTCGATTAAAAACATTCTGCGCACTACAGTAATTTACTTTATTACCGTATTGTCGGAATGGATTGCAAATAAAAACACTAACAGTGATTTATATTTTGTATATCTTTTTTTTGAATTTTAAGCAAAATAAAGTTCACGTTCACAACTTCAATAGAAATATAATATTCCTTATTTTAAATTTTTGAAATGCTGAATAGACTGTAGATTAAAATCTGATCTTCATCAAATTGCACGAAAAATGTGCCAAAAACAAAAAAATTGTACTATATCCCAAATTTTTTTCCGCATGTTACGCTTTGCATAACGATCGCATAACTTTGCCTGTTACGATCGTCAGTGAAGTACAGTACTATCTAAGAAAATTTTGTATATGACATTTCCATTCACTTTCTTTCTCCAGTCCGTCGTTTTCTTTCTCTTTTAATACAGTACATTACTCCTGACAGTACTTGAAGAAACTGTTCGGAGTAACAAATATTCTACAGTAAAATTTTACTACAGGCCAAAAAAATTCGTTATTTTTTGGCCATTTACGACCGTTCAAAGCACCGCCCTAAAATTGATCCCAATGACGATTTTAATGCAAATCAGGGGCTAAAAGTCAAATTTTAACCTTATATTCTTACAGGATATTGCCCAAAAGCAGTTGCTGGGACCTGTTTTTCCATATAATATTTTTCATACAAATCCCTCTTTTCCTTTTTATGAAGATCTCAATGGAGGGCAGAATTGCTCCTGTAGCCCTCCGTAATATACGCTACTGCCTACAAACAATACAGGGAAAAAAATCTTTTAAATTGAGACTGATTAAAGAAGTGACTTCGGGGGTTATGGTCTGGTCTAACACGTACTGGAGATTTTAATGTTGAAACAACATTTTTATCCAAAATGCCTTTAAAAGATCCTTCAATCGCGTTATAAGGTCGAGTTGGATTATCCCCACAAATGGTACAATAGAGACCATTTTTTTCCCTATTTTTTTTTTTTAATCACCTTAAACATCTAGATAACGGTATCTTTTATTTTCAAAACTGGAACTGGCCTTATAAAATCTGAGTTATCTGAATTTCCAAACACTCCATACTATAAAAACTATACATAAGAAAATGACCAAAAATATCACATAAACATCACTATCTAAATCAGAAGCCACGGCAGCACTCTCAGTTGCAGATTTTCTGTTTCCTTTTCCAGTATTTCGCCAGTTGGGGTGTGTCAACATGCTCATGGGGGGTTTCCAGTTTTTGGTAACAACTCGTCCTTGGTGAACCCAGAAGAGCATTAAGAGTAGTAAAGCCGAGTTTATCTCTCAATTTTATTTGTTTAAATTGACAGTTGAAAAGAGCAAAAGCAGAAGAATGTAGTAGGATAAGCATTTTCATCTCGAATTCACCCAAGAATTGGAAACTTTTGACTTGAGGACCATCACATCGTTCTAGTGCTTTAAACCGGTAACAAGCTGGGTCAGAATCTGCACATTTCTTGAGATCAGCGCAAAATGGCCCCCTTTTCCATTCTTTGGCAATTTTTTCCACATCAGTCTCCTTTTCCAAATTTGGAAACTGGACGAGTAGTGGGACAATGCTTAAGTTTGAGTACTCAGGAGACATAGCTATCTTTGGGTCCAGTTTGTCTAAGTTTTTAGCCGACGAGTATTGTGAACTGAAAAACCTTTTCCTTATTCGCTCAGTTCTATCATGTACTCAGTACACACTGATTTTGGAAGGCAGTTGCAGCTGATAACGAAATTTTGTTGTTGATAAATATAACCTCTAGACTACTAACACAGTCTACTTCCTTCATGTCTTGAAAGTGCTGTGGGTCCCTGAGCTGTATCAAAGGTGCTTCTGTCGTCTCCCTATAGCTTGGCTTCATAAAATGGTTGATAATCGCTTTATAGAGCTCACTAACTGGGCTGCACGTTATGTTGATTTGGGTATCCTCCAACTGAAACACCTGATTAAGATCAGTGACAAATGGTAGAATATATGCGAGGAAAGCAATATAAGCTTTGAATGTAGGGGACAGCCATTTTTCAAGTATAGCTGTGGCTTTAGCTGGCTTGTTTCCTTTTTTAAAGCTTTCCCTCCGAAAGAAAAGTATCAAACAATCCAATTTTTCGAGATACCGCATAATAACTGGAAATATGGAAAGCCACCTAGTTATAACATGGCGCAGGATTCTGTGTTCGTTAAGCTCCATGAACTTCTGTATTTCGACAAACTCACTAGCCCTTTTCGGGTTTCTGCCGATGTACAGGTCTTGCCAGAATTCTTCGACGTTTGTAGGTAGCTTATGACTTGCTGCACTGGCACACAAATGGATGGAGTGGCATGTACACCCAGGAACAAACAGGTTTGGTAAATCCAGCGAAAGCTTTGCTTTCACACCACCTTGTCCCCCCGTCAGTGTTTCCACTTCAAATTTTTTCGAATCCTTAAAAGACTGGTGGAAAATCACTAGAAATCCCCATTTACATTACCAAAATCCCTAAAGGTTTCCCCATTTTCTGACTTCTTTCCAAGTCACAAGTAAAGCCTTGTTATGCTAACTTTTAATAGCATTTGTTCAAGACGACTTATTTTGCAACTCAAGACCTTTTACTTCTACCAAAATATATTTTTTTTATGTCTTCCTTTAAAACAATGCTTTGTATTTATCGACTTGTTAAGTTCGGTTATGATTTATAGATTCCACTGCCAGATCTCAGATTCTGGACCATATGAAGACATTTTATTTATCTCTTTTTCTTTGCCATTATTTTTTCCTTCTCTATTACTTTTTTGCAACACCCTCGCTTTTATTTGAATTGGTACGAAAAATTGGCATAAATGATATCCAACCGGTCACTTTTGCAAACATTATTTTTGTTTTGACTTTTTTTCATATTGAATTGTGTTAGAGTCAATAAAAATGTCTGGAAAAAATTAAAAAGTTATCTGTCAACGGATCTGTCAAAAGGTGACTGAAAATATGAGAATTAAGGATAAAAATTTGCTTAAAATGTACTTTGAGTAATACAGAAAGGTAAAATATAAAATATTACTTAGGCATTTTTCACATTCGTGTAGTAAGGTGCAGTAAGGCGAAATAGATTAAGTAAGAGAAATAGATTTCAGTTCTGTTTTCTGTTGCGCATGACCATTCAGAGTACTTAATTGGTTGCGTCAGTAAGTCAGTGGATATGGTGGTCAAAATAAATAAATATTTATTTTATATGGTTATTTTTGGTAATTTGGATTTAAGGGCACACTGCTTATCACTCCAATATGAAAAACTCCATTAGTTGCCTCAGATTCAGAATAAGGTTATGTTGATAATAAAAAAAATCAAGAAAAATCAATTTTTAGTCAGAATCAGATTCAACACCTTCGTCCTTTTTCCCGATGGTAGCTGAAACCTTGACTCTTTTCATGTGCAGCAGTAGCTGTTCGTCTTCACAAATGCATGTTGCTCCTTCTTGGGCCCGCTTCCTACCATATTTTGTTTTAAGATTTCTACGTAACGTTTCCGTTTTAAGCTTGTTCCGTCTGTCCGTCTTCATAATTTTCACTCCGCTAAAAAACCTTTCGACGACAACGTTGGAGAAAGGAAGAGATAGCACAAATATGATTGCCAATTTTAGATTTGCGTATAGCTCGGTTCCGGAAGCGTTTCTTTTTCGAAAAAAAACAAACGCCAGTAGGAAATCCCATCAATATTTCATATTTTCAACATTGATGAGACTTTGCTTCCTC
>CM051266.1:10000017-10060017 GCA_027921565.1 Artemia sinica
TTTCCAATCAAATGAGCCCTTTTTGAAATTTGTGTAACAACTTTCAATATAAACTTTATATGCCCCCAGGGCATAACCTACAACCCTTGCACTGAGGGTTCTGAGGGGGTTATCATCCTAAAGGACCTAATTTCAAGAACTTTCAACTACGTTGAACGAAATGGATATCTAAAAATTTTGATTGGATGTGTTTGGGAAAATGCTGGGCGTGAGAGGGGCGTTAGTCGCTTTCCAATCACTTTCAACTATTAAAAAAGGCACTAGCCATTTCAATTTCCTATTGAATGAGCCCTTTTGAAGTTTTTACGCTTTCAATACAAATCTTATATGCCCCCAGGGCATAACTTACAACCCTTTCCCGGATTGCTGTGAGGGGTGGGGGTTTCATCCTTAAAGACCTAATTTCCAAAACTTTCAACTACGCTGAATAAAATGTCTATCTAAAATATTGATTGGATGTGTTTGGGGAATAGATGGGCGTGAGAGGGGGGTTGGTTGCCCTCAAATCACTTTCGACTATTGACAAGGGCACTAGCCCTTTGAATTTCAAATCGAATGAGCCCCTTTTCAAGTTTCTACGATAAAGATTTCATAAAAACCTTATATGCTCCCAGGGCATAACTTATAACCCTTGCCCTGAAGACTGTGGGGGGAGTGTCCTGCTCTAAGGTATAATTTCCTGAACTTTGAACAGCGTGGAACAAAATGGTTATGTCCAAATCTTTATTGGATGTGTTTGGGGAAATGGTGGGCATGAAAGGGGTGTTAGTTGCTTTTCAATCACTTTCGACTATTAAAAAGGGCACTAGCCATTTCAATTTCCATTCGAATGAGCCCTTTTTGAAGTTTCTACGACAACGCGTTCTATAAAAACCTTACCTGCCGCCTGGGCATAATTTACAACCCTTGCCCTGAGGGCTTGGAGGGGGGGGGTGTCATCCTCAAAGACCTAATTTCCAGAACTGAAATCTACACTGGATAAAACGGCTATCTCAAAGTTTTTATTAGATGTGTTTGGGGAAAAGGTCGACGTGAGAGGCGTGTTAGTTGCCCTCTAATCACTTTCGACTATTAAAAATGGTACTAGCCCTTAGAATTTCCAATCGAATGAGCCTTTTTTGAAGTTTTTACGGCAAAGCCTTCTATAAGAAACCTTATATGCCCCCAGGGCACAATTTACAACCCTTGCCCTAAGGGCTGCGGGGGACTCCTCAAAAGCATAAATTCTATCTGGAAATCAACTACGCTGAACAAAATTGCTATCTCAAAATTTAGGATTGGATGTGTTTTGGGAAATGATGGACGTGGAAGGGGTGTTAGTCACCTTCCAATCACTTTCGACTATTAAAAAGGTCACAAGCCACTCCAATTTCCAATTGAATTAGCTCTTTTTAAAGTTTCTACGACAACTTCTTCGATACGAAGTGTCCTGCTCTAAAGGAAAAAATTAATAAATAATACATTGTGCCAACATCGTCCTTATAGGCCCGTAGGGCATAACTTAAAACCCTTGCCCTAAGGGTTGTCGGGGAGTGTCCTTCTCAAAAATATATTTTCTATCTGGAAATCAACTACGCTGAACAAAATGGCTGTCTAAAAATTTTGATTGGAGGTGTTTGGGGGAATGATGGGCCTGGGGGGGGATAGTTGCCCTCCAATCACTTTCGACTATTAAAAAGTGATAAATTGAGAGAGGAATTTGGGACAATATTTGGGGGTGCCCACCCGCCCAGAGTCTCGGGCAAGTGACCCAAAAATTTAAAAATTTGTGAAAAATTTCAAATTTTATTCAGAATGTGGGGCTAAGCTTAGGCAACGAAGAGGTACTATTTGAAAGATAAAGATGGCTTTAAACGATTGTTTGCCTATTATTTCAAGCAACTTTATGGTCCTATGTCAATTCTAAATTCTTGGTCAACCTTCTTAAGACCATAGGCGGGCGTACCTTGTTTGCCTCTCATTATAGGCAATCTAACGGTCTTATGTCAATTTTAAATTCTTGGTCAGCATGCCTGAGATTCTAGGCAGACATGGCTTTCCAAAAACTAACAAACAAGTTTTTGTCCAATAAGATAGTCATGCATACTCCTGCCATTTACCCGTGCCCCAGCCATTTAAACATTTGCCTCTCAAGTACTTGGACTATCTGTCTTGGCTTTTCTCTTTCTACAATTGGCCATGTCTTGATGCAACCTATACAACCTACTGCAAAATACTAGATAAATTTAATTCAAACTAGCCACTCCAATTTCCAATTGAAGGAGCCCTTTTCGAGCTTTCTACGACAACTTCTTTGATACGAAGTGCCTTGGTATGAAAAAAAAAAACATTTTGCCAACATCGTTCTTTACTTAGGCAGCGCGATCGTGCTGCCTATGATTTATGCAACAACTTTCAATATAAACCTTATATGCCCCCAGGGCATAACTTACATCCCTTTCACTGAGGGCTCTGAGGGGGTTATCATCCTAAAAGGCCTAATTTCCAGAACTTTCAACTACGTTGAAAAAAATGGATCTCTCATAATTTTGATTGGATGTGTTTGGGAAAATGGTGGGCGTGAGAGGTGCCTTAGTCGCTATCAAATCAGTTTCAACTATTAAAAAAGGCCCTAGCCCTTTCAATTTCCAATATAATGAGCCCTTTTGAAGTTTGACAACGCTTTCAATAAAAACTTTTTATACCCCCAGGGCATAACTTACAGCCCTAGCCCTAACGGCTATGGGGGAGGGGTTGTCATCCTTAAAGACCTAATTTCCAAAAATTTCAACTACGTTGAATAAAATGACTATCTTAAAATTTTGATTGGATGTGTTTTGGGAAAAGGTGGGCGTGAGAGCGGGGTTAGTTGCCCTTAAATCACTTTCGACTATTAAAAAAGGCACTAGCGCTTTAAATTTCAAATCGAATGAGCCCTTTTTCAAGTTTCTATGACAAAGATTTAAATACTTCAACCGACAAAGATTTAAAAAGGATTTGAAATACGACAAAGCTTTAAACCTTATATGCCCCCAGGGCATAACTTATGACCCTTGCCCTGAAGACTGTTGGGGGAGTTGTCCTGCTCAAAAGATATAATTTCCTGAACTTTGAAATTCGTGGGACAAATTGGCTATTTCAAAATTTTTATTGGATGTTTTTGGGGAAATAGTGGGCGTGGAAGGGGTGTTAGTTGCCTTCCAATCACTTTCGACTATTAAAAAGGGCACTAGCCATTTCAATTTCCAATCAAATGAGCCCTTTTTGAAGTTTCTACAACACGTTCTATAAAAAAACCTTGTATGCCCCCAGGGCATAACTTACGATCCTTGCCCTGAGGGTTCTTGGGGAGTGTCCTCCTCAAAAACATATTTTCTATTTGGAAATCAACTACGCTGAAAAAAATGGCTATCTCAAAATTTTGATTGGATGTGTTTGGGGGAATGATGGGCGTGGGGGTCTAGTTGCCCTCCAATCACTCTTGACTTTTGAAAAGGGCACTAACCACTCCAATTTCCAATCGAGTGAGCCCTTTTCGAAGTTTCTGCGACAACTGCTTCGATACGAAGTGCCCAGGTATGGAGAAAAAAAAAATAATACATTGTGCCAACATCGTTTTTTACTCAGGCAGCGCTATTGCACTGCCTAAGATCATGATTTTTCCATTATTGTCTATAAAGTTATGATATTGATGTTATACTGATGTTTCAATAAAAATGACTTCAAAACTCATCACGTTAGAATTGTAGACAATGAAAATACTTATTTTTGGCATTAAAGAGTTTTGATAAAATTATTTAAATATTTAATGCAAAATTAGTCTAATTTCTGTTCATTGGCAGTTTCAAGCCAATTAAATGATACAGTAATTTACGACCAGAGATTCAAAATGATAACCCCTAGAAAAAAACATGCATCCTTATCTTCCTTTTTGCAAAAAATAATGAAAAATTCTATACTTTTGCATAGAGGATTATGAAATCTGTAAAGTAAGGCCCTCCTCTGATGTGTAGAACCTGTTGATAATGAATTCTATAATTCAATACTCTTGTATAGAGGATTATGAAATCTGTAAAGTAAGGTCCTCCTCTGATGTGCAGAGCCTGTTGATATTGAATTCTATAATTCTATACTTTTGTATAGAGGATTATGAAATCTGTAAAGTAAGGTCTTCCTTTGATGTTCAGAACCTGTTGATATTGAATTCTATAATTCTATACTTTTGTATAGAGGATTATGAAATCTGTAAAGTAAGGTCCTCCTCTGATGTGCAGAACTGTTGATAATGAACTCTTTAATTCTATACTTTTGTATAGAGGATGATGAAATCTGTAAAGTAAGGTCCTCCTCTGATGTGCAGAACCTGTTGCTAATGAATTCTATAATTCTATACTTTTGTATAGAGGATTATGAAATCTGTAAAGTAAGGTCCTCCTCTGATGTGCAGAACCTGTTGATAATGAATTCTATAATTCTATACTTTTGCATAGAGGATTATGAAATCTGTAAAGTAAGGTCCTCCTCTGATGTGCAAAACCTGTTGATAATGAATTCTATAACTATATACTTTTGTATAGAGTATTATGAAATCTGTAAAGTAAGGTCCTCCTCTGATGTGCAGAACCTGTTAATAATGAACTTCATATATTTAGAAACAGCCTAAAACAATTCTTTTGATATACCTATTGTTATCAAAGTTCCGTTTTGAAGATTTTTGGTTATTATTGAGCCGAGTCGCTCCTTACATTTCATTAAATAAAAAAAAACAAGTTTTTTAAACTGAAAGTAAGGAGCGACATTAAAACTTAAAACGAACAGAAATTATTCCGTATATGAAAGGGGCTGTCCCCTCCTCAACGCCTCGCTCTTTACGCTAAATTTTTTTATTGTTTTAAAAAATAAAGTTGTGAGACAGAGTCAAACTTTAGCGTAAAGAGCGAGGCGTTGAGGAGGGGACAGCCCTTTTCATATACGGAATAATTTCTGTTCGTTTTAAGTTTTAATGTCGCTCCTTACTTTCAGTTTAAAAAACTTGTTTTTTTTATTTAATTTCTGATCGTTTTTTAGTTAATGCAGCTTTTATTTGCAAAAAATTTTACTTTTCTTTTGCTAAATGGATGTCTTTACAAATTAACTTACGTAACTAACTTCTATATTCGTATATTTTTCTTCTGGCAAAAAATACAAAGTTGCAGATTTTTGCAGATATGAGCTTGAAACCTATGTAATAGGGTTTTCTGATACGCTGAATCTGACGGTGTGATTTTCATTACAATTCTTTTACTTTTAGGGGATGTTTCCCCCCTCTTTAAAAAACAGGTAAATTTTCTCAGGCTCGTAGCCTTTGATGAGTAATACTAAACTTAATAAAATTTATATATTTAGAATCAGCATTATAAACACATTCTTTTGATACATTTATTGACATCAAAATTCCGTTTTTTAAAGTTTCGATTACTATTGAGCCGTATCGCTTGTTTTTTTATTGTTTTTTTTTATTACGTATATGTTATTACGTATATGAGGGGGTTCTCCCCTTAGTCAATACCACGCTCTTTACGTTAAAAGTTAAAAAATTTTTTATTCACAAACCCCTGAATCACAAAGGCCGTTTAATTAGAATAGATAGCTCTTTTGAAAGCACTAAAAAAAACTGTAGCGTAAAGAGCGAGGTATTGACTTGGGGGAGAACCTCCTCACATACGTTATAATTTCTGTTCGTTTTAAGTTCTAATATTCCTTCTTACATTTCAGTTGAAAAAACTTGTTTTTTTTTATTTAATTTCTGATCGTTTTTTAAATAATGCTTGGAAATCCGGCGCCCCCTTCATAGAAATGTCCCTTACCCCAAAGAAACATCCTCCACGGAAATATTCTCCAGAGTAACCCCCTCTTCTAGCCCCCCCCCCCCCTCCAGAAAAAATCCTTCCTGAAAATGGTTGTATACTTCCCAATAACCAATAAATAATGCTGGCAAGTCCGGCGCCCCCTTCATGGCAATTTCCCTTCCCCCATGAAAACTTCCTTCATGAACAGATCCTCCAACATAACCCCCGACCCACCCTTCCCTCCCACTACCAGAAAAAAAACCTCCTGAAAACTTCTGTATACTTCCGAATAACCAATACTATATGTTAACATTGGGTAAAGTTCATAACTTTTAGCCCTCCCTCTGGGTACTTCGTGGGATTAAGTCATCCTAAAAGACATATTTATCATATTTTCGACCCTGCTGAACAAAATGGCTATCTCAAAATTTTGATCGGGTGACTTTGGGAAAAAAATAAGCGTGGGAGGGGGCCTAGTTGCCCTCCATTTTTATTTGTCACTTAAAAAGGGAACTAGAACTTTTAATTTCCGTTCCAATGAGCCCTCCCATGATATTCTAGGACCACTGGGTCGATACGATCACCCCTGGGAAAAAAAAAACAAATAAACACGCATCCGTGATCTTTCTTCTGGCCAAAAATGTAAAATTCCACATTTTTGTAGATAGGAGCTTGAAACCTCTACAGGAGGGTTCTCTGATACGCTGAATATGATGGTGTGATTTTCATTAAGGTTCTATAATTTTTAGGGGGTCTTTCCCCCTTTTTTTGAAAATCAGCCAAATTTTCTCAGGCAAGTAACTTTTGATGGGTATCACTAAACTTGATGAAAGTTATATATTTGAAATCAGCATTGAAATCTTATTCTTTTGATATATCTATTGGTATCAAAAACCCGTTTTCTAGAGTTTCGGTTACCATTGAGCCGGGTCGCTCCTTACTTACAGTTCGTTACCACGAACTGTTTGATTACCATAAACTATTTGAGAATTTAAGATGGATTTGAAACAAGACCTATGTATGAATATTTCTGTTTTTTAAACAAAGAGTAATGTGACTTTTTTATTTTCATCGCCTCGAAACAAAAATCTTTGTACTAGGTTTATCTTGTATACTTTTAAAACCTAAAACTGAAAAACAATAAATTAGTATAAACAACCTAATTTTATACATCATAAACAATAGTAATTTTTATCTTAAACTTCTCAAAGTTACCGAGGATAATATTAAAACTTAAAAAAAAAACAGAAATTATTCCGTGTATGTGACTTATTGTTCCAACGTTTAATTAGAAATAGGAACTCTTTAAAAGTTCTTAAAAACTTTAGTTCGATGAGAGGGGTATTAAGGATGAGGCAGACCTCCTGATACACGGAATAATTTATGTGTGTTTTAAGTTTTAATGTTACTCCTTACTTTCAGTTGAAACAACTTTTTTTTTATTTAAGGTAAAAAAAAATCAAATTGCATGTCTGTATGTGTCCTCTGTGCAGTACTTTACAAATCCTCCGATCTCCAAGAAACTTTAAGAAGCTCTGTAGTACACTCCTAGAAAAGTTTTAGGAATAATTTGTTTTGACCCCCCCCCCTCAAGACCTTCTTAATATTCTTAGTGTCGACTGAGAATAGGGCCTCTTGAACACAAATGGCTCACATTTTTTTTTCCGCTTAAATGTTATATATCCTGGATATTAAATATCCAATAGCAAACCTAACCTTTAAAACCTAAAAATGAGATCTTTATTTTGCATGTTTTATTTTGCATGATTTTGCATGATTTGCATGATTTATTTTGCATTTATTTAGATGTGAGTATAATTTTTCAGAGGGGGGGGGGGGGGCTTTTTACAGGGGGAGTTACCAAGGGGTATTTTGAGAAGGAGGTTTTCCGCAAAAAAGGGAAATTTTATGGTAAGATTTCCATGGAAGGAAACATATTTTAAGGAAAGATTTTTTACAAAACCTAGCATATTCTTTTTCTTTTTTTGTAGCACAAGTAGTTTTCTAAATTCAAGATTTAATAGATTTGCGTCTTTCCTTGTATATTTTTGATTTTCTAAAATTAAAGTAATATAAAGAAGAATGAAAACAAAAAACAATTGATATTGTTCGTAAAGGGTCTAATTACTCTTAGCTGAAATATATTAGTTTATATATGGACTTAGGTTTTCCAGATTCAAAGCGTTCAACAGAATATGATATAATGAACTCAATCTCAGTGTTCTAAATTGCAAAGCTTAATATATAACGTTTGATTTTCAATGTGTAAAATTTTAGGACTGAGAATTAAGTTGCACGGCTTAAGTTTTAGTATTTCAAGAGCAGAAATTATCAAAGACACATTTGAAAAATAACAATCCGTATTAGAAGAGAAACACAGGAGGCTTTTAATTTCTTTCTAACCATAATTTCGGCTACTAGTCTATTTTCTAGCAACAGGCTTAATTTTTGAATGCCAAAAATAGTTATTTGATACAGGTTTCGAAAAATGTCTGAAAAACTGTCGTTTAATTTTCAATTTTCTTACAACTTTCTTCAGCTAGGAAGGTACCCATCGGATCGCAGACTAACGGCCTTACTGAAAAATTCATCGGTACGTGCTTGAGCACAACATACCTGAGATGAGTCAAAATTGACTAAAACTAAATTTATTAGCTAAAAGACAGTCTTTACAGGAAAATATGTTGATTTTTTCGCAATTTTGAGACCTATTGCTACTAATTAATAAGGAATAAAATATAAACAAGGAATAAAAATCTACAATTTCAATGCAAATTCAATTGCTAAATTTTTTTAAGCTTTAAGCTTTTTCAGTAATCATAATTTTCGCATAATTGTTTATAAAGTTTCGATGTTTGTTTAATATTAATGGTTCAATAAAAACGGCTTCGAAACTCATCACGTTAAAACTATCGACAATGAAAATGCTTATTTTGTAAGTATTAAAAGTTTTGATAAATTATTCAAATATTTTAAAATAAAAGTAGTCCAATTTCTGTTCCTCGGCAGTTTCAAGCTAGTTGATGTATATAGTAATTTATTACTTACCTTCTATGCAAGTTAAGAAGGGGATTATCAAACCAAAGAAACAGACTCAGGATTGCTAACTAAAATTTGATTAACAAAAACAAGAATGAAAACAAAAACAATTTAAAGTCTTCATAAAGGGGTTAATTACTCTTAGCTGAAATGTATTAGTTTGTATGTGGACTTAGGTTTTCCAGATTCAAAGCGTTCAACAGAATATGATATAATGAGCTCAATCTCAGTGTTCTAAATTGCAAAGCTTAATGTATAATGTTTGATTTTCAATGTGTAAAATTTTAGGACTGAGAATTAAGTTTCACGGCTTAAGTTTTAGTATTTCAAGAGCAAAAATTATCAAAGACACATTTAAAAAATAACAATCCGTATTTGTAGAGAAGCACAGGAGGCTTTTAATTTCTTTTTAACCATAATTTCGGCTTCTCGCCCATTTAATGCCAAAAATAGTTATTTGATAAAGATTTCAAAAAATGTCCGAAAAAACTGTGGTTTAATTTTCAATTTTCTTACAATTCAGCTAGGAAGGTACCTGGCGGATCTTAGGCGACCGGCCTTACTGAAACATACATGAGTATGTGCTTGAGCGCAACATACCTGAGATAGGTCACTAAAACGAAATTTATTAGCTACAAGACAGACTTTAGAGGAAAATCTGCCGATTTTTTTTGCACTTTTGAGTCCTATTTTTTCTAATTAAAATGGAATAAAACATGAACAAAGAATAGAAATCTACATTTCCAGTGCAAATTGAATTGCTAAATTTGCTTAAGCTTGAAGCTTTTTTCAGTAATCATAATTTTCGCATAATTGCTTATAAAGTTTTGATGTTTGTTTAATGGTAATGTTTCAATAAAAACGACTTCAAATCTTATCACGTTAAAACTGTCAACAATGAAAATGCTTATTTTGTAAGCATTAAAAGTTTTGATAAAACTATTTAAATATTTTAAAGGAAAAATAGTCTAATTTCTGTTCCAGTTTTGATGTTTGTTTAATGGTAATGTTTCAATAAAAACGACTTCAAATCTTATCACGTTAAAACTGTCAACAATGAAAATGCTTATTTTGTAAGCATTAAAAGTTTTGATAAAACTATTTAAATATTTAAAGGAAAAATAGTCTAATTTCTGTTCCTGGCAGTTTCAAGCTAGTTGATGTATACGGTAATTTATTTCTTACCCCAAATACATGTTAAGAAGGGGATTATCAAACCAAAGAAACAGACTCAGGATTGCTAACTAAAATCTGATCAAACTAAAAAAATCGGCAGATTTTCCTCTAAAGTCTGTCTTGTAGCTAATAAATTTAGTTTTAGTGACCCATCTCAGGTATGTTGCGCTCAAGCACATACTCATGTATGTTTCAGTAAGGCCGGTCGCCTAAGATCCGCTAGGTACCTTCCTAGCTGAATTGTAAGAAAATTGAAAATTAAACCACAGTTTTTTCGGACATTTTTTGAAATCTTTATCAAATAACTATTTTTGGCATTAAATGGGCGAGAAGCCGAAATTATGGTTAAAAAGAAATTAAAAGCCTCCTGTGCTTCTCTTCAAATACGGATTGTTATTTTTTAAATGTGTCTTTGATAATTTCTGCTCTTGAAATACTAAAACTTAAGCCGTGAAACTTAATTCTCAGTCCTAAAATTTTACACATTGAAAATCAAACATTATACATTAAGCTTTGCAATTTAGAACACTGAGATTGAGCTCATTATATCAAATTCTGTTGAACGCTTTGAATCTGGAAAACCTAAGTCCACATACAAACTAATACATTTCAGCTAAGAGTAATTAACCCCTTTATGAACAATATAAATTGTTTTTTGTTTTCATTCTTCTTTATAATACTTTAATTTTAGAAAATTAAAAATATACAAGGAAAGACGCAAATATATTAAATCTTGAATTTAGAAAACTACTTGTGCTACAAAAAAAAGAATATGCTTGGTTTTGTAAAAAATCTTTCCTTAAAATATGTTTCCTTCCATGGAAATCTTACCATAAAATTTCTTTTTTTTTTGGGGAAAACCTCCTTCTCAAAATACCCCTTGGTAACTCCCCCTGTAAAAAGCCCCCCCCCCCCTCTGAAAAATTATACTCACATCTAGTTTTAATATTATCCTCGGTAACTTTGAAAAGTTTAAGATAAAAATTACTATTGTTTATGATGTATAAAATTAGGTTGTTTATACTAATTTATTGTTTTTCAGTTTTAGGTTTTAGAAGTATACAAGATAAACCTAGTACAAAGATTTTTGTTTCGAGGCGATAAAAATAAAAAAGTCACATTACTATTTGTTTAAAAAACAGAAATATTCATACATAGGTTTTGTTTCAAATCCATCTTAAATTTTCAAATAGTTTGTGGTAATGAAATGGAAGGAGCGACTCGGTTCAATAATAACCAAAAATCTTCAAAACGGAACTTTGATAATAATAGGTATATCAAAAGAATTGTTTTAAGGCTTTTTCCAAATATATGAAGTTCATTATCAACAGGTTCTGCATATCAGAGGAGGACCTTACTTTACAGATTTCATAATCCTCTATACAAAAGTATAGAATTATAGAATTCATTATCAACAGGTTCTGCACATCAGAGGAGGACCTTACTTTACAGATTTCATAATCCTCTATACAAAAGTATAGAATTATAGAATTCATTATCAACAGGTTCTGCACATCAGAGGAGGACCTTACTTTATAGATTTCATAATCCTCTATACAAAAGTATAGAATTATAAAATTTATTATCAACAGGTTCTGCACATCAGAGGAGGACCTTACTTTACAGATTTCATAATCCTCTATACAAAAGTATAGAATTATAGAATTCATTATCAACAGGTTCTGCACATCAGAGGAGGACCTTACTTTACAGATTTCATAATCCTCTATACAAAAGTATAGAATTATAGAATTCATTATCAACAGGTTCTGCACATCAGAGGAGGACCTTACTTTACAGATTTCATAATCCTCTATACAAAAGTATAGAATTCATTATCAACAGGTTCTGCACATCAGAGGAGGACCTTACTTTACAGATTTCATAATCCTCTATACAAAGTATAGAATTATAGAATTCATTATCAAACAGGCTCTGCACATCAGAGGAGGACCTTACTTTACAGATTTCATAATCCTCCATACAAAAGTATAGAATTATAGAGTTCATTATCAACAGGTTCTGCACATCAGAGGAGGACCTTACTTTACAGATTTCATAATCCTCTATACAAGAGTATTGAATTATAGAATTCATTATCAACAGGTTCTACAAATCAGATGAGGACCTTACTTTAAAGATTTCATAATCCTCTATACAAAAGTATAGAATTTTGCATTATTTTTTTGCAAGAAGGAAGATAAGGATGCATGTTTTTTTTCTAGGGGTTATCATTTTGCATCTCTGATCGTAAATTACTGTATCACTTAATTGGCTTGAAACTACCAATGAACAGAAATTAGACTAATTTTGCATTAAAATATTTAAATAATTTTATTAAAACTCTTTAATGCCAAAAATAAGTATTTTCATTGTCTACAGTTCTAACGTGATGAGTTTTGAAGTCATTTTTATTGAAACATCAGTATAACATCAATATCAAAACTTTATAGACAATAATAGAAAAATCATGATCATAGGCAGTGCAATAGCGCTGCCTAAGTAAAGAAAGATGTTCGCACAATGTATTATTTTTTTTCTCCATACCTGGGCACTTCGTATCGAAGCAGTTGTCGCAGAAACTTCAAAAAGAGCTCATTCGATTGGAAATTGGAGTGGCTAGTGCCCTTTTTAAAAGTCGAGAGTGATTGGAGGGCAACTAGCCCCCCCCCCCACGCCCATCATTCCACAACAATTCCAATCAAAATTTTGAGATAGCCATTTTTTTCAGCGTAGTTGATTTCCAAATAGAAAATATGTTTTTGAGGAGGACACTCCCCCACAGCCCTCAGGGCAGGTATTCTAAGTTATGCCCTGGGGGCATACAAGGTTTTTTATAGAACGTGTTGTCGTAGAAACTTCAAAAAGGGCTCATTTGATTGGATATTGAAATGGCTAGTGCCATTTTTAATAGTCGAAAGTGATTGGAAGGCAACTATCACCCCTTCCACGCCCACTATTTCCCCAAAAACATCCAATAAAAATTTTGAAATAGTCAATTTGTCCCACGAGTTTCAAAGTTCAGGAAATTACACCTTTGAGCAGGACACTCCCCCCACAGTCTTCAGGGCAAGGGTCATAAGTTATGCCCTGGAGGCATATAAGGTTTAAAGCTTTGTCGTATTTAGAATCCTTTTTAAATCTTTGTCGTTTGAAGTATTTAAATCTTTGTCGTAGAAACTTGAAAAAGGGCTCTTTCGATTTGAAACTTAAAGGGCTAGTACCTTTTATAATAGTCGAAAGTGATTTGAGGGCAACTAACCCCGCTCTCACGCCCACCTTTTCCCAAAACACATCCAATCAAAATTTTGAGATAGTCATTTTATTCAACGTAGTTGAAAGTTTTGGAAATTAGGTCTTTAAGGATGACAACCCCTCCCCCCATAGCCGTCAGGGCTAGGGCTGTAAGTTATGCCCTGGGGGTATATAAAGTTTTTATTGAAAGCGTTGTCGTAGAAACTTCAAAAGGGCTCATTATATTGGAAATTGAAAGGGCTAGGGCCTTTTTTAATAGATGAAACTGATTTGATAGCGACTAAGGCACCTCTCACGCCCCCAATTTCCCAAACACATCCAATCAAAATTATAAGAGATCCATTTTTTTCAACGTAATTGAAAGTTCTGGAAATTAGGCCTTTTAGGATGATAACCCCCTCAGAGCCCTCAGTGAAAGGGTTGTAAGTTATGCCCTGGGGGCATATAAGGCTTATATTGAAAGTTGTTGCATAAATCATAGGCAGCGCGATCGCGCTGTCTAAGTAAAGAACGATGTTGGCAAAATGTATTATTTATTTTTTTCCATACCAGGGCACTTCGTATCGAAGAAGTTGTCGTAGAAAGTTCGAAAAGGGCTCATTCAATAGGGAAATTGGAGTGGCTAGTTTGAATTAAATTTATCAAGTGTTTTGCAGTAGGCTGCATAGATTGTATCAAGACATGGCCAATAGTAGACAGAGAATAGCCAAGACAGATAGTCCAAGTATTTGAGAGGCAGATGTTTAAATGGCTGGGGCACGGGTAAATGGCAGGAGTATGCATGACTCTCTTACTGGACAAATACTTGTTTGTTAGTTTTTGGAAAGCTATGCCTTTCTAGAATCTCAGGCATGCTGACCAAGAATTTAAAATTGACATAAGACCGTTAGATTGCCTATAATGAGAGGCAAACAAGGTACGTCCGCCTACGGTCTTAAGAAGGTTGACCAAGAATTTAGATTTGACATAGGACCATAAATTTGCTTGAAATAATAGGCAAACAATCGTTTAAAGCCATCTTTATCTTTCAAATAGTACCTCTTCGTTGCCTAAAGCTTAGCCCCACATTCTGAATAAAATTTGAAATTTTTCACAAATTTTTAAAATTTTTGGGTCACTTGCCCGAGGCTCTGGGCGGGTGGGCGCCCCCAAATATTGTCCCAGATTCCTCTCACAATTTATCACTTTTTAATAGTCGAAAGTGATTGGAGGTCAACTATCCCCCCACCCAGACCCATCATTCCCCCAAACACCTCCAATCAAAATTTTTAGACAGCCATCTTGTTCAGCGTAGTTGATTTCCAGATAGAAAATATGTTTTTGAGAAGGACACTCCCCGACAACCCTTAGGGCAAGGGTTTTAAGTTATGCCCTAGGGGCCTATAAGGACGATGTTGGCACAATGTATTATTTATTAATTTTTTCCTTTAGAGCAGGGCACTTCGTATCGAAGAAGTTGTCGTAGAAACTTTAAAAAAGGCTAATTCAATTGGAAATTGGAGCGGCTTGTGCCCTTTTTAATAGTCGAAAGTGATTGGAAGGTGAATAACACCCCTTCCACACCCATCATTTCCCAAAACACATCCAATCCTAAATTTTGAGATAGCCATTTTGTTCAGCGTAGTTGATTTCCAGATAGAATTTATGCTTTTGAGGAGAACAGTCCCCCGCAGCCCTTAGGGCAAGGGTTGTAAGTTATGCCCTGGGGGCATGTAAGGTTTTTTATAGAAGGCTTTGCCGTAAAATCTTCAAAAAAGGCTCATTCGATTGAAAATTCAAAGGGCTAGTGCCCTTTTTAATAGTCGAAAGTGATTAGAGGGCAACTAACCCGCCTCTCACGTCGACCTTTTCCCCAAACACATCTAATAAAAACTTTGAGATAGCCATTTTATTCAGTGTAGATTTAAGTTCTAGAAATTAGGTCTTTGAGGATGACATCCCCCCCAGCCCTCAGGACAAGGGTTGTAAATTATGCCCAGGCGGCAGGTAAGGTTTTTATAGAACGCGTTGTCGTAGAAACTTCAAAAAGAGCTCATTCGAATGGAAATTGAAATGGCTAGTGCCCTTTTTAATAGTCGAAAGTAATTGAAAAGCAACTAACATCCCTTTCTTGCCTACCATTTTCCCCAAACACATCCAATAAAGATTTTGACATAGCCGTTTTGTTCCACACTGTTCAAAGTTCAGGAAATTATACCTTAGAGCAGGACACTCCCCCCACAGTCTTCAGGGCAAGGGTTATAAGTTATGCCCTGGGAACATATAAGGTTTTTATGAAATCTTTATCATAGAAACTTGAAAAAGGGCTCATTCGATTTGAAATTCAAAGGGCTAGTGCCCTTGTCAATAGTCGAAAGTTATTTGAGGGCAACCAACCCCCCTCTCACGCCCATCTTTTTCCCAAACACATCCAATCAATATTTTAGATAGACATTTTATTCAACGTAGTTTAAAGTTTTGGAAATTAGGTCTTTAAGGATGACACCCCCCCCCCCCAAAGCAATCCGGGAAAGGGTTGTAAGTTATGTCCTGGGGCATATAAGGTTTGTATTGAAAGCGTAGAAACTTCAAAAGGGCTCATTCAATTGGAAATTGAAATGGCTAGTGCCCTTTTTAATAGTTGAAAGTGATTGGAGAGCGACTAACGGCCCTCTCACGCCCAGCATTTTCCCAAACACATCCAATCAAAATTTTTAGATATCCATTTTGTTCAACGTAGTTGAAAGTTCTTGAAATTAGGTCTTTTATGATGATAACCCCTCAGAGCCCTCAGTGCAAGGGTTGTAAGTTATGCCCTGGGAGCATATAAGGTTTTTATGAAATCTTTATCGTAGAAACTTGAAAAAGGGCTCATTCGATTTGAAATTCAAAGGGCTAGTGCCCTTGTCAATAGTCGAAAGTTATTTGAGGGCAACCAACCCCCTTCTCACGCCCATCTTTTTCCCAAACACATCCAATCAATATTTTAGATAGACATTTTATTCAACGTAGTTTAAAGTTTTGGAAATTAGGTCTTTAAGGATGACAACCCCCCCCCCCCAAAGCAATCCGGGAAAGGGTTGTAAGTTATGCCCTGGGGGCATATAAGGTTTGTATTGAAAGCGTAGAAACTTCAAAAGGGCTCATTCAATTGGAAATTGAAATGGCTAGTGCCCTTTTTAATAGTTGAAAGTGATTGGAGAGCAACTAACGCCCCTCTTACGCCCAGCATTTTCCCAAACACATCCAATCAAAATTTTTAGATATCCATTTTGTTCAACGTAGTTGAAAGTTCTTGAAATTAGGTCTTTTATGATGATAACCCCCTCAGAGCCCTCAGTGCAAGGGTTGTAAGTTATGCCCTGGGGGCATATAAAGTTTATATAGAAAGTTGTTACACAAATTTCTAAAAGGGCTCATTTGACTGGAAATTGAAATTGCCCTTTGTAATAGTATGATGTGAGTGGATAGTAATTAACCCCCCTCTTACGCCCACCATTTCCCCAAAAATATTCAATCAAAGTTCAGAGATAGCCATTTTGTTCAACGTAGTTCAAAGTTCTGGAAATTATGTATTTAAGGATGACAAACCCCCAGAGACCCAAGGGCAAAGGTTGTAAGTTCTTCCCTGGGGGCATATAAGGTTTTTATAGATAGAATTATTGTAAAAACTTAAAAAGGGGCTCAATCAATTGGAAATTGAAAGAGCTTGTGATCTTTTTAATAGTCGAAAGTGATTGTAGGGTAACTAACCACCCTCTCATGCGCACCATTCCTCCAAACACATCCAGTCAAAATTTTCAGACAGCCGTTTTGTTCAACGTAGTAGAAAGTTCTGGAAATTAGGTCTTTGAGAATAACAACCCCCCCCCCCAGCACTCAGGGCAGGGGTTGTAAGTTATTCCCTGTGGGGCATATAAGATTTTTATTGAAAGTTTTGTCGTAAAAAACTTCAAAAGAGCCCATTTGATTCAAAATTGAAAGGGCTAGGGCCATTTTTAATAGTTGAGAGTGTTTGGAGAGCGACTTTCGCCCCTCTCACGCCCACCATTTCCCCAAACACATCCAATCAAAATTTTGAGATAGCCATTTTGTTTAACGTAGTTGAAAGTTCTGGAAATTCGGTCTTAGAGGATGACAACCACTCTAACAGACCTTATGGTAAGGGTTGAAATTTATGCCATGGGAGTATATGAGGTGTTTATAGAAAGCGTTATCGTTTCAAAAAGGGCTCATCCGATTGGAAATCGAAAGGCCTGGTGCCCTTTTTAAGAGTCGAAAGTGATTGGAAGGCTTGAAATTTTTATAGTAAAGATCGATGTGGGTATAATTTATTATTTTTTGTTGTTGTTGTTGTTTAGACCAGCGCACTTCGTATCGAAGGAGTTTTCGTGTGTACTTCGAAAAGGGCTCATTCGACTGAAAATAGAAAGGGCTGATGCCCTTTTTAATAGTCGAATGTGATTGGAGGGAAATCCCCCTCTCAGTCGCAACCTCCCACGCCCAACCTCACATTTCAACCTCAAAACCAACCGCCCCATTATGTTTGAAAGATAAACGTTGCCTTAAAATTAAATCAAAATGCACTGTGTTAATGCTAATTCCCAATAAGGCATCTCAGCAGTATCCCAAGAACGACTGAGGGTATTATGTTCAAACTTTCGGGGCTATTTTTGCTCTTAAAATTTAACCAAGTCAAAATAGCATAATAATCCAAGCTATCAAAGAAAGAAAACAGATTTTTTGCGAATGGTATCAAGTTTTCCATTTCAGGTCAATTAGAGGAGATATGAAACTAGATTAATCACTACTATTTGTGTCCAGATTTTTAAAAGGGTGTATGTTGTTAAAAATTGCTGAAAAATTTTCCCCAGCCTACAAATATTAGGCCAGACCAACCTCCCATTTGCCCATTATGTTTAAAAGCTAAATGTTGCCTTAAGATTAAATCAAAATGCACTGTGTTAATGCTAATTCCCAATAAGGCTTCTCAGCAGTATCCCAAGAACGACTGAGGGTATTATGTTCAAACTTTCGGGGCTATTTTTGCTCTTAAAATTTAACCAAATCAAAATAGCGTAAGTGTATCCATGCTATCAAAGAAAGAAAACAGATTTTTTTGCGAATGGTATCAAGTTTTCCATTTCAGGTCAACTAGAGGAGGTATGAAACTAAATTAAACAGCACTATTTGTTTCCAGATTAACTAAAAAAACTTTTTCCACAAAATGAGTTTTTCAAAGAAAAGTAAAGAACTCCATTAAACAAAAAATGAACAAAAACAAAACTAAATAATCTACCATTCTCGAAACTACCACAACTCAGACTTGATAAAATAAATGAAACCCAAAACGAACAGAAATTACAATAAATAACCGAGTCAAACTCAAAACGAGCAGAAATTAACATAAGTTGGGCGCAAAACCCCTATGCCTTCCCAAGGCCAGAACAAAATTTGCACTTTACTGAAAAAAATATAAATATTTTTACTTTTATAACTTTAATAAATCAAATAATATTAACATTTTGATTACTAAATATCAGTATATGTATATTAAACTGACAATGCACATTCATTTGTATTTTTTCAGTAAAGTGCAAATTTTGTTCTGGCCTTGGGAAGGCATAGGGGTTTTGCGCCCAACTTATGTTAATTTCTGCTCGTTTTGAGTTTGACTCGGTTATTTATTATCATTTCTGTTCGTTTTAGGTTTCATTTATTTTCATTTTTCATTTTTAGGGAAAAAGAAGATAACTCTTTAAATATTTTCGCTTTTTAAGACTTTATGGTTTGGCCTGCTATTTGTATGCTGGAGAAAAAAATTTCAGCAATTTCTAACAACATACACCCTTTTAAAAATCTGGACACAAATAGTAGTGTTTAATTTAGTTTCATACCTCCTCTAGTTGACCTGAAATGGAAAACTTGATACCATTCGCAAAAAAATCTGTTTACTTTCTTTGATAGCTTGGATACACTTACACTATTTTGATTTGGTTAAATTTTAAGAGCAGAAGTAGCCTCGAAAGTTTGAACGTTATACCCTCAGTCGTTCTTGGGATACTGCTGAGATGCCTTATTGGGAATTAGAATTATCACAGTGCATTTTAATTTAATCTTAAGGCAACATTTAGTTTTTAAACATAATGGGCAAATGGGAGGGTGGGAGTGAAAGGGGGATTAGTTTCCCTCCAATCACTTTCGACTATTAAAAAGGGCACCAGCCCTTTCTATTTTTAATTGAATAAGCCCCTTTTGAAGTTCCAAGACAACTCCTTCGATACGAAGTGCCCTGGTCTAAACACACAACTAGAGAAAATATTACTAATAACTTTCGACTATTAAAAACTGCACTAGCCCTTTGAATTTCAAATCGAATGAGCCCTTTTCTAAAGTTTCTACGACAACGCCTTCTTTAAAACCTTATATGCCCCCAGGGCATAACTTAAAACCCTTGCCCTGAGGGCTGTGGCGGAGTATCCTCCTCAAAAACATATTTTCTATGTGTAAATCAACTACGCTGAATAAAATGGCTATCTCAAAATATTTATTGGATCTGTTTGGGACAATGATGGGCGTGGAGGAGGGCTAGTTGCCCTCCAATTACTTTCCACTATTAAAAAGGGCACTAAACCTTTGAAATTCCAATCGAATGAGCTTTTTTCTAAGTTTCTTCAACAACGCCTTCTATAAAAACATTATATGCCCCCCTGAGCATAACTTAAAACCCTTGCCCTGATGGTTGGGGGGAGTATCCTCCTCAAAAACATATTTTCTATCTGGAAATCAACTACGCTGAAAAAATGGATAATCTCAAAATTTTGATTGGATGCAATTGGGGAATGATGGGCGTGAGGGGGGGGGGGGGTAGTTGCCCTCCAATAACTTTCGACTATTAAAAAGAGCACTAGCCCTTTAAATTTCCAGTCAAATTAGCCTTTTTTGAAGTTTCTACGACAACGCCTTCTATAAAAACCTTATATGCCCCCCAGGGCATAACTTAAAACCTTGCCCTGAGGGTTGTGGGGGATTGTCCTTCTCAAAAACATATTTTCTATCTGGAAATCAACTAGCCTACGCTAAATAAAATGGCTATCTCAAAATTTTGATTGGATGTGTTTGGGTGAATGATGGACATGGGGGGGGGGGGCTAGTTGCCCTCCAATCACTTTTGACTATTAAAAAGGGCACTAGCCCTTTGAATTTCCAATCATATGAGCCCCTTTTGAAACTTTTATAACAACACCTTCTGTAAGAACTTTATATACCCCAGGACATAACTTAAAACCCTTACCCTGAGGGTTTTTGGGGAGTGTCCTCCTCAAAAACATATTTTATATCTGGAAATCAACTACGCTTAACAAAATGGCTATCTCAAAATTTTGATTGGATGTGTTTGGGCCAATGGTGGGGGTGGGGGAGAGGGCTAGCTACCCTCCAATCACTGTCGACTATTAAGAAGGGAACTAGCCCTTTGAATTTCAAATCGAATGAGCTTTTTTTGAAGTTTCTACGACAAAACCTTCTATAAAAACATTATATACCCCAGGACATAACTTAAAACCCTTCCCCTAAGGGTTGTTGGGGAGTGTCCTCCTCAAAAACATATTTTCTATCTGGAAATCAACTACGCTGACAAAATGGCTATCTCAAAATTTTGATTGGATGTGTTTGGGGGAATGATGGGCGTGGGGGAGGGGATAGTTCCCCTCCAATCAATGTCGACTATTAAGAAGGGAACTAGCCCTTTGAATTTCAAAGCGAATGAGCCTGTTTTGAAGTTTCTACGACAAAGTCTTCTTACAAAAATCTTATATGCCCCCAGGGCAAAACTTAAAACCTTTGCCCTGAGGGTTGTGGGGGAGTGTCCTCCTAAAAAACATATTTTCTATCTGGAAATCCACTAGTGTACGCTGAACAAAATGGCTATCTCAAAATTCTGATTGGATGTGTTTGGAGGAATGATTGGCGTGGGGGGCTAGTTGTCCTCCGATCAGTTTCAACTATTAAAAAGGGCAATTGATCTTTGAATTCCCAATCGAATGGGCCTGTTTTGAAGTTTCTACAAAAACACCTTCTATGAAAACCTTATATGCACCCAAGGCATAACATAAAACCTTTGCCCTGAGGGTTGTGGGGGAGTGTCCTCCTCAAAAACATATTTTCTATCTGGAAATCAACTACGCTGAACAAAATGGCTATCTCAAAATTTTGATTGGATATGTTTGGAGGAGTGATGGGCGTGGGGGAGGGGGCTAGTTGCCCCCAATCACTTTCGACTTTTAAAAAGGGCAATAGCCCTTTGAATTTCGAATCGAATGAGCCTGTTTTTAAGTTTCTACGACAACGCCTTCTATTAAAACCTTATAAGCCCCCAGGGCAAAACTTAAACCTTTGCCCTGAGGGTTGCGGGGGAGTGTCCTCCTCAAAAACATATTTCCTATCTGAAAATCAACTAGTCTACGCTGAACAAAATGAATGTCTCAAAATTTTGATTGGATGTGTTTTAGGGAATGATGGGCGTGGGGGGGGGGGGCTTGGTGCCCTCCAATCACTTTCGACTATTAAAAAGGGCACTAGCCTTTTGAATTTCCAATCAAATGAGCCTGTTTTGAAGCTTCTACAATACCGCCTTCTATAAGAACCTAATATGCCCCCAGGGCATAACTTAAAACCCTTGCCCTGAGGACAGTGGGGGAGTGACCTCCTCAAAAACAAATGTTCTATTTAGAAATCAACTGTGCTGAACAAATTGGCTGTCTCACATTTTTTACTGGATGTGTTTGGGGGAATGATGGGCAGGGGGGGGGGTCTAGCTGCCCTCCAATCACTTTCGACTATTAAAAAGGGCACTAGCCCTTTGAATTCCCAATCGAATGAGCCTGTTTGGACAGTTTCTACAACAACGACTTCTATCAAAACCTCATATGCACCCAAAGCATAGCTTAAAAACCTTTGCCCTGAGGGTTGTGGGGGAGTGTCCTCCTCAAAAACATATTTTATATTTGGAAATCAACTACGCTGAACAAAAAGGCTATCTCAAAATTTTGATTGGATGTGTTTGGAGAAGTGATGGGCGTGAGGGGGGGCTTGTTGTCCCCTAATTACTTTTGACTTTTAAAAAGGGCACTAGCCCTTTGAATTTCCAATCGAATGAGCCTGTCTTTAAGTTTCTACGACAAAACCTTATATGAAAACCTTATATGCCCCAAGGGCACAACCTAAAACCCTTGCCCCGAGGGTTGTGGGGGAGTGTCCTCCTCAAAAAGATATTTTCTATTTGAAAATCAGCTATGCTGACAAAATGCCTATCTCAAATTTTAATTGAATGTGTTTGGGGGAATTATGGGCGTAGGGGGGGGGGACTAGTTGTCCTTTAATCACTTTCAACTATTAAAAAGGGCACTAGCCCTTTGAATTACCAACCGAATGAGCCTGTTTTGAAGTTTTTACGACAACAGTAGAAATGACCCTATTGATCCGAACCCCACACCATATATGGGCATAGAGTCCCTAGGGAGAAGACGTGGTATTTTCAGTCCCGTACGAACACCAAATATGGGCATGGAATCCCCAGGGAGAATGTTTGCATAATCGGGTCAATGCCCTCTTTTCCCAGGTTGATTTATTTGTTGTTGTTGTTTGGCCAAGTGCACACTCGGGGCGAATGTTAAGATCCAGGAATAGGAAACAGGATCACGTGTTGTGTTTCCTTCTTAGCCAATCAGAGGGTTGGTTACATATTAGCGGCGGAGGATTGCAGAGAATATGAGGAAAGGATTTTTGCTATAGTTTTATTAGTCTGTGAATAGAATTCAAAGGAGTGAGAACAGTTTGACCTTACTCATTTGGATTTATATTTGTGTGTTGATGAGTGGAATGTTTACCCTCTTAGAAGTTGATAGTGGAGTTGATGGCAATAATACAAGAGCACCAAACGTTGCGGTGGAAATCACGAGAGGATCACGACTTTGTCTGGAATGGGATGAAGTATATGCAAGATATGTGATATCCTTGAGCAAATTTAAAATGGGGGATCAATTATGTTTCGCTGCTAAAGTTGATATAGCACATGTGAATAGACTTCAATGTGCTTTAAGTGCATTAGTGAAACATATCGAAGGCAATAAACTGTATCGCTAATTGTACATGCTTAGTATTATTGTTGTTGTAATTATTCAATAAAATTGTTTCGAAATCAAAAATGTTCCCTTTCTTTTTTGGTTAGGTTTGGTTAGGGCTAACGAATCAGGGTCAGTCTAGAGTCAGTAGTCAGAGTGAAAGGACTGAAAAATGAGTAAATTTGAAAAAGAGAGAATTAGATCAAATCTAGTGTTTATGGAAAAACATTTGATTTTGGATGACGATTTTCTCGAGTTATCACTTCAACGCAGGATATTCTCTCGTCAGGGAACACTTGACAATATAATGAGGACAGATTCTCCCCCATTGGACTATTGTATGAAACTTTTAAAATGTGACTCAAATGCTTATAGTCAATTTATTGATATATTAATTGGAACAAAGCAGAATCATATCGTGGATATACTTTTGAAAACATTGCCAATGGATTCAATGTAGATGGCTCCACCATTCGAAAGAGGTAACGTCACAGTTACTCCTCTCCCCATTCCCATCACTGAATTTATCGAACGAGGACGATCAGTTTCGTTTTAGCTGTGAGAGAGTTGACATTGGAAACCAAAAAATGTTCTATACATGTCCATTGTACCTGTACACTCTTGGCAGTTGGACTCAATGTGAGAATTGTACAATTATTGATGACTATAGTGAAAAGTGTAAATTATGTAATCCTTGTAAATTACATAGAGGCTATGCAGTACAAATTAAAGGATGTAATTCATGTCTTGAAGAGATTTGTGACTCTCACCCTAGAGGGCACCTGTGCTCCAATTGTCACTGTGATAAATGTTATCAGTGGGAGAATACTTACCCCGCCATGATTGGAAAGAATCCCAAACGTGATTTTAGTTTATTTCTACGAGATTGTTATCGTCGTGGATTTAAATTATTCTGGGAAGAGGAGTCTGGTCTACGATTCAACTGTTGGGGTAACAAGACAATTTGGTTTCTACGTCATCGTTGTGACGACACTGCTATTATGACTATACACCAAGTGCTTTTTATTTGGCAGCTACCGAATGTGATTCACCATTTGAAAACACTGTATGTGATATTGCTTCAAATAGACAGATTGAAACTCGTGAATTTCATAATATGAATGCAAATAGTATCATTGACTACACAAAGAGATATGACAAGAGTGAAGTTACATTGTACTGTAGAAAATGTGACCCTGACTTTGCAGTCAATCAAGATCAATATACAGTGAATCCAAATGATTTACCAGCATTAGTGGTTCACGACAGTTGCCTATACATCGAAGAAGAAGAAATCTAAAGTGAAGATTTAAAGACATTGTTGTATATATATATGCATTTTATTAATAAACAAATTCACAAACATTTTTTAAGCACTTTACTCTTAGGGCACTGAAATCAATACTGTATAGGTCTGAGAGGAAATTTCCCACTAGAAAGTCGTTCAGACGAGGATTGTCACCATAAATGTGGAGAAACTGCTTGTAAGTATAGCCGCGACATCAGAACACAAAATATAGTAGTGCATGGAAGCCACAGCTTTTAGTCGTTAGATCCTGCACCCTCTTCCGATTTTGAATAATAGTTTTCCCACTGCTCTCAATATAATTGCTGATGTGGGGTGTGTAAAATGTATAGGGTAGACCAAGAGGATCAAAAAATTCAATCGTCTTCATTGTTTGAAAGATGCACAGCCAATGTCCCGTCAGCACAGTCGACGGACTGCTATTAACAATAATTAAGGTATTGTTGACACTTTGAATTTTTCCAAGAAAGTCTGAGGGTAGACAATAGGATTTGTACTGGGACATGTAGGGGTCCATATTAAATACATTGATTATTTGACTGATGTTCATGGCGCGGAAGTCTAGTAGAACACTGCCTTCGGGAGTGATTTCCCAATAGGTTTCATATTGATTTAGTGACATTAGTGCAATACTCTCAGCCAATGGGTCGGCAAATGTACACTCTAAACGCACACTCCCCGTACGTACTATACTCATATCCTGTGTGCCAGACAAATCCAGTACAATGATACCATGAGTTTTAGCAAACATTTGTTCGGTTATACCATTTTCAAATAGTTGAGAGTCATGATCTAGGGTTTGCATGGTCAACTCATACAATGTTCTATAGGATTTATCAAAAGATAGATTGTAGAGTGGGATACCGTTTACTTTGCACACAAAAGATGAAAGTCCAAACATCTCGAATTTATGTAGACATCCAGTCCACGATCCTATTGCACTAGCGCTTTTTACAAATGCCAAAGCGAGTTTTGACGGAATTTCACCATTGATAAAGGATGAATCGGTGAAGGTGCGTGAGCCCATGGCAATATGACGTTGATTGGTGATTGTATGAGGAACAAGTAGTTTAATATTATTTCCATTGGCTCTCAGTTTTTCCACTGCCAAAACAACAGAACTCATGACCTGTTGTTTGCGTACATGAAGTATTGCCGAGGTGAGGGAGAGACTTACATCAGGATTGGCAGCAAGTTCTTTTCTCAATATGAAATTGGATGGTGCAAGCGTCAGTTTTATATCCACTTTAACATTGGGCGGCAGCCATTGGGGTATATTAAATATTTCATGATATATTTTTCCAACTAGATGCAATTCAATAGTTGCAGCATTTTTAAGTGCATCTGTACTATCAGTATTAGTAATATATTCATATCCATTGGAGGTGCCTCTCAATTCCTTGTATGACTTGGGTGTCATCAACATGAATTGCATATAACTTGTATAATTTGAGAGATTGTTGCTTGTGCTCACCAGCGTGCCATTGATGTAGACACTAATTTGACGAAATAAATCATGTAATATACAATTTTCATAGGATATTCCATCGGCCCGAATTGGCATTGTATTATCGGATTTCCGGACTTTCATTTGTAAATCTATAAATGTTGAAGACATGTCCATAAAGTAGTCTTCATTAGAATAAATTTGAAAGTGGATATTATCGGAGAGGGGTTGTTGTGGATAAAATTGTTCATAGTATCCATGCTTGACACTCACATCAACATTTTCAGCATTGAATAGATTCAATGAGGCGGTGATTGAAGGTTGAGAACCCTTATGCGGTAGGTAGGACATCTTAAGAGAAGAAATCTAGTTTCGATCTAACAATTTTCTTCCTGGGGCTTCTTCTTCTGTTTACACTACGTGTCGGCTTTTTCCTTCTTTTCTTTGACAAGAGTGGTGATGTCTTTCGTTTCCGACCTGAGTGGAGACTGATGAGTGATGCATTGTTTCTCGACCTTTTTAAGCCTTTACCATTTTGTTTTAATCTCTCGCCAAGGGTTCGCGCACTGGACCTAAGATTTTCCGTAGCACTTTTTTTAAAATCCTTGCCAGAGCCCCAATCATATAGTGTAGAGGATGCAAAATCTGTCGCAGCCGGTACAAGATATTTTCTAGCCAGTGGTAGTGAAGAGCGAAACAGCTTAGCAAACCAACTGCCAAGACCATAGCCAGACATTGACGAGCGACCTTTGTAATAGTCCATTCCATTGCCCTGTTGTCTTGGGCCAAGAGTATTAACATAGCAGTCAATATCAGGACAAGTGAATACCACTTTTCTATTAGACATCTTGTTGCTGAACGATGGGACGAAAATGGCATGTAATCACAGCCAAACCTTTTGAAATTGCTATGGGATCACCTAATTCAGTTCTTAGTGTTAACTGACAGAGTTCCAAATAGGAAGTGTTTACGGGAATATACTGAAGATGCTTTATATTGTAGTGGTGAATATGTTCTTGATTGGTTTTTCGTTCAAGAACTCGTAGGAGGGGAACATTTGAATTACCAACCCGAGATGTTTCTACAAATGAGGCGTAGAGAAATATACAAGTGTCCGTGGAGAAGGCAGGCGGGTAGTCAGCAAAAATGAAATTAGTGTTTCCGGCACTTTTACCATTGATTATATTGAGCTTAAAGCCAAGAACATCCTTTAGATTATCATTGAGAATAACCTTTTCGCTGGCAATAGGTGAACTAATGTAGATCTTGCCCTCCTCCTTTGAATAGTTGAAATGAAAAGCTCCTTTTTTACGAGCGGAAATTCTTTTATTAATAGAACGACATAAATCATTCATACAGGCGAGTTCCTCGTAGGGTAATTCAATATATGGATAATCCATCCAATTGATTTTTTGAATTTGTTCTTGATCACCTGAGGGTGGTGGCGGCCAATCATAGGGTCTAATTTTTATATCATATTTACGATCTTTTCTCAGGATGTCGTAGGTATTTTTGAGAATACAGTCGACAAGAGCCACTTCATACTTTCCGTCGTCGAATTTGATGGTGGGGGAGAGTTTCGTCCAAAAATCACTTGTTCTATTCAAGTCATTGTAGAGAGGATCAGAAACATTGGACATGAAAGTCACATAGAAATCATTGGGCATTGTTAATGTCTTCAGCACTGACCCAAGAATCAAAATCTGAGTTGTATCCTAGCCAGCGAACAAGCAACTGTCTCTTGCCCCTACGAGTACGACTCTTTAATATCTTTTCAATTTGATAAATTTCACTAGTGTTTCTAACTTTTTGCAGTTCATATTCATAAAAACCGCCGAGAATCTCATCATCTTTGGTGTCTCGCAGTCGATATGTCGTGGGTTCGGTGTCCAGGATTTTGGACACTTTAAAAAGTTCGGTGCTCCATAAATAATTCCCCTTTTCAAAAATATTGGTGGTTCTATTAATTCGAACAGTATCACCAACATTGAATTTCTTCTTCACATTTTTTTTTCTTTTTCACCATTGGAATATTGCTTTAGAAAAGCATCAAATGTATTTTCACTGTAATGAACATCCCGAGGGCTTGAGTTGGACAGAGATCGATGGGGTCGATGGTTGTATATCCGCATGATTTTATCTAAATCATGATAAAAGCCGATGTATTTTTCAGTGTAAAATATCTTGAAATTAATAGACGAATCGTTCTTATTAATCGTTCAGCCAATGCAGCCTTTATCGGGCTGTGACTATGATAAAGTGTTGTATTATATTTCAATAGAACCTTTTGCACATGGGGATTAACAAATTCACTGCCACGATCCGATTGAATTTTTCTATACGAATCCTGTTCAAGAATACTTTCAATGGCCTGAGCAACTTCAACACCTCTCTTTGACCGTAATGGAATGGCATAGGCATAGCGACTAAAGACACTGATTGCCACCAGAATATATTTGTAGGGTGCATTGTGAAGCTGTTGAACTGCGTCTAAAGTTAGGAGATCCGTTTGCATTATATGCAGATGGAAAAAGGCTTCAGTTTGTCGATATTGTTTGCCGCGAAGCCTGTGATTCCGGTGCAGTGTGTAACTCGATTCATTCTCTAGATACTCTTTTGCTTTTTTCAATGCGCTGCCGGAGACAACTTTAGAAAGGGTTTTGGGGGAACTTAAACTTCCCGCTTCACCAATATTTTCATAGACACCTTTCAGAACTTCATCCATTTTGAACGCAAACACGTAGTGTAATGTCCACTCCCCTTTTGCACACTGGAGGGTGAATCAATTCGTCTTCGCTTTTGACTAGCAGCCACAGGTGTTGTAAAATCATTGCTGCTTCTGCTAGAATTTTCAAATAATGAATCTTCTTCTTTTTTAAATGGTGTTGGTGTTGGTGTTGTTGGAGGACTATATTCTCTTAGTTTCTTTAGAATTTGCTTATTGCCAATAAGACTTTTGGGAAAGTTTGATACACTTAGAAAGGTGTATAGATTATTGTCAAATGATAAAAGTCCTTTACGATTCGTCACCATATCACAAATTAAATCAACTAGATTATAACTTTTTCCCTGAATTATAATTCGTTTCCCTGTGCTATCGACTTGAACTTGATCACCAGCAGTTTCCAACATGAGATAAGATAATACTCTTTTACTCTGTTCTCGATAGGTCAGTGGCAATAGGTTTCCAATTTTCGATACAATCGAATTCAATTCCTTCTCCTTTGATTGTGCAGAATCTTGAGGAGATGTTTCCTGTTTAGAGGGATCAGTGACGGCGGTGGGTCTCTCACGATAAGGTTTATGTTTGTCCACACGTCGCAATGCATCTTGAAGTAAAAGCAGTTTTTTGTCATCGGCAATATTCTCATCATTAATGAATTTGCTTAGATTGTCTTCAAAATGTTCGACGGGCGAGAGGACAAGTTCAAATGGTGTCAATTTATAGGGTTTTGCCATTCTCTAGAGAAAACTGTTTACAAGTCCTGCAATTATTGGCAGTAAAAGTGTGAAAAAGCTACCGCCCGCTTGAAGGAGACGTTTTCTTTTAAAATTTTTTCCCTTGTTTTTACAAGCCAAGGCGCGTACAGTGGAACGATGTTGCTTTGTCTGTTGTCTAACACCTTCTGGCAGTTGAACATTACCCTCGGTTAAATTTAAACAAAGTTCAGATATTAGATTAATGAAATCATTGTCAACACCATGTTTGAGTATGGCCTTCCTAAGCAAGGGTTTTGAAGTGCTTAAAACGGAAAATAAATGCCGTTGGTCGTGTAGTTTCTTCAGTGTCATAACGCCAACTAATAGCCTTTTCTACTGTTCACCGGAAGATATACTGTAATTTCATTGTCGAAAATGTCGGTGACTACACGTAGATCCTCGGGCGTGCTCTGATTAAGATCCAACAAAATGTAACCGTAGGGTTTATTAGTCGCCTGAGTGTACGATGACAACAGAAATTTTGGGGCGCCGGGGTATATCTGTTTATTGAGAGTTATTAGCGAGCTAGAATCACGAACAACTCGATAGATAATATAGATAGTGCAATTCAAAGCAAGGGTTCGCATGCATTTGCTCTGATGAAACAGATTGTGTAGAACTAGGGTTATGGAAATGTGTTCATGGTGGGAGCGAACGGTGAACAGTTGTAGCATTTCCTGTGAGAACTGTTCAATGGATTCAGCCAAATAACCAATAATCAGCCACGAGTTCGATTCAATACTATTGAAAACATCAAGTCCTCGTATGAATTGTATTGGTATGGTTGTGGCAATAGCTTTTATTTGATCATAGGACTCCTGCCAAATACTATAGCAATAGTAGATTTTTTTCGGCTTTTCCAAAAACATTTTATCGCAATTTTGAATTATTTTAGCTAAAAGTGTTGTTTTCCCCGACATTGAGGGACGACACAGAAACGATCTGGAGGGTGTTTTAAATTGATACATGCTGCTGCTGCTGCTGCTGCTGCTGACAACAGTTGGACAACAACTAACTGTAAATCATACGTGTCCAATGAATAAGTAGTAGCAGTAATAATTTTCCCATAGATCTATCTACGTTAACAAGAACAACAACAAAAAACAATATTTCATGGTCATTTATTTGCAACATGAAAACTATATTTGTTCAACATGAACAACGATAAGAATAACACTTTATGTTCAACAAGAACAACAACAATATTTCATGGTCATTTATTTGCAACATGAAAACTCTATTTGTTCAACATGAACAACAACAACAACAAGAACCTGACAATATTTCATGGTCATTTATTTGCAACATGAAAACTCTATTTGTTCAACATGAACAACAACGATAAAAATGACACTTTATGTACAACATAGATAAAAACACTTTTTGTCCATCAACAGCAAGAACAACACTTATTGTCTTTAAAAACACTTTTTTTGTCCAGCACCAAGAACACTTTTCTGTACAACAACAACAACACTTTTCTGTACAACAACAACAACACTTGAAAAAACACTTGAAAAACTAGCACAGTTGAACATTATGAATCTAAAAGTGGCCCCCCCACCCCCCGGGGGCCTCAGGGCCGAAGGCCGGCTGCGGGCGGGACCCCCCACCCCCCGGGAGCTGGCTGCGGGAAGGGCCCCCCACCCCCCGGGGGCCGCGGGGCGAAAAAAAACTGTGTACAATAGTTGTCGTCACTGCTGCTACAGGTTAGGTTGGGTTAGTTGAGGTTAGATTAGTTAATTTATGAACGGGTTGGGTGGTTAGTTACTTTATGAAAGGGGTTAGTGGTTGGGTTAGTTGGTTAGTCAGGTTAGGTTAATTTATCCAGACCAAGTTGATTGCGATAGTCTATGCATTCAACTCGGTCTGAAATACGGTAGTGGCCATGAGGCAGGACACTCACACCAATCTCGAGCACATAGACTTTGTCGGATATACACGACATTGCATTTTTTTCCACTCTCACAGTATAATTTCTATACTGTAGAGAGTGAATTGCAAGCACTTGTGCTCTCGGCACTAGGCTACTTTCTACACAGTCTCTGTACACGCTCATGTTGAAATTGCTCTTTACAAAATGTGTAGGCACCCCTTTACACGCCTTCTTTTCATCCCCATTATGAGTTTTAACGCAATAAACTTTAGGACCCGGGAACCCTCCCCTGGATATCAAATCACTCCCCGTCTCTGATTTTAACATTAATAGTTGGTTGGGGGCTTGACGTTTCACCAACTCGGGGTAGAGGGACGGATTCCAGTTGGTGAAATCCATCCGCGAGCTGATGTGTTCCCCCTTTTCTAGATCACCCAAAAAATCCTCGGTTTTTACCTTTAAAAGCAGAGAATCTGTATTCCCATAGTAAACTTGAACCTCCCCCTCCCGTGGCCATTGCACCTTGCACACATTGTAAAAAAACGACAACATGAGCTTTTTGGAAATTTCTAGTACTGAACTACCTCCTGCTATATTCTTGTTCAGTACGACATTTCGCTTTTTCCTGTCTAGAAGAACCATGCCAGTCTCTATGCTCGTGAACGATGTAAAATTGGGATCGGCAATAATTCCTGCACACTCTAGAGGGTCAGTCACGACGTCGCAGCGAGATCTGTTACGTACGCTTTCACAGATTTTGCCAAACGCTGAATTTAGAATGAGTTTGTACATTTCCTTCTCTACCTTGGAGTTTGCCCTAGAGTGTTTATCGACAAAAGTGTCGATAAATGTCTTTAAATATGGTTTCTGATTGAACTGCAGGACCCTATGTATTTTGGTGATCTTGAAACCATTGTTCACCTTCCAGTGCAATAGCACATGGTGAACAACGATATTCTCCTTATGGTCCAAATCAGCAATCAGTTTTTGCTTAGAGGGGGTCCAGTGCATCCCCATATCCTCAACCAATGATCGATTGTAGGGGCTCAATGAGTCCCTGCTCACGGGTCGATTGATACAGGGAAAAACAAAATATCTGACTGAATCGTGAAGCGCCAGTGGAATGTGCCCGTCAATTTCAAAGAACCATCCTTGTGGCCCATTGTCCTCGACGGTGGTAATGTCGGGGAACTCACAAGGATTCTCAAGCCATTGATAGTTCCCACACGGCAAAGAGTAGTGAGACATTGCCGAGGGGTACAATGAGTTCATTTCCAAGAACACTGCATTTGACTTTGCACCGGTGTTTTGTCCGCTCGGATCGGTTGACAAGACGCGGTCCCCATGAAAAACATACCCACCCCTCATTGAACGCTCCAAAAAGGTGCTGATCTACATCTGTGATTAGGCCTATTTCCTCCCTACTAATTTTTAAATCAAATCCATCACCGAATGGGGTGTGGAAAAATAATAGCCTATATCTAACCCGAACTCTGAATAGATTTTGTCTGTGTTCTTACAGACTATATCCAACAGAGTTAAAACCTCACTGGCCAAGTACAGTCTACAATAATCCCACCCATTTTTACAATTCCCCTTATCCCACACCTTCTTGGCAAACTCATAGTCCTCGGCTGTGCATTCACTGCTGGTCAGTGAATTGTAAAAAGCTTCAATTGGAGGTAGTTCCACCTCGCTTAAGCGAGCGCCAGAACAGTAATAGTCGTATGCGTATACACCTTTGCAGGTCAATAGGTCATACATTTCACTGTCTGGAAAGTGCTGTTTAAGCAAGGGAAAGCTATCAAAATTGTCGCTTTTCTGCACTTGAATCAATTGACTCAATGCCTTGGGAAAAAAACTAAAGGAATCTAAAAACCTGATTTTATTCCAACACGTATGCCCATTATTTACTACCTGCCATTTCAGCTCGAGAAGCAACAACTTCTCGGCCGATTTGGGAATAATGTTATAGGTAAATGAATTATTTACCCATTGACTGTCTACTCCCCCTCCCTCCCTGTGCATACGTGCCAGTGCCGGTAAAATAAATTTTAATCGTAATTTGAGTTGTGGATAAAAACTGGTATAAAAAACTGCTGGCTAACATTTAAGTTACACGATTGATGCGCTACCCGTCTAAAATTACTACCCCAGAGGATATTTCCTGCCACAAGTGATTGTGGTCTCTGACTTTCCCTCTCCCCCTCTTTTCCCTTTAGTCCCCTTATCCCCCTCTACAAACTCTCCCTTACAAACCCAACATATTTTTTGATTTTTAATCGCGAGACGATCCTCTGCAGACAGCACCATAGGATAATGGGTATTTCTCAAACGAGAAATAGCGCCATTAGCTGTGCCAATTAGTTTAGTCAGTGCCTTGACCATGCACTCCCCCTCATCCAATGTTTCTACTATTTCTAACAACCGCATGGTGTTAGAACTGTCTCTTTGCGAATGGGCATAGGACACTGCAATAGCTTGATGTTCTTTGATTCGGTTTGGAAATCGAGGATCGTTCACCTCCACCAGCTTAGCTTCACAATCCAAAGATATTTTGTTGCACTGGAGGAGGGTGTTTTGAAAATTTTTGAAGCGTAAAATGGCCCTATCCCCTGAAACCGTTTCCACTGTCTGGTAGCCATGCCGTCTACAGTGCCTCATGTGATTTTGCAGCTTTAATTCAGTCCAAAATCGAGAGAGGCATGTCGGACAGTAGAAACGGACACTCTGTTTCTTACCCTCCCCCAGAACTCTACTGATGTCTGTGATCGGGTTAAAATGGCCAATTGAATTGGCAAAGTCACTAGATGGTGGTGTATACAACAACCAAACCCAGTGTTTGACTAATTCAATTGACGGGCCTCTTACAGGAAAAACCACCCCCTTCTTTTTTTAACGAACCCCATCTTCAAATTCAGTTTCATACTAAACCACAGTAACGCCGATATTTAAATGGGCATTAGCCCTTTCAAAAATATCAATGGATCTTAGCGTTACTGGGTATTTTCCTTCTAAACAAGTGAAATCTACAATGGGGAAATTGGACCCTTCCTTCCCATGTACAGCCCAATCGTCTAAATTCGTCTTGGTAGCGTCACGTGCTAGAGGCTCGAATGCTGATATGAGGAAAGCATACTTGAAACATTTTTGACCTGTTTCAAAACAGATCTTCTTGACACCTTGACATCCTGCTAAATCTGGATTATAATTTAATTCAATTGCCTTCCCTCCCCCATGCCCCCTCTTAAAATTAAATCTTTCTTAAATTTACAAATATTCACACTTAAATTTTCAACAAATAAAAATACAGAGCCGCTCCCATTTTCGTTAAAGTTCTCAAGATGCGCTATAATATGACCTATCCAATCCATGAAAACACCCTCAAAATTTTCTAAATTTGGATAAATCAAACACATCTCGGAGTGTATATAGTGGTGGTAAACTTCGCTTTTCCCCTCATTTAAATAAAACACCTTTAAAACAATTGAAACCTTAACTGAATCCCTCCCCCCTCCCCATAATTGAACTTGGTTCTCCAGCAGTGCACGAATTTTATCTACATAGTCATGCACAATTTCTACGGGGTCAAACACAAAATTTCCCCCCATAAGTGAATTAAATGGATCCCCAAAAGTCGCAGTGTAGACAACTATTGCATTTAAAATTGTATTAGATAATTGAAAATCGGGAAAAGTCGTGAATTGGACACTACCCCCCTCCCCCTCTTGTATATTGTCACCACTCCCTCCCCCACATTGTTCAATATTTGAGGTATGGGAATCCACTTCAGTTGTTTGAAGTGGAAGTAGGTAATCAGTGGGGGCTAGAGGAGGATTCCCTGTTAAATCCCGGGTAAAATCGTCTAAAATTAGCATAGTATTTGGACTTACCAATGGCAAGTCCCCCTCTGAACTAGGAACATTACCTTGCTCAACTGTCCTAGGTTCTACATTGAAATAATTACTTAGAAAATTATTAATATTAAAAGGTATTTCATCGGAAATAACAATACCATCCCATTCATTGATATGTGAATTGTCCTGAATGACATGAAATTCCGTAGACGCGAGTTCTTCCTCTCCTTCACCAACTGATGAGTATGATGATGATGATGATGATGACGAGGAGTATGGGACCAATGAAACCTATAAATGAAAAATAGCTTATTTTCAAAGTGTTCAAATCACCCCTACTGTTTTTAAAATTTGGATTATTATTTACGTATTATTTAAAACGTGCTTAGTAGTAGTAGTAGTAGTAGCAGTATGCACATAGTAGCATTTGGTTAATTCACTGTTCCCCACAACTATCGATATTCTGAAAGTTCCAATTTCCAACTTAATATAAGATATTTACAATCTAAAACGCTTTACAAAGAATTGACAATTTGATTTTGTTCAAACAACTCCACCCCCTATCAATTTCCACTATTTAATGCCCCCCCCCCTCCGAGCCGGCCCAGCGCTTCCCGCGGCGCTTCCCGCGACGCTTCCCGCAGCGCTTCCCTCGGTGCTTCTCGGCCCACCGGCGCTTCTCGGGCCCACCGGCGCTTCTCGGGCCCACCGGCGCTTCTCGGGCCCACCGGCGCTTCTCGACCGCCACCGCGGCTCCCAGCCGTTTACATAATGTCCTAAAAAAATATTGTTAGACCATAAGTCGTTTCTCTCTAATTCCCTACAGGTTGTGAACTCATTAGCTTAATTATTGTAAGCCGCGTCTGTTCTGTTCCAAGACTGTTCAGCAGGAAAATACAATTAAATGGGAAACCATTAACTCTTATTGAATGTTTCCCCCTAAAATCTTGGCAAGTTGTAAGGTTGAAAGCTGTCAAAAATATTACGCAAATTAGAATCCATATGTGCAATAGATAAATGGGATAATCTCTGTCCTTCCCTTAAACTATAATATTCAATTGTGAAAAATAGCATTTTGAGTTTCATAGTGGAGAGATAGCAGTAAACTAGAAATTACCTAAAAATATTATTATGAGATATCGAAGAGATAGCAACAGTGGGGACAGAGAAAATAGCAAAGATTAGAAAAAGAGAGTGGTTTCTTTGACATGCAAAAAAATTACATTATATTTAGATATCTCTGAGGGAGAGGGGAGCAGAGAAATTTAAAACAATGGTTGGGGGCGAGGGGTTAATATTTTAATATCTCTGAGATACACTTTTACAGTGTTGAAAAATAGTGAAAAGAAAAAACTAAAAAAAAACATTGGAAGAAATAGATATATATTTCTATAACTAGAGGTAAAAATGCTCACATTTGCAAATCCTGGCTGCACTTGGGTGCCAGATGGTCCGGGTAGTGCGTGTTGGAGGATGGACGGTGCGGTAACATCACGCTCTTGTGTAGACGGGACAGGTATTAAAGGTCCATGGAAAGCAGCCATCCACTCGCTCTTTAATTTTCGGCCTGGCTGAATTGCAGCCTGCGTGGATGGGACTTTGACAGTCAACACTTGTTTTGGGGTCGTGTAAGGGCCAGCATACTTAATAATGGATGGTCTCACGGGGGCTGCCTCGTCCTCTCTCGCTTTCTTAGATGGAGGGGGCACATATTCTTCACAATTTGCCTTAAAAGAGGAGAAAAAAGTTATTATGGAAGATAATTTCCCCCTTTTTTTACAGAAGGAAAATTAGTATCCCCACCCCCACTAACCATAATTTTGTCTAGAAAAGCATTTATATAGCATATAATTTCGCGAGAAATGCCCCTATTTTTTACCTTGCTGAGAAAATTTTTTTTTAAATGTTTCCCGTCTATAGGTCTTTAAAATAGAAAAAAGTTTGTTAGCCTAGCAGCTTATAGGCCTAAATTACAATCTTGGATGTAAATGTACACATAATAAAGCTACCTTTTTGTTTCTTAGAAACCCTCGGTCCTCTTACTGCCCTAACGCGAAGAAACAGTTTTGTTTTTCATTTTACAATGATGGTGATAGAATTGAGGCATGGCCCCCTCCCCCCTTTTCACCAATGTCCTAAATATATTTTTAGACCTTAATTTGAAATGAAAAAACAATGGTTGGGGGCGAGGGGTTAATATTTTAATATCTCTGAGATACACTTTTACAGTGTTGAAAAATAGTGAAAAGAAAAAACTAAAAAAAACATTGGAAGAAATAGATATATATTTCTATAACTAGAGGTAAAAATGCTCACATTTGCAAATCCTGGCTGCACTTGGGTGCCAGATGGTCCGGGTAGTGCGTGTTGGAGGATGGACGGTGCGGTAACATCACGCTCTTGTGTAGACGGGACAGGTATTAAAGGTCCATGGAAAGCAGCCATCCACTCGCTCTTTAATTTTCGGCCTGGCTGCATTGCAGCCTGCGTGGATGGGACTTTGACAGTCAACACTTGTTTTGGGGTCGTGTAAGGGCCAGCATACTTAATAATGGATGGTCTCACGGGGGCTGCCTCGTCCTCTCTCGCTTTCTTAGATGGAGGGGGCACATATTCTTCACAATTTGCCTTAAAAGAGGAGAAAAAAGTTAGTATGGAAAATAATTTCCCCCTTTTTTTACAGAAGGAAAATTAGTATCCCCACCCCTACTAACCATAATTTTGTCTAGAAAAGCATTTATATAGCATATAATTTCGCGAGAAATGCCCCTATTTTTACCTTGCTGAGAAAATTATTTTTTAAATGTTTCCCGTCTATAGGTCTTTAAAATAGAAAAAAGATTGTTAGCCTAGCAGCTTATAGGTCTAAATTACAATCTTGGATGTAAATGTACACATAATAAAGCTACCTTTTTGTTTCTTAGACACCCTCGGTCCTCTTACTGCCCTAACGCGAAGAAACAGTTTTGTTTTTCATTTCACAATGATGGTGATAGAATTGAGGCATGGCCCCCTCCCCCCTTTTCACCAATGTCCTAAATATATTGTTAGACCTTAATTTGAAAATAACTCGTTTCACTTCTTCAAATAGAGATTGCATAGGCCTGCGCTTAATTATTGCAATTGTCTGAAAAACCATTTTAATTTTATGGAGAAAAACAATCCCTCCCCCCTCTTTTCAGCAATGTCATAAAAATATTGTTAGCAACTATTTTTGGAGAATAACATGTTTCGCTCTTACATAGAATATAGAATTCCAATGTCCTAAATATCTATCGATAATTTTGCAGACAAAATTAGTTCTCCGCTATTTTCAGACAAACACAGAATTACGTAAAAAGCATTGAAAACCTAGATTGCCTAAAACCAGCTAATGTAAACAAAACAGGAAAAGGGTGACAAAACTATTTATAATCTTGCGCGGGGCCTTATGTCAAAGAGAGCGGCATAATGCCTTAAGAATTGAAAGAAGTCAGTGGACACTTTAAATCACAGTACAGAAAAGCAAGAATTTTATCGAAAAGAGAATTATTTCAATTGCGAGAATTATAGTTGTAAAAACAGTGGAGGGTTTTGAGGGGGGGCGGGGTTATGCGGTAAAAAGAATATATTTTATGTTTTCTATCGAGTATAAAGATAGCATGGTGGAGGAGTTTGTACTGGAGTGGGAGGGGGGACTTACCTAAATATACTGGAGGGTGACCAATGAAAATAATTTTATTTTGAAAATAAAAAAAATGAAAGCGTACTTACATGGTAAATTGTGGCTGTCAAGGCTTCAAGCTCATCAATAATTAATGTGTTCTATCCATTGTGTTCTGGAACTTTCTGATAATTTAATCACAATGCATGTCCGTTATATACGAAATCTCAAAGGCGAATTGTTATGTAATAGGGAAAATCATATGTAAGCGAGTCTCTGATTGGCTGAGAAGGGGGATGTAACCGAGTCTCTGATTGGCTAAGAAGGAAACACGTGATCCTGTTTCCTATTCCTAGATCTTAATATTCGCCCCGAGCGTGCACTTGGCCAAACAACAACAATAAACAAATCAACCTGGGAAAAAGAGGGCATTGACCCGATTATGCAAACATTCTCCCTGGGGATTCCATGCCCATATTTGGTGGTTGTACGGGACTGACAATACCACTTGTTCTCCCTAGGGGCTCTATGCCCATATATGGTGTGGGGTTCGGATCAATAGGGTCATTTCTACTGACAACGCCTTCTATAAAAGCCTTATATACCCCCAGGGTATAACTTAAAACCATAGCCCTGAGGTTTGTGGGGGAGTGTCCTCCTCAAAAACATATTTTCTATTTGGAAATCAACTACGCAGAACAAAATGGCTATCTCAAAATTTTGATTGGATGTTTTTGGGGGACTGATGGGCGTGGGGGGGGGGCTAGTTGCCCTCCAATCACTTTCGACTTTTAAAAAGGGCACTAGCCCTTTGAATTTCCGATCGAATGAGCCTGTTTTGAAGTTTTTACGACAACGCCTTCTATGAAAACCTTATATGCCCCCAGGGCATAACTTAAAACCTTTGCCCTGAGGGTTGCGGGGGAGTGTCCTCCTTAAAAACATATTTTCTATCTGGAAATCAACTAGCCTACGCTGAACAAAATGGCTATCTCAAAATTTTGATTGGATGTGTTTGGGGGACTGATGGGCATGGAGGGGGGGGTCTAGCTCCCCTCCAATCACTTTCGACTATTAAAAAGGGCACTAGCACTTTGAATTTCCAATCGAATGAGGCTATTTTGAAGTTTTTACGACAACGCCTTCTATAAAAGCCTTATATGCCCCCAGGGTATAACTTAAAACCCTAGCCCTGAGGGTTGTGGGGGAGTGTCCTCCTCAAAAACATATTTTCTATCTGGAAATCAACTAGCCTACGCTGAACAAAACAGCTATCTCAAAATTTTGATTGGATGTGTTTGGGGGACTGATGGGCATGGGGGGGCTAGTTGCCCTCCAATCACTTTCGACCATAAAAAAGGCACTAGCCCTTTGAATTTCCAATTGGTTGAGCCTGCTTTGAAATTTCTACGACAACTTCTTCTATAAAAACCTTATATGCTCCCAGGGCATAACTTAAAACCCTTGCCCTGAGGGCCCTGGGGAAGTGTCTTCCTCAAAAAATATTTTCTATCTGGAAATCAACTACGCTGAGCAAAATGGTTATCTCAAAACTTTGATTGGATATGTGTGGGGAAATTATTGGCGGTGGGGGGAGGGGTTAGTTGCCCTCCAATTACTTTCGACTATTAAAAGGGCACTAGCCCTTTTAATAGTCGAAAGTCGAAAACTAACTGTTTAATAGTCGAAAACTAACTGTTGCCTTAAGCTTAAATCAAAATGCACTGTGTTAATGGTAATTCCCAATAGGCCATCTCAGCAGTATCCCAAGAACGACTAAGGGTATTATGTTCAAACTTTCCGGGCTACTTCTGCTCTTAAAATTTAACCAAATCAAAATAGCGTAAGTGTATCCAAGCTATCAAAGAAAGTAAACAGATTTTTTTTTGCGAATGGTATCAAGTGTTCCAGTCCAGGTCAACTAGAGGAGGTATGAAACTAATTAAACACTACTGTTTGTGCCCAGATTTTTAAAAGGGTGTATGTTGTTAAAACTTTCTGAAAATTTTTCTCCAGCATGCAAATAGCAGGCCAAACTACAAGTTCTTAAAAAAAAAGTTCTTAAAGTATTATTTTTTCCCTGAAAAGACTTTGTCAATATCAGATGAACAGAAATTCATTAAAAAAAACTTCTTCACAAAATCAGTTTTTCAAAGAAAAGTAAAGAACTCCAATAAACAAAAAATGAGCAAAAATAAAATCAAATAATCTACTAAGCGTGAAACTACCATAAATCAGCATCGATAAATAAATGAAACCCTAAACGAACAGAAATTACAATAAATAACCGAGTCAAACTCAGAACAAGCAGAAATTAACATAAGTTTGGCTCAAAACCCCTATGCCTTCCCAAAGCCAGAACATAATTCGCACTTTATTAAAAAAAAATACAAATGAATGTGCATTGTCAGTTAAATGTACATATACTGATATTTAATAATCAAAATGTTAATATTATTTGAATTATTAAAGTTATAAAGAGGAACCACATAGACAAACAATTGATTTTATTTATATCAAATGTAAAATAAGACGTTTTTTCAATTGAAAGTAAGGAGTAACATGAAAGTAAAAAAGTAAGGAATCCAGTAGATGCATTTTTTAAACATATTTTTAGGTGAATTCATGCTTGCTATTGCTATTTTCATGTTAGATGACTTTATACGTGCCACTGATCTCATACACTAATCTCACATTTTTCATACCAAATGCTCCAAAAATTCCATTCCCTTAGATATTGTCCACAGCACTAATTACAGTCCCCATTTTAAGTGTTCATTCTTTATTACTGCAGGTTCTTAGATATCAAAGAAGCTCAACTCATTACAGATGCTCCTCCAGACGAGCCTTTCAGCCCCTCAGAAATTGGAAATGCAGTAAAAAGGCTCAAGAACAATAAAGCTGCCGGTATCTGTGGCCTGAGTGCAGAGCTGCTAAAATATGCAGGTCCTGTTATGCTCCTGTTTCTCCACACCCTGTTCTCTACAATCTGGCAAACCGAGATAATTCCCGAAGATTGGCGGAAGGGTGTCATTATCCCTTTATGGAAGAGGAAAGGTTCTAGAAGCGATTGCTTGAACTACCGTGGAATAACCCTACTGTCTGTCCCAGGAAAACTTTTCTCAATGGTCCTGCTAGATCGATGTCGAAATATCATTCGTAAAATCCGGCGACCGGAGCAAGCTGGTTTCATGTCGGACCGTTCAACCATCGAGCAGATTTTTACGATCCGACAAATCATAGAAAAAGCCACGGAGTTCCGACAAAAAGCTTTTTTTACCTTCGTCGACTTCCGTGCTGCGTTCGACTCAGTGGACCGAGAAGCTCTTTGGCGGATTCTAGAATCGACAGGCCTCCCTAAGAAATACTGCAGACTCTTCAAAGCTCTACACCATGGGACGAAGAGCTGTGTTCAAGTGAACGGCTGCCGCAGCCCGTTCTTCCAAATCACGACAGGAGTGCGCCAAGGATGTGCAGTTGCCCAGAGCTCTTCAATGTCATCATAGACTACGTTATGACTAAGACTACTTCACGTCTCAGCTTTGGACTCAAGTTTGGAGATCGTGTCATTACAGATGCTGATTTTGCCGATGACTTGGCCATTCTGGCGGACTCCATGGAGCAGTTGCTGGAAGCGCTTCGAATCCTACGAGAAGAGGCTGCAAAAGTAGGACTGCAGATAAACTGGACTAAAACGAAAATTATGGCCATAGACCCATCCTCTCCTGCTGCCAATCCTTCAGTTAGCCTGGATAGCACCACTAGCATCGAAGTTGTCCAAAGGTTCACTTACCTGGGCTCCATAATTTCTTCAGATGGCTCGCTTCTTTCTGAACTACAAGCGAGAATATCCAAAGCGTCTTCTGCCATGGGCAGACTGAACCGTCACCTCTGGCGAAAACCGAACATCAGTCGCACAACGAAGCTGCGGATTTTCAACGCCCTCGTCGGCTCTGTGATGCTCTATGGAGCTGAGACGTGGCAAGCTTCAGCCGCAACCCTCAAGACAATTGATGTCTTTCAGTCGAAGAGCCTGAGGAGGATCGAAGGTCTACGATGGTTCGACTTTTTCAGCAATGAGAAGCTGCTGCAGCTCACCAAGCAGTCTCGGTTTTTCGACCCAAGCAGCCGAGCGAACACTACGATGGTTCGGACACCTACTTCGAATGCCTCCACACATACCTGCGAAAACGATCCATGACTTCGACCCTGTCAAAGCCGGTTGGAAGCGACCTCGCGGCCGACCGAAGAAACGATGGTCTGACAGCCTGTCCGAGTTCCTGGCGATGGCAAATATCAGTTGAGCGATGTGCAAACGCTTGCCATGGACCGAAGTGGATGGAGGAGGCAGACGTCACTCTCTACGCCGAGCAGCGCCCGGCAGGAGACATACGTAAGTAAAAAAGTAAGTCAACTCAACTGCGACTCCCTGCAGTACCTATTTTAAGTATTCATTCTTCAACTCAACTAATTTCAACTTAACTGCGACTCCCTGTAATTTTCCTCTTTAGTGTGTTTTGTTTTGTTACCTGTCATAGAGCCTTGCAGGAGGTAGGGGATGTTGCATTTGTGTATTTGCTATCCGCTCAAACACATGCAAATTTCATCAAAATAAAAATATTGTCTTATGCTGCTTAGCAGTAAGTTGGAAAAGATCCCAAATAAGTACAATTTAATCAAGATTCAGTTGAAAACTTTGGAGAGACATAATTCTAATGTTCAATGATTTCTTTTTGGCCAAGAAAGTTTGTTTTCGCTTAAAAATCTAGAGTTATCCAAATAATTAAATATTATAAGATTATGATTTTCTACACAATTTTTTTTAAACATTTCATCTCCTTTGTATATAAAAAAAATTAATGAGGAGCTAAAGAAAAAGTTCCTTGATCATCTCCTAGACGTCATTTATTTTTCGTGGAAGACAACGGCGAAGATTTATTGGGGACGTGATTTACCTCTATACCTTTCATACTTCTTCTTGTTTATTAATTAAATAATCTTTAATAAATAAATAAATAGTTTTTAATTAACCAATAGTAACAAAATCTTAATCAAATACTTATCCATTTGATCAGATAAGATGTATATCTTATCGACCAACTGGAAAAAATATATTTATTTTTTTAAGGGAAGCTGAATTTTATATTAATGGAAGCTATCAAATCGATATGTTACAGTTCCAGTGAATGAACTATATTTATGTCTAGAAAAACTTGCATTGACATTATTCTAGATTTATTTCCAAGGAAAAGAAAGCTGAAAGTGAAAGTCAATAAAAGCTTCCAGAGAAAACTTTCGACAATCACGAGATAAACTTAAATCTTTAATAATATTTATCTCCAGCTACTGTGTCTACAGGAAAAATATTCTCTCATCAGTATTCGATTAACCGTTTATTTCGTCAAATAAAATCACAGAGTTTGATCATCTAACTGAACCAAAAAGATTTTTGTATTTCTGGATGAATCTGATGTTTGGGATATCAAAACAGCAGAATTAAAGGAAGCTATTTAATCGATATCCTCCACTTCTAGTGGATGAACTCTATTTATGTCTTGAAAAGCTTGTAATGACACTATTCCAGATTTTATTTCTAAGGAAAAGAAAGCTGGAACTGAAAGCCAGTGAAAGCTTTCAAAGAAAAATTTTGAAAATCTCAGGGGAAACTTGAATCTTTGATAATATTAGTCTTCAGCTATTATGTTTACCGGAGGATGCACTTCAATGAGTAGTTAATTAATCATTTATTTCATTTTTTGTGTTGGGAACAACAAGACAAATCTTTTAAAAATTGAAGAAATACACCATAATGAATATCATGGAATAATAAGATTTGGGCTTATGATAGGGGGTTTATTTACACTTTGCTTATTGACACAAATTCGACCGCTGAGAAAGAGAAAAATTAAACTTTTCTTTATACACGTATTCCACACATTCTTTACCATATTTCAATTCTGGTTCTCTTTACATATTAAGGTTCTTAGTCTCACTTTTCGCTGAGTTATCAGTAACCACATAATTTCTTTTATTAATTTCGTTTATTAATCCATTTATTATTCACCAGTTACTGAGTCCATTTTTATCAATCAGTCTTGTCACATTATTATTAGTTAGTTATTTCTTATTTATTCCATTTTTTTTAAATAATCTATTCAAATATTAATTTATTTAGAACATAGCTTGGTTAGAACCTTATGCTCTTTGTTAGAACCTCTTGGTTAGAACCTTGGTTAGAACCTTAGCTCTTTATATACTGCTTATTAGGCCACAAGATGTTAAGGGTGCTAGGTGTTAAGGTCAATTTTACACTTGGGGAAAATTTTCCAGGATGAATTATAGGGAGGAATTTTCCAAGTGGGAAATTTTGGGGGCGGGGAATTTCCAATGGGAATTCTACGGGACCCCAATGTAAAGAAAGTTTAAAGATTTTTTTGTTATACTTTAAGTGTTTATTTACCATTTGGGTCCAGAAATGGATGGGTTACTTAACAGAAATATGAAATTGATATTACTATTCCGTATAAACGGCTTAGATAGGGGCTTATACAAAATGCTGCCTTTATTCATTGCCTTTCTCATCCATTGACCCGAATATTTAGTTCTTAGTCCTTTTTTTCTTCACTGGCATATGTTGTATTTAAGTGTTTTTCCCCGTTTTTTCTCTTTAATTCACTTGTTTCTTGTATTAAGTGAGTGAATTCTTCACCAGAAAACAAAAATAAATTATCACCGAAAAAGGAAATATTTTCAATCTTTTACAAGACAAGAAAAAAAGAAGAAAAGGAGATATGCTCGTAATTTTTTAACTAATATGATTTTTAAAATAAAAGAATTCCTTACGATTTTTTGTATGTTGCAAAATATAATATGATAAATAATCGAACTGTGTAAATGGTTGAAACCTCAGCCCTTCGAAGTAAAACCACGTATTCCTTTTTTACTCAGTATTCTCCAAATACGGAACGAATTGGAGGTTGATAATGCTATCTATTCACAAAAATATAGGGGAGAGGTGCAGGATGTATTTTTCTAAATCTAAAGGGTAGTTTTGTTATTCTTTCAGTGTTTCAATGGAGATACCTATAAGGCGTGAACTTATACCCAGGGGCGTCGTTTGGGGGTGGCAAGGGGGGCAGTTGCCCCCCAATAGAAAAAAATATTGCCCCTAGAAAAAAATATTATATATCCCATGCCCTTTGGCTATCCAGATATGGACCCCTCTTGCCCCCCCCCCAATAAAAATGCTGGAGATTCGCCCCTGCTGATACCAATAATGCAAACAATACCAAAAAGACCAATGACAATGAAAATTACAAAATAGTTGTTTTTCAAAATTCTGGGGGAAGGCGCAAATAATCTATGTCGGTAAATGACCCCTCCCCCTTGCGTAATTCCCCCTACCTCCATTATATGACACCCATGATGGCTTAAACAAATACATTATTGTACTCAACATTATAATTTTTATAGGAATAAGAAATAATAAGTACTAGTAAATACAGGTGCCCATAAGGAGGGTGCCCCTTGGCGGAATGACGCTGCCTTATATTTTCATATTTCTGTTTCAAGATTTCTATTAGCCCCCTGTCCCTAAAATTCAGCTGATGGGTTCCCATGCTTGTAAATAAAGTTCAATAGAAAATTTGTATGTCATTGCAAGCGAGCTCTTTAGTTTTGTCATTACAAGCTTTTTTAAGAACTAATTTTAAAAAAAAAGCTTTTCCAAAAAAGAAGTTTTCCAAAGAGATACAAAAAGATTCACAGAACTTGTGATTTGCTGAAAATGAAATATTTTAAAAACATATTCTCTTTTATCACTACACCATCGAAAAATAAAAATTTAATAAAGCTTCCAGGAATTAACATCATTATATTACATTAAACAGCCAGTCTAGTTTCGTTAGTTCTTTTTTCGAGAACATTTTCGAAATTAATGATTGTTCATTTTTAATTCACTTAGTTCTGTTATTGGCTCATAGTATTAAGGATGGCTTAGCAGAGGTCTTTGGCGATTTGCCTGCTTTTTGTTTATTTAATTAATTTCTAACAATTACCTCGATTGGTTCTGTCTTTTTCATATTAATTTTGGTTTTTATTTCATCCTAGTTTTGTTTTTTTTTTTTTTTTTTTTTTTTTGTTTTGCCTAAGAATTAACGCTAAGTTGCAATTTAAATGTTTTTTCGCAGCAAAATCTGAATATTGGGTCACAATTTTTATCAGCTTTTATCTTTCGCTAACAATTTTATAGTATTTTATTATGAAATTTTGTGGAAAAAGAGATTACTATTTAAGTGAATTAAAGCGTGTGTAAGTTTTAGTCTTCTATAGGAATGAACCCATCCTTCCCCCTTCTACAAGTACCATTGAATATACACGTATCTTGGTCCACCATCTTCATACGCAGCGCAAAACGCTGCCTAAGTAAAGAGGGGTGTGGGTTCTATGCATTATTTATTTATTTATTAGTTTGTTTTTTTCACCAAGACACTTCGTAAGGAAAAAACTGTCGTAGAAGCTTCGGAGGTGGCTCATTCGTAAAGAAATTGAAAATTCTAGTTTAAAGGTCCAATAACTATGCCTATGGGGATGATGAAATCCCCCCACAGACCTTGGGGCAAGGGGTGTGCATTATATGATTTCCTCTTTGCTTACTTAAAGTGTTTGTTATTAAGAGATAGGGGGTATGTTTGATCCTTGGTGTCTGAAAAGGATGAGGTATCAAGATAAAGCTTTCAGGTAATGCTGCAGGAAGTGTCAGACTAAATTTAACGGTTATCAAAAGGACGTATCTCAGGAACGGCTTTGAACATTAAGCTCGGACGCTCAGGGTATGTTGAGGGGGATGATCAATTGACTAAAAGGCATAGGGTGTTTTAGCAATACCTTGGGAACGGTCTGCAGTATTAAGTTAAAACTTACAGGGAGTGTTAAGGGGGGTGTTGAATTAACCGAAGGGCACTATGTGCTTACTGCTTCTACTACTTCTTCCATTGCTACTACTACTGCTAAGAGTATTGAGATGGGAATTGCAGAAAATAAGGAGGGGATGTTGAACTAAATCAAAACGTAAATGCATGCTGACACCCAAAAGAATCTATCAGCCATGTCCCGGGAAGTGCCTAGAGTATTAAGTAGATACTTTCAGGGCAGGTTGAGGGAGATATTGAACTAACGAAAAGGTTGGTTCAATTTATACTTTATACTACCACTACTACTGCTACAACTATTACTACTATTGAGACTACTACAACTACTACTACTACTACTACTACTACTACTACTACTACTACTACTACTACTACTACTACTACTACTACTACTACTACTACTACTACCTACTACACTACACTACACTACTACTACTAATACTGAGACTAAGGGTATTAAGGTGACACTTTCAGGGAGTGCTTAGAGGAATGTTGAAATAAATCAAAACACATTATATTCATGTAAGTTGTAAATAGGGCGTATCAGCAATACCTTTGGAACGGCTTGGAGTATCAACTTTAAATTTTCAGGGTATGATGAGGGGGATGCCAAACTAACTAAAATGCACTATATGCATACTGCTACTGCCATAACTACCACTACAACTATTAATACCGCTACGACTACTATTACTAGTGAGGCTATGGGTGCTAAGGTAAAATTTCCAGGAATGTTTAGGGGAATGTCGAACTAAATCAAAACACTATAGGCCCATGCAGTTTGTCGAAAGTATGCATCAGCAATATCTCAGGATTGGCTTGGAGTATTAAGTCGGAAATTTCAGGGTATTTAGAGGGGGATGGTGAAACAACCAAAATGCACTATGTGCATGCTTCTACTACTACTTTTACTGCTAGTCAACTACCTCTACTAACTTAAGGGTATTAAGGTGGAATTTTCAGGAAATGTTGTAGGGATGTTGAATGCTAAGTGTATAAGACGAAACTTTTAGCGAACGGTGAGGGGGCTGTTGAACTAACGCAAAAAACACTATGTGCATGTAGGTTATCAAAAGAGTGTACCAGCAGTATAAAAAAATTGACTAGATTAAAAATATCAGGATATGTTGAGGGGATGTTGAACTGAAACAAAACACACTATTTACATGAAGGTTGTCAAAAGAGCGTACATTCAGTATCCAACGAACTGTTTAAGGTAGTAAGTTGAAACTTTCAGGGTATGTTCAGGGGGACGTTGGACTAAACCAAAACACACTATGTTTATGCAGGTTGTCAAGAGAATGTGCCATGAATATCCCAGGAACGGCTTAGTGTATTAAGTGTAAAATTTCAGGATATTTTTAAGGGGATGTATAATTAGCCAAAAGGTACTATGTGCATATTACTTCTGTTGTTTTTGCTACTACTATTTTTCATGAAATATTGAGGAGGATGTAGAAGACTAAGTGTATAAGATGGAACTTTTAGTAATCGTTGAGGGGGTGCTGAACTAAATCAAAACAGCCTATAAGCATGTAGACTATCAAAATGGCGACTCAGTAGTATCTCAGGAACGGCTTAGAATATTAAGTTAAAACTATCAGGCCATGTCGAGGGGGATGTTGAACTAAACCAAAACGCACTAAGTTCATGCAAGTTGTCAGAATCGTGCATCAATAATATAGCAGGAACAGCTCAAGATGTTATGTTGAAACTTTTAGAGCATATTGAGGGGGATCTCAAACTAACCAAAGGCGCTATATGTATACTACAACTGTTCCTACTTCTACTATTACAAACTACTACCACCGCCACTACTATTCTTCTGGGAATGTTGAAGGGGATTTTGAAGACTAAGAGTATAAGGTGGAAATTTTACCGAATACTGAGGGGAATATTGAACTAAATAAAAAGCACAGTTTATATAATTATCCAGTATGATCATTCCCTATCTCACCCATTATAAAAACCCGGACCGGGGTGCGAGTGCTGCAGAGAACGTAGAAACATAGGCGGCATCAGATCTTTTCACGGGTAGACAAGTCAGACGCGAAACAATCGGAAACAAGTGGAAACCCGCTATTACGAATAATGCACTTAGTAACCATTTCTCATTGATAGACGCAAGCACACTGATCCATAACTGCACGAAGAAGTGGGAGGAGCTTTTTGTTCGCACCAAGAACGAAGACCAGAAATGATCTGCGATAAGCTTACTGGATAATTATATAAACTGTGATAAAAAGGCACTATTCCCGCACAAGCTTGCTTCTGGGGGTATTTTGTTTGTTTGTTTTTTATGTATATAGTAGTAAAATAAATCCCAGTTATAAATTGAAAAAAAAAAAAAAAAAAAAATTATACTATAGCTACTACTGTTATCACTACTACCAATTTTGCTTCTACCTTTATTACTACCGCTACTACGACTGCTATTATTGAACTAAACCAAAATAGTTAAAGTAAATCCTGGTTGCCAAAATGGCATAGGAGGGATATCTTAGGGCTGGAATCGGGTACTAAATTGAAAATTCCTGGGAAAGTTGATGGGAATGTAAAATTAATCTAAAACACACTGCATGTATACGTGGAAGCAGGTTGTCAAAAGGGTGTATCAACAATATCACTGGAACAGCAAAGGGTTTAAGTTGAAACTCTCAGGGCTATTACTACTATCACTACTACTACTACTATTGAACTAAAGAAAAAGAGAACTTAATCAAAAGAGTTTATGCGCATCTATGTTATCAAAATGGCGGATGTAATATCTTAGGATAGGAATAGGGTATTAAGTCTAAATTTTTACGGAAGGTTTAGGGAGATTTTAAACTAAACCAAAATAAGCTATGTGGATCCAAATTGTCGAAAGAGTGTCAGTGCAATTTCCCAGGAAAAAATCAAGACATTACGTTGGAATATCTGGGTATATTTTTGGGGATGTTAAATTAAATCTAAAGATATTAATGTGCATCCAATTTCACCCACAGGGCATATATGAGATATCTCAGGAACAGAAAGGTATTAAGATAAATTTTTAGGGCATACTTAGTGGGAAATTCAACTAAATGAAAACGTACAATGTGCATTTAAGGTTGTCAAAAGGATTTATCTGCAATATCTCAGGAAAGGTTAGGGGAATCAAGTAGAAACTTTTAGCGCATTTGGAGGGGTGGGGATGATTGATTAGTATTTGTCTGTGCTCAAAGTTGTAACATGATGAGGTTTGGAATTTTTCAGCCTTACAGAACCCCAACGGTAATGCAGATTTTAATCCGCATGTTTGAATATTTTTACCAATGCCCGGCAAATGGAAATATTATAGTACATCTATTATTAAGAGTTGTTACAAAATTTTGTCTAGCTTATGCCTAGTAAGCCAAAATCCTGATTTTTATAGAAAAAGCAGAATAGATCCACATTATTCTTTTCTTAACCAATTAAAAAGTCTAAGTCAATTAAAAACTAATTGAAATTAACTTTAGAAACCTTTTACACACAAGAAGTTTTTCAAAGAAAAGTAAAGAGCTACAATTATACTTTGCGGTACTTCCTACTCATTTTGAGTTTGACGTTAAGGGTTTTATTTATTTATTGGTAGTGATTTATGGTAGTTTTACACTAGGAAAATTATTTGGCCTTATTTCTGCTCGTATTTGATTTAATCTAGCTCATTACTTTTCTTTGAATAGCTTCTTTCGCAGAAATGTTGTTTTGATTAAGTATTAAAAGAATCGTTTTTGCAAAATTTCGTTGCCACCGTTTGTTTATTTAAAATATGCATGTAGAGGTCATTTATTGAAAAAAATTATCTTGAACAAAATGTGGAGCCACGAATTAACAAAATCATATTGGTTGCCCTAATTGTCTACCTCAGTTGAGGTTCCCTAGGTCTTAAAATTTTATTTTTAAGAAATAAATTAGAGATTATTTTCAAGTTTAATTCAGATTATCATCAGAATAGGACTAGAGATCGTGGAAGCTTAGTCCCAGAAGTAACGAGTACGAATCGATCTAGTTTTATAATTATAAATTATGCAGTTAATTTGTGGAATGGTTTCCCGGAGAGCATTAGAAAGTCAGAAAACCAGTTTCAGTTTAAGATTAGATTAAAAAAGTTTTTGTTGGATGGGAATTGAGTATATTTGAATGTTAGTTTTTACGTTTTTTTTAATTTTTAGGTTTTGTTTTGTGGGTATTTTCTTTTTTATTTGGGAGGTTTGAATAGTATTGAAAGGTATGAAAAGAGTAGGAAGAGCGAATGAGTTTGGTTTATGGTGAAAGACTGTGTGACGCTGCTCAAGCCACAATAGTGGCTTAATAAAGCCTCACACGTTCTTATCATTTTTTACGTTTGGTTGACTAAGTAATTTATGAAAATTTGGTAAGTGCTAGTAAAGTATGATGCAATTATTAGTTGAAAATAAAACCCATCTCATCTCATCTCATTTAAGGCGTCTATATGGCTTGCAATTTGAAAAACAATCAGAAAATAATAATAATAAAAAAAAAATCAATTTATCGCAACCAAACATCGATATAACCGAATAAAGTCCCAAATTCTTTTTCCTCTTTATGGTTTCTCTAGTCCAATATACTTACTCTGAAAGTTTTACATCGATCAGAAAAGAAAAAAGTGGCAGCCCCTTTTTGGGTTTCTCAGTTCGATCGAACCGATTTTTTTTTAGCGTGTTTTTTCTTTTTTGACTTGTTTGACTCTTTGTATATACCCCGTCAGCTGGGAGTAGATTTGACAAGGTGAACTTTGTTCTATTTATAGGGCAATGAATAAATATAACTTATCCCCCATAGACTTTCTCTTTACTTGGGCTCCCTTTCTCTGCCTACATATCTTGTAAATATGAGCCAATTGGGGACAACAAGTTTCTGGCCAAGCAAGCTTACAGATAAAAATTCCTTGTTTGTAATGAATAATTTTACTAAGACGAAATTTTATAAAAGGAAGAAAAAGTCCTTTTTCGGAATAAAACAATATATAGAAGACGATAATGGTTCAAAATTTTGTCTCTTCACAGGGGTAACAGTGCCAAAACTCAAAGACAGATTAAAGACGAACATTTACTGACCCTAAGCCCCCTTTCTTCAAAAATAAAATATTTAGTTTCCTTTATCCCTTCTACCCCCCCCCCCCCCCTTATTGTACAAAACTTGAACTTAGTCCTCAGAAGTCATTTCCAAGGTGTTGCAGAAATACCATTGTCACAGCCCACCCATATGATTTCTTTTAATTTACCTTTATCCTCCCCTTAAAGTCATTATTTAGGGTCCAATCAGTCCTTGACCTAACACTCTCTGTAAGTTTCAAATTGGTTTCCAAAGATTTTAATAGGATATTGCAGAAATACCGTTATGGTTACATGACAGCACGTTCTGATACCGAGGAAACGTATATTGACTTTAGATTCACTTCTTCCGCCATCCTTTAGTAAAAATATAACGTCTACTTGACCCATCTACAACACTCGAAGTTTGACTTGATCTCTCAACCTGTTGTTGATATATTGGGGATAGGCTATTTTGTTAACGTGAGCAAATACAATATCTTCTGATTTACATCGCCACTTTATCGTGGGTAGATTCGAAACCATATGGGGTTTAAATTGTCAAAAATCTTAGGGAGGCTTGTGAAAAAAATATGTTTTGCCCTGCTTTGCTTGATGCCCTATGTCATTCTCAGATGCTGCAGGTACGCTATTATGATAACCTGGTAGCATATAACGATTTTGATTTACCTCGCTACTTAGCCATGTGCAAAATATAAGTCCCAGAACGGCATGTAATGTAAAAAACTTCGTTTGATGGTATATAAAATATATTGAGCCCCACAGCCAAAACAAAATAGGAATTACCCTTGCCCCTCTCCTTTTCTTTCTTCAGGCCTATAAGCAGGGGCGGATCCAGGATTTTTTTTAAGGGGGGGGGGTCAAAATAGACTGATCCGATTAACTTGCTTTAGGAGCAAGTTTAATTAATGCAAACTTGCTTTAATTAAGTAAATTACACTACTTTAAGCTACGTTAGGAGAGGGCGGCCCCCTCGCCCCCCTCTGGATCCGCCACTGCCTATAAGAGAGTTTTTAACTCCATCCCCAGGCTATTCACGAGTTGCTGAAAATATAGAACCTTTATAACATGGTTACTCAAAGTCTCTATTGATTTAGTTCTACCATCTCCTCCGGGTTGTGATTCACCTTACTTCCCACTTGCGCTGTCAAATCAGACCTCTATAAGCAGAGACTACGGGAACATGGGCGCCCATAAGCTGAATTCCAGGGGGGGGGGCAAACCTCGTCTAATTGGCACTTTTAAGGCTATATAATAGAAATCTCAGAACAAAAATATAAAAATAAAGCAGCATCATTCATCCAGGGGGGCACCCCCTGCCCCCCCCCCTTATGGGCACCCATGTATGGGAGTCACCCCGATTTTAGTGAATCAACATTATTTTACCTTCAGATGGCTATTGAACCACTGTCTATGGTTAAACTAAATTCTTAAGTAAAAGAGTTTTCTTATTAAAAATAAAAAAGTTGTAATTCTCAGAAAAAGAAAGTTTTAAATAGTGCAACAAAACATGGGGAAAAGTTTTGAACTTTCTTGCTAAAATATTGATCTAACTTCTCCTACTAAGGGAGCATATTTATTTTCCAGTCATGTTCAAGGGTAACTTAAGGAATGACTCTGTAATAAAGAGAAGAGCTAATAATCCAATTTATAGTCATGACAAGTGTCGTAAAAAGTTTTTTCTTAGTTTTTCCCTATAGCAGCTCTAAGATTGGCATTGGCTTTTAAAATGAACATATGAAGTGTAATAATTCAGAGTTCCAAATGTTTGCATATTTAATGTGTTTCCCTGCATTAAGATATAGGGACCTTTATAGGGATCCAGATGAGCACCTCTTTAGGGACTTCAATTATTTTTCTTGTGCCTTGTTATGAGTCACACAATTCTATTATATTAAAAAAAAGTTCAACTGATTCTATAGGATTAAATAAACAATTATGGCTGCTTGAGATATTGTGACAAATTTGAAACTTGTTTATGTATTCGGAAAAAAATGATTTTATATATTTTACCATAAATTCTTAATTATTATTAATTCCGGTGACTAATTAACTAATAGTTTCTTCCAAGTTTACTTTAATTTGTTTTGTATGCCTTTATCACAGGTCTATAAAAGACTGACTATGAAAGTACTTCTTATTAAAAATATATAATAATCAGTCACTCGTTATGATATACGTGGATGAAATTTAAATCGAAACGCAAGTAAATTTTTGGGGTTGCATTTTAGCCACACCCCCTATCCCCTCATCGATGATGCCTCTCAATCCCTCTCCAACTTGACCAACCTCATTCAATTCAAACGTATTTAGATCAACCATTCAACTTAACCAAGAGATGTTAATTCAAGTTTTCAAAATCTAAGGGGTGACATTTTTTTTTTTCAACGCCGATACCAATAATAGGCATTTTTTCAATGAAATATGAGACGAGGCATTTTTCAAAATCTAGATGAAATGGATAGCCCATCCCCCATACCTCCCCCAATTGCTTTTAACAAAACGCCATTTGAATACAACCCATATGCAAGTCAAACACCATTCATCCCAACCCCGGTTACATCATGCCCTATAGTTTAAATACATCCTTCCTGATGCAACTCAACTTATATCTAAATTTACATCCTAAAATTAACTCAACAGCAAAACGAAGAATATCTTTCTTTGGAAGTGATAAAAAACAAATTGCCTTTGTTCATTAGTTATTTAATGTGTGACAGTTTAGTGATTTTTGCTACTTTAAGGGAAATGGACACGGCTGCCCATAAAAGGGCAGGGGGGGGGGGGGTGTCAGGCCTCCTCTGGCTGAATGTTGCTGCCTTATATTTTTATATTTTTGTTTTGAGATTTCTAATATACTGCATTGGAAGTGCCGATTAGACCAGGTAAGCCCCCCTAAAAATTCAGCTTATGAGCGACCATGTACCTGGGGATATAGTTCCAAGCCGTCAGAAGACAAAATGTTTTTGACGCATTTTTGGACCCTGAGACATCAGTCCACCTTGACAGATTTAGATGATTTTAGATGGATGTTTTATTATCGAACATGAGTTGATTAAACCATACAATTGAATAAAATATTAATTTGAGAATAAGGAGATTTACACGAAGTTGAGTTAAATCGGTCTTAGGAGCATGGGATTCAGTTGAACGGAGTTCAGTTGAACAGGCTGAGTTACACAGTCATTAAGTCTGAAGATTAAGTAAATCTACACCAATATTAGAAGAAGAAAAAAAATATTTAAAAATATTTAAAGACGGGATAAACGATCGACAGCATGTTCGATAATATTACCGACCCTTTACCATATTATCGAATTAATTATAAAATGTAAATAGGATGACATATGCTACATAATTAACCTATAAATGGTCCAAATAGGGTTTGCTGTTAATAAAGGGAAGGGACGTTAATAAAGGGATCTTTTTTTAGGCCAGAATATCCCAAGAAGCCAATTTTCCTAAAAAGACATGGAGCCATTTTTGAGAACAAATACATACATACATACATACATATACAATTCATGTTCGTTTATAAAAATAGTGTTATATATACATATATATACATATATATATATGTATATATATATAAATATATACATATATATGTATATATATATATATATATATATATATATATATATATATATATATATATATATAATATATATATATATATATATATATATATATAATAGATATATATATATATATATATATATATATATATATATATATATATATATATATATATATATATATATATATATATATATATATATATATATATATTATATATATATATATATATATATATATATATATATATATATATATATATATATTATATATATATATATATATATATATATATATGATATATATATAATATATACATATATATGTATATATATATATATATATATATATATATATATATATATATATATATATATATATATATATATATATATATATATATATATATATATATATATATATATATATATATATATATATATATATATAAATATATATATATATATATATATATATATATGTATATATATAAATATATACATATATATGTATATATATATATATATATATATATATATATATATATATATATATATATATATATATATATATATATATATATATATATATATATATATATATATATATATATATATATATATATATATATATATATATATATATATATATATATATATATATATATATATATATAAATATATATATATATATAGTATATATATATATATTATATATATATATATATATATATATATATATATATATATATATATTATATATATATATATATATATATATGATATATATATATATAATATATATATATATATATATAGTATATATATATATATATATATATATATATATATATATATATATATCTATATATATATATATATATATATATATATATATATATATATATATATATATATATATTATATATATATATATATATATATATATATATATATATATATATATATATATATATATTATATATATATATATATATATATATATATATATATATATATATATATATATATATATATTATATATATATATATATATATATATATATATATATATATATATATATATATATATCAAAACAGTAATAATTATCTACCTCTAGATTGGGTCTATCACCAGCAGTAGAAACTGGCATGATGGCATTATCTATGTCATTCTCAATCGTTCCATGGCTTGAAATCTTATCAATACTCAACGACAAATCGCTTAACAATTCACGTATGTCAAGTAGCACTCGATCAGAATTTCTGAAAGAAGACAGAATTTAAGATTCAGATTAAATTGATTAATTGTAACTATAATTATTTCAAGTGGTATATTTTTTCGAAAACATCCTTGTTTTAAACGTTTATCCCCTATAAAATCAAAAGAACTATACACAAACCGATAGAATTTGGTAATTTAATTAAACATGGCTGATGATCCAGCTGCAAGGGGCTGCATCTATCTTTAACTTTTTTTCTAAAAGAATTTAACAAATTTGACTTTGGCCCCTCAACTAAGTTCCTAGCAAGTTTCTTATTTCAGGCAATTCTTAAAAAAAACTTAGATTCTTAAATACTTCGATCCTTAAATTGAATTTTTATTAACATATTAAGATTAGTCCTTCTTGATTATTAAATAAAAAACAACAAGTTTTTTTCAACTGAAAGTAAGGAGCGACATTAAAACTTAAAACGAACAGAAATTATTCCGTATATGAATGGGGCTGTCCCCTCCTCATTGCCTCGCTCTTTACGCTAAAGATTTTTATTGCTTTAAAAAATAGAGTTGGGAGAAAGAGTCAAACTTTAACGTGGTATTGAGGAGGGGACAACCTCTTTCATATACGGAATCATTTCTGTTCGTTTTAAGTATTAATGCCGCTCCTTACTTTCAGTTAAAAAAAACTTGTTTTTTAAGTTTAATTTCTGAACGTTTTTGAATAAGTGCAGGTTGGCTCATCGTACATGAATAATTAAGACGAATTTTGCATATTAATTTTACTTATTTTTGCTTAAATGGCTTTCTCAAAAGTTGTTCAATCTTATTTCCGAACATTTTTATTAGTAATAAATATACGTATCGTTCGAATTAACTTACGCAACGAACTTCTATGTTCGTATATTTTTAATACGTATATTAGGGGGCTTGCCCCCTAGTCAATACCTCACTCTTTACGCTAAAGTTGAAATTTTTTTCTAATTCTTTAAAAGTGATCCCTTAATCACAAACGCCGTTAATTAGAATAAATAGCTCTTACGAAAGTACTAAAAAAAAACTTTAGCGTAAAGAGCGAGGTATTGACTAGGGGGCAAACCCTACCATATACTTAATAATTTCTGTTCGTTCTAAGTTTTGAAGTGATCCTTACTTTCAGTTGAAAAACTTGTTGTTTTTTTTTATTTAATTTATGATCGTTTTTAAATAATGCTGGGAAATCCGGTGCGCGCTTCATAGCAATGTCCCTTCCCCCATGAAAACTTCATCCATGGAAAGATCTTCCCAAATAATCCCCGACCCACCCTTTCCCCTACTACCAGAAAAAAATCCTCCCTTAAAAAGTGTCTGTATACTTCCTAATAACCAATACTATATCTAAACATTGGGCAAAGTTCAAAAATTGCAGCCCTTCCCCTGGGTACTGTGGGAGATTAATCATCCTCAAAGACATAGTAATTCCATTTTGAACAAAATGGTTATCTCAAAATTTTGATCGGGAGACTTTGGGAAAAATGAGTGTGGGAGGGGGCCTAGTTGCCCTCCATTTATTTGGTCACTTAAAAAGGGCATCAGAACTTTTAATTTCCATTCAAATGAGCCCTCCTGCAATATTCTAAGACCACTGGGTTGATACGATCACCCCTGGGGAAATGAAAAAAAAAAAAAATAAATAAAACAAATAAACACGCATCTGTGATCCTTCTTCTATCAACAAATTGAAAATTCCACATTTTTGCAGATAGGAGCTTGAAATCTCAACTGTAGGGTTTTCTGATACGCTGAATCTGATGGTGTGATTTTTATTAAAGTTCTATGACTTATAGGGGGTGTTTTTTCCCTTTCTTCAAAAATAAAGCATTCTTTCCCAGGCGCATAACTTTTGATTGGTAAGACTAAACTTGATCAAACTTAAAGAGTTTCGGTTACTATTGAACCGGGTCACTCCTTACTTAAAGTTCGTTACCCCGAACTGTTTGACAACGATTATTATAACCTAGCTAATAGCAGTTTTGGTGCTATGGCATTCGCCTTGTAGATAGCGAAACGTTCCAATGATCACCTCTTATCAGAAAGAGTCAAAAATTCAAGTTTTTTAAACTGAAAGAAGGAGTAACATTAAAACTTAAAACAAGACGAAATTATTCCGTATGTGAGAGGGACTCTCCCCACTCAATCTCTAGCTCGCTGCGCTAAAGTTTATTAG
>CM051266.1:10065017-10305017 GCA_027921565.1 Artemia sinica
TCCGGCAACTATGAACCGTGAACAAATGAAGCAGCTGAAGAGCTTCCTCAGATTTGATGATGAAGCAACGCGAATAGAACGGAGGTCTACTGATAAGTTAGCAGCTATTCGTGATGTATTTGATGAGTTTGACAGGAATTGCACGAAGGCTCTAAATCTTGGACCGGATTATGCCTCCAAGTCACAGGTATATACAGGTGCAAGTCTTGATGGCACAAGAGAAATTGGTCAGGGCACGAGAGTTGTCCGTGATCTAACCGTAAACCCCAAGAAAAGGTATGGCATGACAAAGGATAATTTTTTTACAGATATTTCTCTCGCAGAAGACCGGCTCATCAGAGACATAACCGTTGTTGAAACCATGGGAGTGAATAAACAAGACATTCCCAACATAATGAAAGCTAACCCGCAACGTGAAGTAAAGTCCTCAATGTTCCTGTTTGATAACCATATTACAATGGTTTCGTATGTGCCCCAAAAAAATAAAGCGGTCGTCCTAATATCAGGTCAGCATCACAATAAGGCAGATGGAACTGAGGAAGAGCAGATGAAGTCTGAAATAATTCAGCATTATAATCACACCAAAGTGGCGTTGATGTTTTGGATAAGTTGCTGCACGAGCATCGCCGTTGTTGAACAAACCGGCGATGGCCATTGCACATATTTTTTGACTTGCTTGATATTGCTGCACAGAATGTCTGCTGTGTCTGGATGTACAAATATCCGGATTGGGAGCCAAAGTCATCATCGCGTCGGAGACTCTTTCTTCTAAAGCTTGGAGAATCCCTTGTCATCCCTGTGATGAGAGAAAGAGCAACTAATCCCGTTGAACTAAGAAAGAAAACATAGGAAGCTCTTAAGCATTATGTTGCTGTTGATGACAGAGTAGCTCAGAACTTGCCACAGCCTGACGGCAAGGCTTCTGGTCACTGCTCCATGTGTACTGGAGGCAGAGATAGAAAGTCAAGAGTGAAATGAGATACGTGTCACAAATTCGTTTGCCAGTAACATTCCAGGATTATAACAAGTGTAATCTATAACGAATATGACTGATTTTGATAAAAAGTGATAAAAGTAAAAACACTTTGACATTATAACACACAGGCGTGGGAGGGGGGTTAGTTTCCCTCAAATCACTTTTGGCTATTAAAAAGAGCACTAGCCCTTTGAATTTTCAATCGAATAAGCTCTTTTTCAAATTTCTACGACAAAGATTTCAATAAAAACCTTATATGCCCCCAGAGCATAAATTACAACCTCCACCCTAAGGTCTGTTAGGGTGGTTGTCATCCTCTAAGACCTAATTTCCAGAACTTTCAACTACGTTAAACAAAATGACTATCTCAAAATTTTGATTGGATGTGTTTGGGGAAATGGTGGGCGTGAGAGGGATGTTAGTTACTCTCCAATCACTTTCAACTATCACAAAAGGCACTAGCCCTTTCAATTTCCAATCAAATGAGCCCTTTTGAAGTTTCTACGACTACACTTTCAATAAAAAACCTTATATGCCCCCAGGGAATAACTTACAACCCTTGCCCTGACAGCTGGGGGGGGAGGTTGTCATCCTCTAAGACCTAATTTCCAGAACTTTCAACTACGTTAAACAAAATGACTATCTCAAAATTTTGATTGGATATTTTTGGGGAAATGATGGGCGTGAGAGGGGTATTAGTCACTCTCCAATCACTTTCAACTATTAAAAATTGCACTAGACCTTTCAATTTCCAATCAAATGAGCCCTTTTGAAGGTTCTACGACAACACTTTTATTAAAAACCTTATATGCCCCCAGCGCATAGCTTACAACCCTTGCCCTGAGTGCTAGAGGGGGGGGGGGGGTCGTCATTCTCAAAGACATAATTTCAAAAACTTTCTACTACGTTGAACAAAACGGCTATCTAAAAATTTTGATTGGATGTGTTTGGAGGAATGGTGGGCGTGTGAGGGAGGTTTGTTACCCTCCAATCACTTTCGACTATTGTAAAGGGCACTAGCCCTGTCAATTTCCAATTGAATGAGCCCCTTTTGAAGTTTTACGACAACTTTATCTATAACAACCTTATATGCCCCCAGGGCATAACTTACAACCTTTGCCTTGGGGGCTCTGGGGGTTTGTAACACTTAAATACATCATTTCCGAAACTTTTAACTAGGTTAAACAAAATGACTATCTCTAAACTTTGAATGAATGTTTTTGGGGACATGGTGGGCGTGAGAGGGGGATTAATTACTCTCCACTCACTTTCGACTATTAAAAAGAGTAATTTCAATTTCCAATCAAATGAGCCCTTTAACCCTTGCCCTGAAGGGCTCTGAGGTGGTTATCATCCTATAAGACCTCATTTCCTGAACTTTCAACTACGTTGAAAAAAAATGGATATTTGAAAATTTTGATTGGATGTGTTTGGAAAATGATGGGCGTGGGAGGGGGGGGGGGTAGTTTCCCTATTTTATTCAACGATTTTGAATAAAATAGCTATCTGAAAATTTTGATTGGATGTCTTTGGGGAAAAGGTGGGCGTGGGAGGGGGGGGGGGGGTAGTTACCCTCAAATCATTTTTGACTTTTAAAAAGGGCACTAGCCCTTTGAACTCCCAATCGAATGAGCCCTTTTCAATTTTCTACGACAAAGATTTTAATAAAAACCTTATATGCCCCAGGGTATAACTTATAACCCTTACCCTGAAGACTGTGGTGGGAGTTTCCTGCTCGAAGGTATAATTTCCTGAACTTTAAACTACATGGAACAAAATGGCTGTCTCAAATTTTGATTGGATCTCCTTGGGGAAATAGTGGGCGTGGTAGGGGTGTTAGTTGGTTTCTAATCATTTTCGACTATTCAAAAAGGCACTAGCCATTTCAATTTCCAGTCAAATGAGCAAAAGTTTCTACGACAACGCGTTCTATAAAAACTTATATATCCCCAGGGCATAACTTACAACCCTTGTCTTAAGGGCTTGGGGGGGGGGTGTCATCTTCAAAGACCTAATTTCCAGAGCTTAAAACTACGATGAATAAAATGGCTATCTCAAAATTTTGACTGGATGTGTTTGGGGAAAAGGTTGGCGAGAGAGGGAGATTAGTTGCCCTCCAATCACCTTCAACTATTAAACAGGGCACTAGCCCTTTGGATCTCCAATTGACTGAGCTTTTTTTTAAAGTTTCTACGACAACGCCTTCTATAAGAACCTCATATGCCCCCAGGGTATAACTTAAAACCCTTGCCCTGGAAGGCTGTGGGGGAATGTCCTCCTCAAAAACATATTTTCTATCTGGAAATCAACTACGCTGAACAAAGCTGCTATCTCAAAATTTTTATTGGATGTGTTTCGGGAATTGGTGGGCGTGGAAGGGGTTTTAGTTGCCTTCCAATCACTTTCGACTATTAAAAGGGCACTAGCCACTCCAATTTCCAATTGAATGAGCCCTTTTCGACGTTTCTACGACAACTTCTTCGATACAAAGTGCCCTGGTCTAAAGGAAAAACAATAATACATTGTACCAACATCGTAGTTATATGCCCCAAGGGTTTAACTCAAAACCCTTTCCCTAAGGGTTGTGGGGGAGTGTCCTCCTCAAAAACATATTTTCTATCTAGAAATCAACTACGCTGATCAAAATGGCTATCTCAAAATTTTGATTGGATGTGATTGGGGGAATGGTGGGCGTGGAAGGGGTGTTAGTTGCCCTCCAATTACTTTCGACTATTAAAAGGGCACTAGCCACTCCAATTTCTAATCGAATGAGCCGTTTTCGAAGTTTCTACGACAACTCCTTCGGTACGAAGTGCCCTGGTATGGAAAAAAAACAAACAAAAAACATAAAAAATAATAATACATTGTGTCACCATCGTTCTTTACTTAGGCAGCCCGGTTGCGCTGCTTATGACTGGTATGGAGAAGAAAATGTTAATAAATGTATCCCAGAAGATTTTGCCAAAGTGATCGCTGATGCGGTCACATACCTCTTATGATTGTCCTTCAGAAGAATTACTGGCGTAGCAGCTGGCTTAACCTGCTTAATGAAGTGTTCCAGAAACTCCAGAAATGATTTTTTATTGGGCCACCCTGACTGATTTGCTGCTCCAATAGTGCCTGATGGTGCACTTATCAACATAGAATCTTTAAAATTGACCCTGGAAAATATTAGCATTGATGGAATGCTGATGCCAGCAATATTTATGGTGCAAAAACCCCTTCGAGATTTTTTTTTTCTGAGTGATTTCTTGGATCTGAGTTAAATATCCGTGCCGATTTTTCTCAAGGTCATCTAGGCTGCTCAGACAAAATAAAAGGAGAAAGAGGGGCATTCAAAATAAAAATCGTCTAAATGATGCTAAATAATTCACGTTTTTTTATACTTACTAATGCTTTTTTTCCCGTCATATAATAAAATGTCGTACCATTGACCGGTCAAAGGTACACTATTGCAGTCAAAGGTACAACACACAACCATTATTTATTAAATGCATTCATTCAGTTATAGGGTACGAATTTAAGATTGTGGTACTATGCTTTTTATTTACTCCAAAGATACAACTCCAATATAAAACAGTGAAAAGTAAATCATTATTAATATTAAAAAGAGTACAATAAAGAAATCAGTACATGAAAATACTTACTTTTAGAGATAGAAATGGATGAGAATTTCTGAAAAAATCTGCAAGCATGTGTTGATCTTTATTACATGTATAGCAGCGCTCCTAGGAGCTAATGCATGTAACGGTATATTTAACTACCAAAAACATGTAAGATGACAGCACAAAAGAAGGTGGTCAAAGGTACATGCCAGTCAGAGGTACAACACTATCCCCTACTTCAATAGCAAAATATTTTTTTGTTTTAAGCTTGATTTTTATATTCAATCTAAGTATTACTCGCTTTAAGATCTATTTATTCGTTTATATTATTACTTGTTTTATGTTTTTTCCTATGATTGTTTATTTAATTTCTGTTCGTTTTGGGTTTCATTTATTCTTTAATAGTAATTTCTGGTCATTTTGAGTTTGAATTTTAACAGGTATCTGTATCTGCTGAGCTTAAATTAAAATGGCCTTTACTTTTCTTTGAAAAACTTATTTTTCAGTAAGCTTTTTTAATTAATAAATAATAAAACATTGAAGCCTTATTTCCTTTACTCTGATTAATCATTTCCTGTATCATTTCCTGAAGGTTCCTAATTAGTATACTCAATCACTCCTAATTTTTGCCCTTTTGACAACCTTCATGCATATACCGTGCTTGTATTTAGTTCAACACTTTAACATTCTCTGTAAGGTTCACCTGAATGTCCTTCGTCTTTTTGGAAAGTAAAGGTCAAATATACATACCTTTCTCAATAACAGGTACAATATGTAAACAATTTACGAATTGCTAAACTTACAGCCCTTGCCCTCAGGGCTGTGGGGAGGGGTTGACATCCCCAAAGGTATTACTACTACTTGAATCTTCAACAATGCTGAAGCAAATGAATATCTCAAAATTTGTTTGAGATATTTGTTTTGAGAAATGATGGGCGTCCTCCACTCACTTTTGACTCTCAAAAAGCACACTATAACTTCAAATTTCCAATCAAATGGGTCCTATCCGATGTTTATGGCACAACCCATTCCAAAAGAACCTGATATTCCCCCAGGGCATATTATAAAACCCTTGCCCCGGGGCTCTGGTGGGCTGTGTGAACTATGGAAGCATTGGTATATGTGCTTTGGACTATTTTGAAAAAAAGTCCATCTCACAAGTCAATCAGATGCGTTCGGAGAAAAGAAGGCGTCAAAGGGGGGGGGGGCTAGTTGCACTCCTTAACTATCGACTCTTTAAAGGAACTAAAACTTTCAATTTCCAATCAAATGAGCTTCCTCTAAAGTTCATGCGATCACCCCTTCCATAAAAACCTTATATGCCCCCGGGCATAACTCACAAGCCTTACCCCCAGGCTTTGGGGTTTTGTTTCCACCCTGAAGGGATTTTTGTATGATACTTGGACTATTTTGAGCAAAATGGCTATCTCAAATTTCTATAGGATGCATTTGGGAAAAAGAGGAAGTGGGAGGAGGGAGGGGGGGCTAGTTACCCTCCTATCACTTTTGACTCTTAAAAGTAGCACTAGAATTTCTGATTTCAAATCGAGAGAGCCCCCTTCTGAGGTTTATACAAACCACACCCTTCCATAAAAATCTTATATGTTAATATTGAGCAACTGGTATAACTTATAGCCCATACTCTGAAAGCTATGGGAGGGTGTCATGCCCAAGGAAATAATTACCAGACCTTTCAATCATGCTGAACAAAATTGCTATCTCAAACTTTTGATTTGATATATTTGGGGAAATGATGAGGGTGAGAGACGGGGAGGTCGCCCTCAAATTACTGTTAACTTTTAGAAAAGGGGCACTAGAACTTACAATAGAATTTACAATAGAATGAGCGCCTTTCGAAGTTTCTGAGACAACTCCTTCGACATGAAGTGACCTGGTCAGAAAAGAATTAAACTATGATACATCAGCTACAAGAATCATTAATGCCCTTTACTAGCACCATATAAACGTTCCTAAATTAGAAAAGCCTTTATAAATTTTAATAGGGGGGGGGGGGCGTATTTTAGTCTTAAGCAAAGTTTCTTTTTAACTAAATAAACACAATATAATTTTCTCAACTACAAATAATCACTTTTAGCCATTTTTATCTTTCATTATGGGCGGGAAAGGATAACAAAATTTGATTATACGGCTGTCACTTATTTCGGATAAATTTTCTTTTTAGTGCACTACTTATTTTTTAATTGAATATTATAATCCTTTTATTTTATTGAGAAACAAGCCTTAAATTTGAATTACATCAGATTAAAAATCATATTTCATTTAATACCTATTATGAACTTTCTACATGTTTTAAGAATTTTAACCTCCCTCGATCCCCTCACTTAGTAGCATAAATTATTAAATCGGTATTTAATTTATTTGCAAAATATCCTAAGGATTTTCTGACACGATTCTACCAATTTTTTTAATTTAAAAACTTACAAATCACCATCAACTCTGTTTGATTTCTTCAAAACTTCTTCAATGCGATAAGCAATGCTTGCTACCTCTCTTTCTATTCGACGATCCAGTTGAAGCTGACGGGCTTCCACGTGAGATAGCTTTTCTCCTATAATAACACAAAAGCTATTTAAGCAAAGGCAACACACTACCGCTGCCTATTTTCCTTTTTCCAAGGCCACTTCGTATTAAAAAAGTGGCCGTAGAAACTTTGGAGTTGACTCATTCAATTGGAGAGTGAAAGTTCTATTCTCTTCTAATCAAGAACGATTAGAGGCCATTTGGCACCCCTCCTTTACCGTTTTTGATACTTGCCCCACATTTTTACATAAAAAACATCCAATCTAAAATTTGGGGATGACCATTTTGTTGAACAGTAAACACCTTTTGGTTCAACAGTAAAAAATTCCAGTAAAAATGCCTTCGGCAATGACAATGCTCCCTAAGGCCCCTGGAACAATGGCCATAAATTATACAAGTTGCACATTGTTTAAATGTGTGTTTTATAATGGAAAAAAGGCGGCATGTTTGATCCTGGATATCTGAAAAGACTATTGGTATTAATTTTAGACTTTTAGAGATTATTGAAGGGGATGTTGAACTAAATCAAAAGTGACTATGTGTAACCTTATCATCCAAATAGCGTATATGCAATATCTTAGGAATGACCAAGGAAATTATATTGTAATTACCAGGAAATGCTGGGCTGATGTTGAACTAAATCAAGGACACGATGTGTATCGAGTTTATCAAAAGGGCCTGACAGTTTCACCAGTTTCAATACTTAATCGTTCAAGAAATATTGCAGATACACCATTTTGACAACTTGGATCTACATTGTTTTTGTTTTCATTTAGCTCGATGTCTTCCTCAATATTCCCTTAGTAATTTAATACCATTTCCGTTTCCATTTAATCCATTTCCTCAGATATTACAGATACATCTGTTTGACAACAAAGATGCGCATAGTGTCTTTTGATTTGTCTCAAAATCTACTTTAACATTTTTTTAAACTTTCAACTTAATGCCCTTATTCCTCCTGATGGTCTTAAAAATATACCCAAAGCTTAATCTTTTTGACAATTATCTGTGTAATTTTCATATTGTTTTTCAAACATTTGATCTGAAGAAGTAGGGACAGAGAAAAAATTGACCAAACATGATCCCCACCTGTCTTTTCTGAGATATTACAAGTAAGCCATTTTGTCAACCTGGATGAATAGTTTTTTTTCGATTTACCTCTTCCCCTCTCTCAAGTCTGAGGTACTTTTGCCCCTACAAACACCAAAAATTTTCAGCTTGACCCCCCCTAGCTGTTCCTGAGTTAATAGACATACTGTTTGATAATCTTGGTTCACTCTACGTCACTACTTCACTGGGAATAGATTTCAGTCCAACAAAGGGTCCTAGTGCCAACAGTATTAAACAGATTGGCGAAACAGTTTTAGACCCTTGCCTTTATCCCCTATCCCCAAGCTAAACTTTGAGGCTTACTCTCCACCAACACTCTGAGAGTTTTAGCTTGGGTCCAAAGCCGGAGACACAGTGAATCAGAAAAAAATGTTTTAGGTCCTTTTTCCTCTGATCAGGGAGCCGGTGCCCCTCCCCCAGAAACATCCCTCCTGCGTAAAGAAAAGACATTATTCATGCAAGTTTTAAAAAGGGCATATAAGCAATATCATTGGTAAAATTGCTATGTCATGGCGAGTAACATCTTTGAAACTTTTAAAGAAGCTAGTTCGATTGTAAGTTGAAAGTTCTAGTGCCCTTTTTAAGGGTTAAAAGTGATTGGAGGATAAGCAGCCCTCCTTTGTAGCCCATTATTTTTAAAACACCTCCAATCAAAATTTTGAGACAACTATTTGTTCAGAATAATTAAACGGTCCAGTAACTATGTCTCTAGAGATATTGGGCATGTTAATTCCCACGGCTATGCGATTTTCCCATTATGTTTTAAAAATAAGTGTTACTTTAAAACTAAATCAAAAGGCACTCTGTGTACGCTGGTTGCCAATAAAAAATCTCAGCAATATCCCAAGACATCTCAGCTTTGACTTTTGAATATTTTGAACAAAATGGTTATCTCGAAAACACATCGGATGCATTTAGGGAAGAAGAACGTGGGGGGGGGAATGGTTTTCCTCCGATAAGTTTTGACTCGTAAACAGGGCACTAGAGCTTTAGATGTCCAATCGAGCGAGCCTCCTTCACGATTTATACGACCAGCCTTTCCATAAAAACTTTATATGATGCTAATGGGCCACTTGCATAACTTATAGCCCTTGCCCTTGCGGGTTTTCGGGTTTTTTTCAACCCGGAGGCATAAATATTTTCTCTTTGGACTATATTAAGCAAGATGAAAACCTTAAACTTAATCAGATGTATTTGGGGAAAAGAGGGAGGGATGATTGGGGGGGGTTGTCCTCTCATCAGTTTTGATTCTTAAAAGAGCACTAGAACTTCCGAGTTTCAATCAAATGACCCCGCTAAGAATCTATACGACCACCCATTCCAGTGAAGTCCCTCTAGGAAAAAATGATAAAGAATTGAAGCTTCATGGGTCTTTGCTATACGCTCCGCAATTACGCTGACTCTGCTTTATCGGCGAACAATGGGAATTTAACAGATGTCATCCCTGGACACATACCGGTTAGGAATTTTGACGTGAGTAGTAATGCATCTATATATTCTAGGGGATATTGCATAATGCGGACAAATACTCTATATTATGTACCTATATAATGAGGAAACACGGTATATTATTGGACCTATAATGCGACCAAGCAATCAGACAGGTTTTTTAGGTTCATTAGCTCAAACTAAGGAGATTTTCTTGGTATAATATGTTCAAAAGTGTATAAGATTCTAAGGGATATTTCAGGGGTGATATACTCCGTATACACCATATACAGTGCAGTTTCAACGGTACATGGCTTACCACGGGCAGGCATCTATTACTACAGAGGGTACATGCCTTACCAGACTGGTGTCTGAGGCAGCACCTATTTTTTTGACCAAACACAGACATCAAATACAGAAACTACAAGCATGAGGCATTGGTATGTGTCCGGTTTACCCGATACATGCCTTACCAGGGGCAGTCATCTATTGATACACACGTTAAAAGACTTGTCAGACATGTTTTTTTCTAGGTGCTATAGCCAAAACTAGAGATCTTCATATTGCGCATTCAAAGATTTAACAGTCTTTTTGTAAAAATACTGGTTTCACCCGGAGGCCGTATAATCATGTTTTTTCGTACTTGTCAATAAGATAAATAATCTATAGCTTATAGGCATCAGGGCTTTCGTCAGTGTCGTTTACATTATTAGCGGTATCATAGCTAACACTATTAACGAAAAGGTATTCTATTTGCTTAACTCTGCTCTGAACATGCTTAATTGGTGATTGAATATTAGGGGTGAAACAGAGCTCGATAAATTTTTAATTGGATTGTATGAAGGTGGTAAAGGGTTAAACTGATAACCAGTTAAGGTAACTAACTCAATTTGCGAACAAAGGTATTCTATTTCTGCAACTCTGCTCTGAACATACTTAATTGGTGATTGAATAATAGGGGTGAAACAGAGCTCGATAACGTTTTTGATTGGATTGTATGAAGGTGGTAAAAGGGTTAAACTGCTAACCAGTTAAGGTAACTAACTCAATTTGCGTAAAAAGGTATTTCATTGCCATAACTCTGCTATGAATGATCTTAATTGGTGATTGAATAATATGAGTGAAACAGAGCACGGTAACATTTTTAATTGGATTGTATGAAGGCAGTAAAAAGGGGTTAAACTTCTTACCAGGTAAGGTAACTAACTCAATTTGCGAAACAGATATTCTATTTGCTTAACTCTGCTCTGAACAAGCTTAATTGGTGATTGAATAGTAGGGGTGAAACAGAGCTCGATAACATTTTTATTTGGATTGCATAAAGTTGGAAAAAGGGTTAAACTGCTCACCAGTTAAGGTAACTAACTCAATTTGCTAAAAAAGGTATTCCATTGCCATAACTCTGCAATGAATGATCTTAATTGGTGATTGAATAATAAGAGTAAAACAGACCTCGGTAACATTTTTAATTTGATTGTATGAAGGTGGTAAAAAAGGGTTAAACTGCTTACCAGTTAAGGTAACAAATTCAATTGCGAAAAAGTTATTCCATATGCATAACTCTGCAATGAATGATCTTAATTGGTGATTGATTATAAATTTGCAATTGCATCGTTGGCATGAATCTACGGGAACAATTAACGATGACAAGATGACCTTGTTACTTGACCTAGCTTTACTTCTCCGATGTGTTCTGTATAATACATAAGTCTCATTTGAACAGTGTTGTCAATATAAAATATGCTCTAAAATTGTAGCATACTAAAAGGTTGATACTAATATCGATGCAGATGCCAAGAAAGGAATTTTAATAAAGAAATTCAGAACAAACCTTAAATATCCTTAGAAATCAACTAGTGAAATGATTATAGGTTTGAAGCATAGGAATAGAGTCTGGAAGCTCATATTCAACTATATATTGCAGTAGTATCAAAGAACTCCACTTCAGCGCCAGTTCTTCATGAACGTTTGTCGGTTGTTAAAATATCCTCAGACGTGGGACTTAATTTAATATGTGTCCTGAAAATATTTCTTCGTGGTGAACCTAACTTTTTGCATGTCTCTCTCACTAGACCCCTATGCTTCAGTTGATGTGCTACCATCTATAACTATAGGTGATAAGAGGGCAGCAGTTGTGGTAATGAAAATGTGTCAGTATCTTTAATTTTTAAATGTGAATGAAGCTATTTGACTGCAGGTACTCGGGTTATCTATTGTAACCTAACCTAAATGAATCTAACTTAAAAGCAGGTGACTTAAAGTAACCTAACCTAGTGATGATATGACAGCCCTATGATGGAAATGATATAATAATGTCTTTTGAAAAGTATTGTGTAGAATTAGGCAATGCATAAAGGTTCTTATATCTGAAAACTAAAACCCCCACTTTATTAGTATTTCTTCAAACTAAGACCCAGCTTTATTAAAAAATCAAATGTTATTAATAAAATCAGATGTATTTTAAACGTGGATGCTCATATTTCTGAAAATTAAAACCCAACTTTATTAAAAAAAAATCAAATATTAATAAAATAATCATATTTATATTAAACATGGATGTTCATATTTCTGAAAACTAAGACCCAACTTTAAAAAAAAATCAAATATTATTGATAAAATCATATGTATTTTAAACGTTGATGTTTTTATTTCTTAAAACTAAAACCCAACTTTATTAAAAAAATTAAATATTATTAATAAAATCAGATGAATTTAAAACGTGGATGTTCTTATTTCTGAAAACCAAAACCCAACTTTACTAAAAAATCAAATATTATTAATAAAACCATAAAAAATCGTATATTATCAATAAAATCGGATGTATTTTAAAGGTGGACGTTCATATTTCAGAAAACTAAAACCCACTTTATTAAAAAATCCAATATTATTAAAAAAATCAGATGCACTTTAAACCTAGATGCTCTTACTTCCGAGAACTAAAACCTAACTTTATTGAACAATCAAATATTATTAATAAAATCAAATGTATTTAAAACATGGATGTTCTTATTTTTGAAAACTAAAACCCAACTTTATTAAAAAAAAAATCAAATTTTATTAAAAAAACAGATATGCTTTAAACGCGGAAGTTCTTCTTTCTGAAAACTTAAACCCAACTTTATTAAAAAATCCAATTTTACTAACAAAATCAAATATTATTAATAAAATCAGATGTACTTTAAACGTGGAAGTTTTTATTTCTGAAAACTAAAACCCAACTTTACTTTAAAAAAAATCAAATTTTATTGATAAAATCAGAAGTATTTAAATGTGGATGTTCTTATTTCTGAAAACTAAAACCCAACTTTATTAAAAAATCAAATATTATTAATAAAATCAGATGTATTTTAAACGTGGATGTTCTTTTTTCCGAGAACTAAAACCTAACTTTATGGATAAATCATATATTATTAATAAAATCAAATGTATTTTAAACGTGGTTGTTCTTATTTTTGAAAACTAAAACCCAACTTTATTAAAAAATCCAATATTATTAATAAAATCAAATATTATTAATAAAATCAGATTTACTTTAAACGTGGATGTTTTTATTTCTGAAATCTAAAACCCAATTTTATTAAAAAAAAAACCAAATATTATTGATAAAATCAGAAGTATTTAAATGTGGATGTTCTTATTTCTGAAAACTAAAACCCAACTTTATTAAAAAATCAAATATTATTAATAAAATCAGATGTATTTTAAACGTGGATGTTCTTATTTCTGAAAACTATAACTCAACTTTATTTAAAAATCAGATATTATAATAAAATCAGTTGTATTTTAAACGTTGATGTTTTTATTTCTTAAAACTAAAACCTAAAATTATTTAAAAAAATTAAATATTATTAATAAAATCAGATGTATTTAAAACGCGGATGTTCTTGTTTCTGAAAAGTATAACCCAACTTAATTAAGAAACCAAATATTAGTAATAAAATCAGATGTATTTTAAACGTTGATGTTTTTATTTCCGAAAAAAAAATTATTAAAAAATCAAATATTATTAATAAAATCAAATGTATTTTAAACGTGGTTGTTCTTATTTTTGAAAACTAAAACCCAACTTTATTAAAAAATCCAATATTGTTAATAAAACCATTAAAAAATCATATATTATCAATAAAATAAGATGTATTTTAAAAGTGAATGTTCATATTTCTGTAAACTAAAACACAAATTTATTGCAAAATCAAATATTATTAATAAAATCAGATGTATTTTAAACGTGGATGCTCTTACTTCCGAGAACTAAAACCTAACTGTATTGAAAAATCAAATGATATTAATAAAATCAAATTTATTTTAAACGTGGATGTTCTTATTTTTTGAAAACTAAAACCCAACTTTATAAAAAAATAAAATTTTAAGAAAAAAACAGATATACTTTAAACATGGATGTTCCTATTTCTTAAAACTACAACCCAACTTTATTAAAATATCAAAGGTTATTAATAAAATCAGGTTTACTTTAAACGTGGATGTTCTTATTTCTAAAAAATAAAACCCAACTCCATTATAAAAATCAAATATTATTGATAAAGTCAGATATGTTTAAACGTGGATGTTCTTATTTCTGAAAACTAAAACCCAACTTTATTCAAAAATCAAATGTTATTAATAAAATCACACAAAATCAAATATTATTAATACAGTCAGATGTATTTTAAACGCGGATGTTCTTATTTCTGAAAAATAAAACCCAACTTTATTAAAATTCGAATATGGTTAATAAAACCAGATATATTTTAAACGTGGATGTTCTTATTTCTGAAAAGTAAAAACCCAACTTTGTTAAGATAAATCAAATATTATTAAAACAAGCAGATGTATTTTAAACGTGGATGTTCTTATTTCTGAAAACTAAAACCCAACTTTATTAAAAAATCAAATATTATCAATAAAATCAGATGTATTTTAAACGTGGATATTCTTATTTCTGAAAGCTAAAATCCCAAGTATATAATCAAATATTATTATTAAAATCATATGTATTTTAAACCTGGATGTTCTTATTACTGAAAACTAAAACCCAACTTTATTAACAAAAATCAAATACTGCTAATCAAATCAGATGTATTTTAAACGTGGATGTTCTTATTTATGAAAACTAAAACCCAACTTTATTAAAAAAATTAAATATTATTAATAAAATCAGATTTACTTTAAACGTGGATGTTTTTATTTCTGAAAACCAAAACCCTACTTTATTAAAAAAAATCAAATATTATTAATAAACTCAGTTGTATTTAAATGTGGATGTTCTTATTTCTGAAAACTAAAACCTAACTTTATTAAAAAATCAAATATTATCAATAAAATCAGATGTTTTTTAAACATGGATGTTCATATTTCTGAAAACTAAAGCCTGACTTTATTAAAAAATCAAATATTATTAATAAAATCAGATTTATTTTAAACGTGAATGCTCTTACTTCCGAGAACTAAAACCTAACTTTATTGAAGAATCAAATGATATTAATAAAATCAAATGTATCTTAAACGTGAATGATCTTATTTTTGAAAACTAAAACCCAACTTTATTAAAAAAAATCAAATTTTATTAAAAAACAGATATAATTTAAACGTGGATGTTCCTATTTCTGGAAACTAAAACCCAACTTTATGAAAATATGAAATATTATTTATAAAATCAGATGTATTTTAAACGTGGATGTTCTTATTTCTGAAAACTAAAACCCAAGTTTATTAAAAAATCAAATATTATTAATAAAATCAGATGTATTTTAAACGTGGATGCTCTTACTTCCGAGAATTAAAACCTAACTTTATTGAAAAATCAAATGATATTAATATTATCAAATGTATTTTAAACGTGTATATTCTTATTTTTGAAAACTAAAACACAACTTTATTAAAAAAATCAAATTTAAAAAAACAAAAGATATGATTTAAACGTGGATGTTCCTATTACTGAAAACTAAAACCCAACTTCATTAAAATATCAAATATTATAATAAAACCAGATGTATTTTAAACGTGGATGTTCTTATTTCTGAAAACTATAAGCCAACTTTGTTCAAAAATTGAATATTATTAATAAAATTACAGAAAATCAAATATTATTAAAACAATCAGATGTATTTTAAACTTGGATGTTCTTATTTCTGAAAAATAAAATCCAACTTTATTAAAAATCGAATATTGTTGATAAAATCAGATGTATTTTAAACGCGGATGTTCTTATTTCTGAAAACTAAGACCCAACTTTATTAAAAAATAAAAAATTACTAATAAACCCAGATGTATTCTAAACGTGGATGTTCTTATTTCTGAAAACTATAACCCAACTTTATTCAAAAATCAAATATTATTAATAAAATTACAGAAAATCAAATTTTATTAATACAATCAGATGTATTTTAAACTTGGATGTTCTTATTTCTGAAAAATAAAACCCAACTTTATTGAAAATCGAATATTGTTAATAAAATCAGATGTATTTTAAACGTGGATGTTCTTATTTCTGAAAACTAAAACCCAACTTTATTAAGATAAATCAAATATTATTAATAAAATGAGATTTAATTAAAACGTGGATGTTCCTATTTCTGAAAACTAAATCCCAACTTCATTAAAAAATCAAATATTACTAATAAACCCAGATGTATTCTAAACGTGGATGTTCTTTTTTCTGAAAACTAAAACCCAACTCTATTCAAAAATCAAATATTATTAATAAAATCCCAAAAAATCAAATATTATTAATACAATTAGATGAATTTTAAACGTCGATGTTCTTATTTCTGAAAAATGAAAACCAACTTTATTAGAAAATCAAATATTATTCATAAAATCGTATGTATTTTAAACGTGGATGCTCTTACTTCCGAGAACTAAAATTTAACTGTATTGAAAAATCAAATGATATTAATAAAATCAAATGTAGTTTAAACGGGGATGTTCTTATTTTTGAAAACTAAAAACCCAACATTATTAGAAAATCAGATATTATTCATAAAATCAGATATATTTTAAACCTGGATGTTTTTATTTCTGAAAGCTAAAATCCCAACTTTATAATCAAATATTATTAATAAAATCAGGTGTACTTTAAACGTGGATGTTCTTATTACTGAAAAGTAAATCTCGACTTTATTAAAAAAAATCAAATATTATTCATAAAATCAGATGTATTTAAACGTGAATGTTCTTATTTCTGAAAACTAAAACCCAACTTTATTATAAAAAAAATCAAATATTATTAAAAAAACAGATATGCTTTAAACTTGAATGTTCTTATTCCTGAAAACTAAAACTCAACTTTATTAAGAAATCAAATATTACTGATAAAATCAGATTTACTTTAAACGTGGATGTTCTTATTTCTGAAAACTAAGAGCCAACTTTATTTTTTTAAAAATCAAAAATTATTTATAAAATCAGTTGTATTTAAGAGGTGGATGTTCTTATTTCTGAAAACTAAAACCCAATTTTATAAAAAAAAATCAAATATTATTAATAAAATCAGATGTATTTTAAACGTTGACGTTTTTATTTCCGAAAACTATACCCCCACTCTATTAAAAACTCAAATATTATTAACGTATGTTTTTTGTTATTTTAAGATACGTAAAAAAAGTTATAATTTATAATAAAAAAGAATAGTTTCCAAGTCCAAAAAAATTCAGTCCAAAAAACGTACTCCTACAAACGTTATTTTTCTAATAGTAAAAGTCACGACTATCATTTCTATATCTTTCTCATTTTGAATTTGGAAAATATTAAATGTGATTTTTTTATGTTTTAAGTATGTTTTATGTCACTTTAAGACACGTAGAAAAAAGTTCAAAAACACCATGTTAAAAAAAAGAAAAAAAAGTATAAGAAATGGGGGGAGGGGCCCAAAAAGTTTGAGGGAGGGCTTTTAGGTTGGGGATAGGGGATTTTTGGAGGTTGAGGTCCTTGGTGGTCAGGGTCATTGATGGTTGCTCTCCTTGATGCTTCAAACATATAGTCATCTCACTAGTTGATTTCTAAGGTTATCTAAGGTTTTTTCTGAATTTCTTTATTAAAATTCTTTTCTTGGCATCTACATCGCTATTAGTATAAATCTTTTAGTGTACTACAATGTTCGAGCATATTTTATATTGACAACACTGTTCAAATGATACTTGTGTATTATACAGAACATATCCAAGACGTAAAGCTAGGTAAAGTCACAAGGTCTTCTTGTCATCGTTAATCGTTTCCGTAGATTGATGCCAACGATGTTATTCCAAATTTAAAATAAATTGCCTATGAGTTATTAACCCCTTCGGGCTCACCTTAACTGGTAAGCAGTTTAACCCTTTTTTACCACCTTCATACAATCCAATTAAAAATGTTACCGAGGTCTGTTTCACCCCTATTATTCACTCACCAATTAAGCATGTTCAGAGCAAAGTTACGCAAATGGAATATCTTTTTCGAAAATTGAGTAGTTACCTTACCTGGTAAGCAGTTTAACCCTTTTTACCACCTTCATACAATCCAATTAAAAATGTTATCGAGCTCTGTTTCACTCCTATTATTCAGTCACCAATTAAGATCATTCATTGCAGAGTTGTGCCAATGGAACATCTTTTTCGCAAATTGAGTAGTTACCTTAACTGGTAAGCAGTTTAACCCTTTTTACCACCTTCATACAATCCAATTAAAAATGTTATGTAGCTCTGTTTCACCCCTATTATTCACTCACCAATTAAGCATGTTCAGAGCAAAGTTACGCAAATGGAATATTTTTTCGAAAATTGAGTTAGTTACCTTACCTGGTAAGCAGTTTAATCCTTTTTTACCACCTTCATACAATCCAATTAAAAATGTTATCGAGCTCTGTTTCACTCCTATTATTCAATCACCAATTAAGATGATTCATAGCAGAGTTATGCCAATGGAATACCTTTTTCGCAAATTGAGTAGTTACCTTAACTGGTAAGCAGTTTAACCCTTTTTACCACCTTCATACAATCCAATTAAAAATGTTATGTAGCTCTGTTTCACCCCTATTATTCAATCACCAATTAAGCATGTTCAGAGAAGAGTTACGCAAATAGAATACCTTTTTCGCAAATTGAGTTAGCTACTTTAACTGGTAATAAGTTTAACCCTTTTACCACCTTCATACAATCCAATTAAAAAATTTTATCGGGCTCTTTTTCACCCCTATTATTCAATCACCAGTTAAGCATGTTCAGAGCAGAGTTACGCAAATAGAATACCTTTTTCTAAAAACATAAAAACTTTCCTAAAAACTAAAAACATGATAACATAGCCTCCGGGTGAAACCAGTATTTTTACAAAAAGACTATTAAACCTTTGAATACGCAATGTGAAGATCTCTAGTTTTGACTATTGAACCTAGAAAAACATGTCTGACAAATCTTGTACCGTCTGTAACAATAGTTGACTGTCCCTGGTAAGGCATGTATCGGTGAACCTGGACACATACCAATGCCTCAGGCTTGTAGGTTCTGTATTCAATCTCTCTGATTGGTCCACAAATAGGTGTTGCCTCAGAAACTAGTCTGGTAAGGCATGTACCCTCTGTAGCAATAGATGCCTGCCCGTGGTAAGCCATGCACCATTGAAACTGCACTGTATATGGTGTATATGGAGTACATAACCCCTGAAATATCCCCTAGAATCTTATACACTTTTGACCATATTATACCAAGGAAATCTTTTTAGTTTGAACTAAGGAGTCTAAGAAACCTGTCTGATTGCTTAGTCGCATTTTAGGTCCAATAATATACCGTGTTTGCTCGCTTTTTAGGTCCATAATATAGAGTATTTGTCCGTAATATACAGTATCCCCTAGAATTTATAGATGCATTACTACTGACGTGTTTGAACAAAATAACTATCTATTTTAATATCCTACTGACTTAGCCCCCTTCTCCCAAGTTTCAACAACCATGCTTTTCACATGGAATAGCTGGAGAGTAATACTTTTGGCCCTTTGTCGGGCAGAAATTGGGAGGAACCAATGTTTCCTCCCCCCCCTCTAACATCGGTTTCATTAGCGTACGGTGTTAGAAATCTGAAAAATCTCAGAAAAGACAGGTGATGATTAAGAAGGAACCACTCGAGCATTGCAGGGAGAAGACGTCATCATCATCACCGTTGTTTTACTTATAACCCATCACAGAAAAAAACGATCAATAAGTGAAGCCCCCCACCCTTAAAAAAAGGAATAATTACACCAAATATGCCGATATCAGGTAAAACTATAGATAAATAAAGGAATCCTAAAATGAGCAGAAATTATAATGGATAACCAAGTCAATAATTATAACAAAAATTAATATTTACAGGAGTAGAGCTACAATACCCTAAAAATTCCGAAGGTTAAAGCGTCATTTCTCAATGACATATATTTTCCAATGACATCTTCCTATACGGTAGGAATTTTCCTTAACATTTCATTTCTAGTCAAATTTAGAAATGTATATGAAAGTAAAGAATGAAATCAAAGCTTAAAGTGAGCAAAAACTGATCTAGATATGAGGGGATCTGCCAAAAATCTCAATCTCTGGCTCTCCGAACTTCAGATGAACTTGTGCTTTACCGAAAGCATCTAAGAAAGTTACAAACGCTTAACTGTGGTTTTGCAAAACGACTCATTTTGTTTACAAACATACTGATTTTTGACTCATGCGGCCAGAAAATTGCATTAACGAATTTACCAAAATCAGCCCTTTCATTCTCAAAGGTATACAATGAAACGCTTAATAAAAAAAGAAAAAAAGAAACAAGCTCTATTAAATAAAAGTAATCAATTACCCTAAAATTTCAAAATTAGAATCATCTTAGTGTGAGGGGGGCTGTTTTTTTTCTCTTAAATGATCTACTGCTCCTAAAAACGAAAAAAAAGTTTTGAACTTACAATTTATGTCATGGTGTTTCGAGAATAAACAACTCATCTATGTGTATTTACTTTAAAAAATATAATTTTCATCAACACTAGAGTCGGCAAGTTTTTCAGTCCGAATATAAGAAGCAACGCTTTAAAGGCCATACGGCTCCAATGTTTTGTTATTTATTTAATTATTATTCTTTTTCTCCCAGAGACAATTCATATGGAAGGGGTCGTCGTATAAACTTCAAAGGGGGCTCATTCGCTTGGAAATAGTGACTTCTAGTACCCTTTTTAAGAGTCAAAAGTGACTGGAGGGAAAATAGCCCCCCCCATCCCTTTTTTTCTAATATGCATCCGATACAAACTTTTAGATAGCCATTTTATTAAAAATAGTTCAATAATCACATAACAAAAACGCCGGTATCGACAAAAACCCCAAAGGCCCGGGGACAGGCGTTGTACTTTATGCCCCGGGGTTATATATGGTTCTTATGAAAGGAATGCTCGTATGCACACAAGGCTCATTTGGTTGGAAATTGAAAGTTCTAGTTCACTTTTTAAGAGCAAAAAAAATGTGGGAGGTAACCAGCCCTCACGCCCTATTTCTCCGAAAAACATCCGATAAAAATTTTGAGATAGCCATTTTGTTAAATATAGTTCAAAGATCATATAACAAAAACTCCGGTATCGACAAAACCCCCAGGGCCCGGGGGAAGGCGCTGTAAGCTATGCCCTGGGGACATATATTGTTTTTATGGAAGGGATGCTCGTATAAACTTCAAAGAGGGCTCATTTAATTGGAATTTTAAAGCTCTAGTTCAATTTTTCAGAGTTAAAAGAGATCGGAGGGCACCTGGCTCCCCCACCTCCGTGCCCTTTTTTCTCAGACCCATCCGATAAGAACTTTGAGATAGCCAATTTAAAGAAAAAGTTCAAAGACCATACAACGAAAACTCCGGGGTTGACACAGCCCCCAGGGTCCAAGGGCAGGCGTTGTAAGCTATGCCCTGGAAGAGTATATGGTTCTTATGGAAGGGATGCTCGAAAAAACTTCAGAGAGGGCTGATTCGAATTGAAAATTAAAATTACTAGTTCTGTTTTTAAAATTGGAGGGCAACAAGCCCCCCCCCCCCATACCCCCTTTCCCTAAATGCATCCGATAAAATTTTGAGACAGTCATTTAGTTAAAAATTATTCAAAAGTTAGATAACAAAAACTTAGGTGTCGACACAACCCCCCAGGCCCCGGGGGCAGGCGTTGTACGTTATGGCCTGAAGGCATGTATGGTTCTTATGAAAGGGATGCTCGTATAAACTTCATAGAGGGCTCATTTGATGGGAAATTGAAATCTCTAGTTCACTTTTTAAGAGCCAAGGGATTGAAGGGCAACTAACCCCTCCCCCCACGCCCATTTTCCCCCAAACTCAGCCACTATAAATTTTGGGATAGTCTTTTTTTAAATTATTCAAAAACAAGAAAACAAAAACTCCGGTATCGGCACAACCCCCAAGGGCCGGGGGGGGGGGGGGGTAGGCGTTGTCAGTATTGTCCTGGGGGCGTATATGGTTCTATTGAAAGGGATGTTCGTATAAACGTCAAAGAGGGCTCATTCGATTTGAAACTGAAAATTATAGTTCACTTTTAAGAGTAAAAAAATATCGAAGGGCAACTAGCCCCCCTCCTTTTTCCCCTAGATCCATCCGATAGAGTTTGAGATAGCCATTTCGTTAAAAATAGTTCATAGGTAAGATAAGAAAATTCCTCTTTCGACACAACCCCCCAGGGTCCGGGTTAGGCGTCGTAAGTTAAGCCCTTCGGGCATTTATAGACGTTTTGGAAAGGATGCTCGTATGAACTTCAGAGAGGGCTCATTTGATTGGAAATTGAAAGTTCTAGTTCGTTTTTTAAGAGTCAAAAGAGATCAGAGGGCAACTCTCCCCCCTACACCTCTTTTCCCCCAAATGCATCCGATGAAAATTTTGATACAACCATTTTGTTAAAAATTGTTCAAAGGTCAGATAACAAATACCCTGTTGTCGACAGGCGCTGCAACTTATGCTCTGGTGACATATATGGTTCTTATAGAAGGGATGTTCGTAAAAACTTCAGACAGGGGTCATTTGAATTGAAATTGAAAGTTCTAGTTCAATTTTTATGAGTCAAAAGATATCGAAGGGCAACTAGCCCAACCACCACGCCCTTTTTTCGCAAATCCTTCCGATACAAATTTTTTAGATGGCCAATTTTTTTTAAGTAGTTCAAAGGTCAGATAACCAAAACCCTCAGGTTCCAGAGGAAGGCATTGTAAGTAATGTCCTTAGGCTGTATAGCGTTCTTATGAAAGGGATGCTCATATAAACTTCAGAGAGGGCTCATTTGGTTTGAAATTAAAAGTTCTAGTTCACTTTCTCAGAGTCAAAAGAGATAGGAGGGCAGCCAACTCCTCCTTCCCTCCACGTCTTTTTCTTCCCCAAACCGATCCGATAAAAATTTTGAGGCAGCTGTTCTGTTAAAAATAGTTTCAAACATCAGATATTAAAACTCCGGAGTTTTAATATCCCCCCCCCCAGGGCCCGGGGACAGGCGTTGTAATTTATGTCTTGGGTGCATATATTATTCTTATAGAAGGGATGCTCGTATAAACTTCAGAGAGGGCTCATTTGATTGAAAATGGAAAGTTCTAGTTCACTTTTAAAGAGTCAAAAGAGATCGAAGGGCAATTAGCCCTTCCCCCTGCTCCCCACGCCCTTTTTTCCCCAAATCCATCCGATAAAAATTTTGAGATTGCCATTTTGTTAAAAATAGTTCAAACATTAGATAATAAAAATCCCGAAGTGGATACAAACCCCTTTTTACTTTGATATTGTTGCTTTGATACTAGTTTTGATACTTTGATGAACACTTGATTTTTTAAAAAAAAGTTTGATTTTGAAATAAGGAATTTTTTAAAAACTTGAAACTATTTGCAATCAAAAACAAACGAAAATGAATTGAAAAAAAGTTTTCTAAAAAGAAGTTTTTCAAAGAAAAGTAAAGGTCATTTTAAACCTAAGATCAGCCGATACAAATACCTGTTAAAATTTAAACTCCAAACGACCAGCAATTACTATTAAAGAATAAATGCAACTCAAAACGAACAGAAATTAAATAAACAATCATAGCAAAAAAAACATACAACAAGTAATAATATATATGAATAAATAAATATTAAAGCGAGTAATGCTTAAATTGAATATGCAAATCACGCTTAAAACGAAAAAAAAAATTCTATTAAAGTATATGTGAAACCCAAAACGAACAGAAATTAAATAAAGAATCAATTCAAAAAAAACATACAATAGATAATAATGTAAATGAATAAATAAATCTTAAAACGAGTGAAACTTAAATTGAATATGCAAATCAAGATCGAAACGAACAAAAATCACTACAAAGAAGAGTTTGGGTATCACCTCCTTCTCTTACTGTTAAAGTCTAAAACATACTGTGTCATGGCGCTTTACTGAAAACTATATGTGTCTTGAAAAGTCTTGGAAAGTATAAACCAAATCAAATTGAATATTTGATATATAATGATTTTAATTGTTTAAATATTCATCAGTTCAAGATATTATTTCACTGTAATTTTATTTTCATTTTCAATGCTGTAAGAACTGGAAAATGAAATATTTGTAAGATAATTCGTTTTCAGTAAAGTGCCAATAATGCAGAAGGCCTTAGGTTTTTACAGTTAAGGAAGGGGACAATTTTAGAGATCTCAAACAATTTTAGAAAGAACTAATAAATTAAATTGAATATTTGATGCATAATGATATTAATTGCTGAAAGATCATCAGTTCAAAATTTTACTGTAATTTTAATGTTTATTTTCAATATTAAGTACAAAAGAAAATATTTGTAATACAATTCGTTTTCATTAAAGCACCAATGACGTAGTAGGTTTTAGACTTACAGGGTAAATAAAACTCAGTGAGGAAAGAAAATAACAAAATAAAAAAGGTGAAAAAACGAGTATTTTGTCAGCCAGTGGAAAACCATGAAGAAGAAGAAATAAGCAAATATTTCGACAAGGACTTCCGCCAAGTCGTCCTCAATGCGAAACAAAAAAGAAAAAAAAAACGAAAATCTAACCTTTCGAAGTTTACCCGACAAAGACAGAACAGACACTAAATAAAAACCAGGCAGGAATCAATGAAAAAGAATTTACCAAGATAATTGAGCAAGAATCTTTTGCCTTGCAATAGTTTTTAGCTGGTCTACAGTTTCGGTTTTCATTAGATATGCAAATAGGTTCTTTTAAGTTATACCAGGTGAAAATATTGATTGAGTCTTCGAAAATTAAACTGTCGTAAATTGGGCTTAATGAAATATCTCCAGCATCTTTATTTACTGCTAAATTTTGGTTCATGTATTTTTTTTATCTCAATTACCTCTTTGAAAGTTTGTGGTAGGCCATTTAGAGTTGATATTAAGGTTGCCTAGTCAAAAAGAACCAGATGGGTCGGATTTACGAAAATATGCCAAGCCAATGCCGAATCAAAGTTGTCATTGTTATTTTTTAATCTCAGGGACTTATCTATTGAAATTTTGTGCTCATACAAACGTTCACTTAGTTGTTGATGGGTCCTACCGATGTAAAATTTCCCACATGAGCACGAGATTCTGTAGACACCACTACCCAGTACAGGATCAGTTTTATTCTTTCCTGAGTTGAAAAAGTGTTCAACTTTTTGTTCGCGTTTGAAAGAAACAGAGAGATTATTTTTTTAAATTTTGTTTTTAATTTTATCGCCAAGCTTCGGGATGTATGGTTCATTGAGTTTCATTTGTCATGTATAGCCAGTGTGGTCTAAGAATGTATTTACGACTTTTACGGTAACAGAAGGAGGCGATACCCAAACTCTTGTTTGTAGTGATTTTTATTCGCTTCAAGCTTGATTTGAATATTCAGCTTGTTTCACTCGTTTTAAGATTTATTTATTCATTTACATTAGTATCTATTGTATACATGTTTGCATTGATTTTTCATTTAATTTCTCTTCGTTTTGGGTTTCATTTTTACCTCAATAGCAATATATTTTTTTTTTCGTTTTAAGCTTGATTTGCATATCCAATTTAAGCATTACTTGCTTTCAGATTTAGATCGCTATGATTGTTTATTTAATTTATGTGCTTTTTGGTTTCATTTATTCTTTAATAGTAATTTCTGGTCTTTTTTAGTTTGGATTTTAACAGGTATTTGTATCTGCTAATCTTAAGTTTAGAATGGCCTTTACTTTTCTTTTAAAAACTTCTCTTTCGGAAAAAGTTTTACTTAATTAATTTTGCAAAACACAGCAGAAGTACTTATCAAAAGTGTATAGTATTGGTTACATTCTGAAAAATTTTAGTATAACACTTGAGTAAACTTTATCAACAAAGAGGGTTAATGGAAATCACTACTCAATTTAGTTTTAGTGATTTTTTGCTTTATTGTAATGATTTATTTTCTGAAATTGTGCATCCATTTAAACAAAAAAGCACATAAATGATTAATTTAGAACAATACCAACCGCTGTTGGCATTTTAGTCTTAAGGAGACATGGAAGTATTCGAACAGGCAACAATATTTTGCAGGAAAGTGCGCTACGTTTTTGCTTTTATTTACTTAACTTTTTTATTCAATGTATCACATGTTTGCTTTCTTACTAATAGACCAAATTTATTTTAGTTGATGTGCATGTCAAGATGATTCTGCCAGCCCGAAAGAGATAAAACAGAGTTCACTTGAAAAATCGAACCGAAGAGATGGACCAGCAATATAGAGCCTATTTTTCATGGTGAGACCCACATTTTTACTCCCCCGTCTCAGCAGTATGACAATGCTTTTAACTTATAGGCTATTGGCATCAGCATCACCAACCATCATGCGTTCTTTAGGTTTCTATGTAATAGAACTTCTATCACCGTAGGCTTTTTCTAGAAGTGAGTATAATCAAATCTGTACAATTTCTGCCACTTCAAAAAAAGCAGGCAAATTATAGTTTTTGTGATATTTTCGTTCATTTAGAGATTTAGTGATATAAGCAATTTTATTTTTAAACTCAAGGCAACCGTGAAAGTTTGGCACAGAATGGTAGTATTATACAAGTAAGACCTGTCTGTCTTAATTTTTATATTTTCAAAACAGAAAATTATTCACTTTATCAATGTAATTCATCATGTAAGATCGGTTTGGTCTATTATCCTTTATTCATTGTTCGTTCTAAGCTCATTTTGATTTTCACTATTGCATGAAAAAAACTAGTTGAAATAAATAGTTTAATAAAATCAACTGGGGAGAAGGCATTTTGCGGAACGCGTATATAGATTCGATTTTTATGACAGATAGTTATTCAACATACATTTTCATGAACGATTATCGAAAATGAATACCCCAGAAAAACTGTATAAGCATGTCGTACAAAAACGTAACGAAAAACATGGGACCTCGACCTTACCTCACTTAGTATTTCACAAATTGACATCCCAAATATCCCACCACTCAAAGGTTTTAACTTCATGCTGTGTGAGTTAGCATTTGATGCCCCATCTTTTCTTGAGAATTAAATAAAAAAAACAAGTTTTTTAAACTGAAAGTAAGGAGCGACATTAAAACTTAAAACGAACAGAAATTATTCCGTATATGAAAGGGGCTGTCCCCTCCTCAACGCTTCGCTCTTTACGCTAAAGTTTTTTATTGTTTTAAAAAATAAAGTCGTGAGACAGTGTCTAAACTTTAGCGAAAAGAGCGAGGCGTTGAGGAGGGGACGGCCCCTTTCATATACGGAATAATTTCTGTTCGTTTTAAGTTTTAATGTCGCTCCTTACTTTCAGTTTAAAAAACTTGTTTTTTTTTATTTAATTTCTGATCGTTTTTTAGTTAATGCAGCTTTTGTTTTGGCTCGCCGTCATTGAATAAGTAAACAAAATTTGCATAAAAATTTCACTTTTCTTTTGCAAAATGGCTGTCTCTAAATTTGGTTCTGACGTAATTTACAAATTAACTTACGTAACGAACTTCTATATTCGTATATTTTTCGTCTGGCAAAAAATACAAAGTTGCAGATTTTTGCAGATATGAGCTTGAAACCTATGTTGTAGGGTTTTCTGATACGCTGAATCTGACGGTGTGATTTTTATCAAAATTCTTTCACTTTTAGGGGACGTTTCCCCCCTCTTTAGAAAATCAGGTAAATTTTCTCAGGCTTGTAGCCGTTGATGAGTAATACTAAACTTAATAAAATTCATATATTTAGAATCAGCATTATAAGCCCATTCTTTTGATACATTTATTGACATCAAAGTTCTGTTTTTAAAAGTTTCGATTACTATTAAGCCGAATCGCTTGTTTTTTTTTTATTGTTTTTTTTTTATTACGTATATGTTATTACGTATATGATGGGGTTCTCCCCTTATTCAATACCACGCTCTGTACGTTAAAAGTTAACAAAAATTTTAATTCACAAACCCCTGAATCACAAAGGCCGTTTAATTAGAATAGATAGCTCTTTTGAAAGCACTAAAAAAAACTGTAGCGTAAAGAGCGAGGTATTGACTTGGGGGAGAACCCCCTCATATACGTAATAATTTCTGTTCATTTTAAGTTCTAATGTTGCTTCTTACTTTAGTTGAAAAAACTTGCTTTTTTTAATTTAATTTCTGATCGTTTTTTAAATAATGCTTGGAAATGCGGCGCCCCCTTCATAGAAATGTCCCTTACCCCAAAGAAAAATCCTCCACGGAAAGATTCTCCCGAGTAACCCCCTCCTTCAGCCCCCCACCACCAGAAAAAAATTCTTCCTGAAAATGTCGGTATACTTCCAAATAACCAATACAATATGTAAGCAATGGGCAAATTTCATAACTTGCAGCCCTTTCCCTGGGAACTGTGGGGGATCAAGTCATCGTAAAAGACATATTTATTAGATTTTCGACTATGCTGAACAAAATGGCTATCTCAAAATTTTAATTGGGTGACTTTGAGAAAAAAATGAGCGTGGGAGGGGGCCTAGTTGCCCTCCATTTTTTTGGTCACTTAAAAAGGGCACTAGAACTTTTAATTTCCGTTCCAATGAGCCCTCATACGATATTCTAGGACCACTGTGTCAATACGATTACCTCTGGAAAAAAAAACAAATAAACACGCACCCGTGATCTTTCTTCTGGCAAAAAATGCAAAATTCCACATTTTTGTAGATAGGAGCTTGAAACCTCTACAGTAGGGTTCTCTGATACGCTGAATATAATGGTGTGAATTTCATTAAGGTTCGTTAACTTTTAGGGGGTCTTTCCCCCTTTTTTCGAAAATCAGCCAAATTTTCTCTGGCGCGTAACTTTTGATGGGTAAAATTAAACTTGATGAAACGTATATATTTGAAATCAGAATTAAAATCTGATTCTTATGATGTATCTATTGGTATAAAAATTCCGTTTTTTAGAGTTTCGGTTACCATTGAGCCGGGTCGCTCCTTACTTACAGTTCGTTACCACGAACTGTTTGATTAACGCCCACTTCTGCCTTTAATTTCATCTTATAAAACTGAACTTTAAACAATTAATTCTTTTGATTTCAGATTTATGAGTTGACATAAATGTTGACAACTTTCAAAATAGATGGTCAGTCCTTCGTTTCTGTTGCCAAGGATGTCGAAAAAGAAAACAAAAAAAGAGGATTCTCTTTTATGTTTTCAAAAGACAACATTTATGTCAAGAGATAATTCATCGCAGGCTCTACTGCTGATACAAAAATAAATCGGAAACACAACTTGAAACATAGTTTCAGATGTTTTCATAAAATTCTTGTGATTTATAAATGTTATTTAAATTCACATCCCCTTCAGCTTATCCCACCAGCAATAAATTATTGTGCACTTGCTTATTCTAATGTCACATACGTTCTATCTTAAGTGCAGGCCTTGTACTTTTATATGTTGCTTACTAGCGGTGAAATAAATTTTGCGAAACTGCGAAAAATAATCTACAAAGATAATTCTAAATTTTGACTTCTTATATGGTAGCGCTAGAACCTACATGCCTAGAGTTTATACGCCAAGGACATACAGCATAACTAAAATGACCCTAAATACAGATTAAATTGTTTAATTACCCATAACAATCATTTTGGAATCCAATCGTCTTATTCCTTCATCAAGCTTAACCATAATTGAAGCAATATTTTGACTTATTTGGTTTGACTCTTCTATCTAAAAAATAAATTTTTTCATTTTTTGACCAGATTTTTACAAGCCTAGTTACAAAGTTAGCACCCGCACACAAAAATAAACTTGACAAAAAATTTGTGCCACATTTATTTAAATATTAAGTATTTAACTCTTTAATGGAAATTTAAAATGGGACGATTCTTGGGGTCAAGAAAACTCTTCGCATAGAATGCAGATACCTCTTACCATTCTATTATACCAATTCTATTTCACTCCATTATATATTTAGATTTCAGCAAAAATATCATATTAAACTAAATAACGAAGAAAATATAACAGTGAGAACAGTCTAGGAGAGTGGCATCTCTGAATGAAACGTTGTAATAACAAAAGAATAGCACCTTTCGATTCCCCAACTGACGCTTTTTCTAAATAGAATATTCCCTGGTTGGGAAAAATATCCAACCCCTAATGGTCCTAGGCTGTACACAAAACGAAAAGAAAACTGTTTAACAATTCAACTCCTACTTTATAATATACAACATGTTTGTTTTAATCAAATTCTTATGTTTTCTTCCATTGTTATGCACATTTGTAAATAATACAGTTATCCATCTCATCTCAATCCCAGGTCATCAGCATAATTCCAATTTCCCATGCATAAGGTGAAAACCTCTAGTGACCGACATCATCAGAGGTCACAGATGCATTTGGGACACATCTTCCGTATAAGTGACAATTGGCTTTCAAAAGTTGCTTTACACTGGCAAGCAACAAGAAGTCATAGTCGGAGAAGACCCAGATATACATTGCACCAGACCTACCAGAGGGGCTTAAGCATCCTGCATACCTCCGTTCAACTAGCATGAGAGGGTATCACTGCAGCAAACCCAAGAGATAATTAGGGGCTTCTTTTTGATGCCCTGGGTGCCTGAGAAGGCAGAGGAGAACCTAAGGTTTAAGGTAAGTAGATAATGTGGAAATCGAAATCAACTTCAATAGAAGTACGGTATTTACTAAGTTCCCCACCGTAACTTAAAAATATAAGAAAAAAAATCATCCTGGAAAGCATCACTTACCACCAAAAAAGGTAAACATCAAGTTTAGATATTTTGAGTGGCAATTACGACACTACAGTCAATGCGAACTAACTTCACATTTTTTTGAAAGCATATTTTTTAGGGAGGTGGGCTTGAAACATTGAAAATTATTTTTAAGCTCGCTAATTGCTCCCCTTGCTCCTTCCCAGCCCTTGTTTTGAAGATCCTATGACTGCATGTATGGAAACTTAGACCTAAAACGACAATTTTAGGGATTCAGCCCCCCCCCCATCCCCAGTTGACAACCTCTTGACCCCACATAACAGATGGTGTGCTAAATAGTTTACTTATTATATACAACTTTACAAATTAAGGAAGCCTTAAACAAGCCTTCCGTCCCCTTAGGCAGGATGGAATGATTACCGAAAATTAGCTATGCAGAAGAGATCTTACTGCACAAAAATGGGGCGGTTATCTTTTGATGAATACAAACGGGTTTAGAAGGCGGTCCTAATCTATCTCGGCAAAATTGGAATAGCAGGGTTTCAAGCTGTCATCTGATTTTAAAAGACAAAATCGCAAAAAAGGTAAAAAGTTCACAGATTTGAAGAATTTCATTCACTCTCAGCATTATTGGCAGAAGCCATTCCAGTGGCAAAAGTGTACCCCAACACGCATAAAAAGGGATGGGATAACCCAAATGCCAAGTTTGCCAAGAAGAGATCCAAGTTCTGGTACGAATTTTGGAAGGATTGTGGCAAACCCCGCTCTGGAGTAGTTTTTCAGTGCTTTCAATATGCCAAAAAAGACATCAAACGTACTGCCAAGAATATGCAAGTCCAGCAAGTGCAGAAGTTGTCTTGTGATTGCAAGAATAACCCAAACATCCTATGGAAGCGACTCCAGTCTAACAGGGCTAACGCTGCTGTGCAAAGTCACCTTACCGACGAAAGTTGGGTAAACCATTACAAGGACGTGTTTGCGTCGCCACCCATCAAGCTGAACTCCGTATATAAATCTAAGTTAGATAGGCAATTAATCAAAGCAAAACTTCGTCGCACTGCTGTCATTTTTTCCAAATAGCATATTGAGATAATAGTGAGAAAATTGAAAAAGAACAATTCTTCAGGGGTCGCTGGAATCACTCCGAGGCACTTACAGCACGGCAAAGAACTTGTACATGAGTGCTTAGCCTTACTATTCCAAATGAGCATAGAGCAGGGACTCACACCAGCCAACTTTCCTGGCTGCCGCATATCCAATATTCTGAAAAAGGATCAAGACCCCTATCTTTGTAAAAGTTACAGGCCAATCACAGTTTCATCGGTTATCAGCAAAGTATTTGAGAAGTCGATTTACTCTGTAACTAGACTTGTTCGAGGGACGTTATTTTTGGAGGGCTTGGATCTAAGTTTCATTTCTTATGCAGATGACTTGTTGCTCCTAAGCAGTACGCTAAGGGGACTACAAGAGAATCTTCGTCTCCTAGTGACCGTATACAGTAAACTTTGGAAATAGGTTTTTCTTGGTTAAAACCAATAATTAAAATTCTAAGTATATGTCAAAAGGTTCATTTCCTAGTTAAAATCCCAGTTCCTTGATAACTAAATTAATTCTGAATATTTGCTGTAATTCCTGAAAGTTGACAGATTAAGGTGGAACAGTTCTGTCAAATGCCCGGATGTGTATCTGCATATTGTGCTGAATATAAGTTACCAATTTAGATTATTTGAGTCAGTTCTAAATCTGTATCTATCCTCGCCATATGTACATTCACTGTATTATATGTACAAATAAACATTTTATACTCTAAACATAAACTATGTGATGGTTAGAGGTTCTAGACATCCTCCACCGGTAGAACCCAGATAATAGGCCAACGCTACCATAAGGCCCTAAAGAGAAGAAGTCTCACTCTACAGAGAAGTAGATAATTCACAGAGAAGTGAACACAGAAAGTTTACAAAGTGGTGCAGCGGTTTTTGCCGGATAGGATTGCAGTTAACATATTCTTTTGAGGCCCGTCACCTACAGTGTCTTCGTTCCAGCTTCAGCTCCAGGTTCCAGTTCAGTTCAAGCTTCAGTTCCAGGTTCCAGTTCAGTTCAAGCTTCAGTTCAGGTTCCAGTTCAGTTCCAGGTTCCAGTTCAGTTCAAGCTTCAGTTCCAGGTTCCAGTTCAGTTCCAGCTTCAGTTCCAAGTTCCAGGTTCCCGCTTCAATTTAAGGTTCCCGCTCCAGATTACAGTTTTTGAGAAAAAGTGAAGAACGTCGAAAGACAATTTACGAAAGTAAGTCATGCATTTTAAGTTCGCACGCGAGTAGGAAATCTTTTAGGAGTGTTGAATAACGATTTTTCCTTGTTTTTACAGCGTTGACTTAATTAATTTGTTCTACTAATATTTTTTTTTCTTCTCGTTTAAAATGAGCGCAATTCCAATTTTAGATCCTTCAGATCCTGAGTTTGACAAAGATATTGCTTCATCCTTTTTGAAAGAAATAAGAAGTAAAGGTTTAAATATCCCTTTGAATTTTGATTCTTCAAGTCGGGATTATAATCCCACTTCAATCGTAAAATTTTTGACTACTGTGGGTAATTTAATGGCCAAAGAAAATGCCACAGTAAGAAGTAGTGAAAATATGGGGGATAATTCTGAGGATGATATAATAGATAAACCTATTGAGGATAAGAGCAACAAGGAGAATTTGAATCAAAGAGTAATTGGGTCAGTAATGGATCCCCTGAAAAATATTCCAGTTCTTGAAAATGCAAAATTTATAAAACTTTTTTTAGCCAATTGAGAAGGGTAAAAATATTGCTAGGCTGGTCAGACTTGCGGGTGATAGATGCAGTACCGCTTAGAGTAACAGGACCACTACTTAATTTTTTGAGGATAGAGATTCCTCCAATTTTATAAATTTAGAGGAACTTGAAAAGGAAATGACGCAGGCATATTTACCAGGAAAGACAGCTGGAAAGAAATTCAAAGATTTAGCTGAATTGAGGCAATCATCCAATGAAACAGTGTATCAGTTTTATAAGAGGGCGGAGATTGCCACAAAATCATATCGATCGGGGTATGGCGGATTAGTAGGTTTTTCTGATAGTATAGGCCTGGATTGTTTTATTGAAGGACCGAGACTAAATATTAAGAGATATTTATTAGAACACCAGGATAATTATAATTCCCTCTCTGAAGCGTATAAGATAGCGCAGCGTTTTGAAGTTATTGAAAAAGCAATTGGTGAAGAAAAGCAGGAATTTTTTCAGCAACCGTAGATGCTGAATTTCGTTGGACAGGACAGAATGAAGAACTCCGTCAGAACTGGCCTGACGTAAAACGTGACCAGGGGGATAGGTAGATTTTTTTTTAGTGCAGGATGTAGGGGTCATATTAGGAATTTAAGCAGAAATTTTAGGAAAAAAAAATTATGACGAGAAACTGAGAATTTTTTATAAGGCATTGATCTAGAAAGGTGTATTATCAAGAGAGACGAGAAATTTATTATTAGTAACCGACGTAATGATGCGTTGTGTTGAGAGAGATGAGGCTGGTGAAGGGGCGAACTATGGTTGACCGAGGGACCAGATAACTGAGAATTTATTAGGAACCAACGTAATGAGGCGTTGTGTCGAGAGAGATGAGGCCGGTGAAGGGGCGGACGACGGTCGACCGACGGACCAGCGGTTAACGGGTTTCAGAGGATCCTGGGAAAGGAAGGTCTGAGCGGTTAACGGGTTCAGAGGATCCTGGGAAAGGAAGGTCTGAGCTCCCATGGGCGAAGAAGAGGTAGGCGGTGGAGCACCGAACCTCGAAAACCCTGCAGGTTTCGTACCATGGAAAATAGTCGACAGGGCGAAAAAGAGCGTGCCAGAAGTCGACAGGGCGGAAAAGAGTTCCGTGCCAGAGAGAAAAATAGTCGACAGGGCGGAAAAGAGTTCCGTGCCAGAAGTCGACAGGGCGGAAAAGAGTTCCGTGCCAGGGGGAGTGACAGATAACAATTTTGTGTCTTGGCTGTTGAAAATTTTTGACGGCCTGTTTCTGAAGGAAGGTGTTCTTTATTTTTATCCGCTAGGAGGCGTTGGCAAGGACAAAGGGTACCCTAGAACAGCTAAAATAGTCTTGCCAAGTGTCCTAGTAGATTCGGCAATAAAACTGGCTCATGATCACTTACTCATTGGTGGTCACATGTCTATGGAGAAGACATTAGATCGAGTGAGCCATATCTTTGTATTTGATAGAATGGGTGCAAAAGTTCGAGAGTATTGCGAGTAATTGTAATTTGTAATTTGTGCTTGTGCTGTAATTTGTGCCGTAATTTGTGCTTGCGTAGGAATAAAATGCATCAGAACGTCAAACCTACGTTAGGAAAAAATTAAGAGCCGAAATACCCATTCCGTGTGTTTTCGGTGGACTCTGCTGGTCCCATGGGGGGCACATTATGTGGGCCTACTGAAAACGGAAATTTTCATATTTTAGTTGGCGTGGACCATTTTTCAAAATTTTGTATCCTGAAAGCTGTGCCGAGGATAACAGCAGAAGCTATGTGTAGTTTTCTTTGCGAGTCAGTGATAACATACTTTGGTCTTTTTGAAATTTCGATCACTGATTCCCATCAGTCTTTCCGTTCAAATCTCATTTCACAGATGTGTTAAAAATTAAAAATTAAACATCATTTTTCGTCAAGTTATAATCCTCAATCGAATGGGTTATGTGAGTATCGTGTGAAGGTAACAAAATCCGTATTAAAAGCTTATTGTCAGGATCATCCCAATTCTTGGGATACTTTATTTGCCTTTCGTTCAGAATGTATTAAATTCTACTATTTCTTCCACAACTAAATATTCACCACATCACGTAATTTTTGGTAGGCAGCCTCTTTCATTTTTGGATATTCAACTATCATTGCCTTCAATTGACTATTTTGACAATTATGAGGATTATATGGTTAATTTAGTTAGGAAATTATTCACGATTTACAGGATTTGTGATGAACAAATAGGAAAACAGAGAAAATCTCAAAGAATACAATATAATAAAAATGCTGTAGTACTTCCAGTTCTTCGAGAAGGGGACTTAGTTTATGTCCAAGATAAAGCTCAGAATCCAAGGGAAATCAATGGTTTAAAGCTTAAATTTCGTGGACCATATATAATTTTAAAAGTTTTAAAAGATTCCCTATTCTTGGTACAAGAACTTTCAGGGACTTCTGTAAGAAGAACAGTAAATGGTCGTCTGATAAAGCCTGTAAAGGATTCAGAAACTTTCTTACGTTTGAATCCTATTTTTCAGAAAAAATTGATATGATTAATAAATCTAATATTGCTAATAGTAAAGTAAAATCTAATGACGAAGAGAAAAGCAGTAACGGTTATAGCTTACGTCAACGTCCGGGTGAGAAACTTTTGGTTGTTCAAAATTGTCTTGAGCAACCAGTAATAACAAATAAATCAATATCGGAGGAATCAAGAATTGTAGAATTGGAGTTAGAGAATCGTGAGCATAGGAGAATCGATTCAACATCATCTGTATACTAGCTTCCAGTGGAGACTCCAGTAGTAACTTCAGAAATAATGGAGGATAGCTCCGTTTCTAGCGAACAACCTGAGGTTCAAATGGAGCCTAGTCTAGTTAGTGTAGAAGTAGATAAAGGGGAAATAGAGGTTAAGGCAAAGGGGAAATAGAGGTCGAGTGGAGAATCTAGTAGTCTTAGTAGAAGCAATAGGAAAACAAGAAATAAACCTCCAGATTATTATAGAGAGTATTGAAACAATTATAGAGATAAGTAGAGTAAGTTGATTGTAGAGTTTAGTGTGTTATTGCAGTATAAACGGTGTTGGGACTTGATGTCAAGTCAAATTGAGGAAGTAGCTAGTTTTTACGCTGATTAGCCGGACAGGAGAAATGCTTTCTTTGAAATAGGAAATAATAGATAGATAAAAATGACAAGCGAAAGATGTGTGACCAACCTTTCTCAAATGATGTATTTACTTCCTTTTGATATCTTATGAATAGTAAAATAACCGAATAATTTGGAAAAAAAAATAATTAAAGCTTTGGTAAAAGGAAAGTAAAAGAAAATCTCATTGTGTTTCTGTTGAAGATTATCATTTTTGTTTAAGTGTTCTGTTCAAATTTAAGTTCTTTTAAAAGATATTCTGACGATGTGCAAATTTTCCTATTAGGTGTAGTGCGACTTTCATGCGAACTTAGCATGACAATATAAAGTGAAATGAAAGTGCCAATTGGAAAAATATAATATCTTGTGTCTTGTTGATTCAGTTTTAGTGTCAGTATTTTATTTTATGTTCTTGTTAAGTGTACCTTTGTTTGAGGATAGAAAATCGTTTTTTTTTTTTAAAAAAAAAGATTTTGAAAACCCCGGGGAAAATCTGTAAACTTTGGAAATAGGTTTTTCTTGGTTAAAACCAATAATTAAAATTCTAAGTATACGTCAAAAGGTTCATTTCCTAGTTAAAATCCCATTTCCTTGATAACTAAATTAATTCTGAATATTTGCTGTAATTCCTGGAAGTTGACAGGTTAAGGTGGAACAGTTCTGTCAAATGCCCGGATGTGTATCTGCATATTGTGCGGAATATAAGTTACCAATTTAGATTATTTGAGTCAGTTCTAATTCTGTATCTGTCCTCGCCATATGTACATTCACTGTATTATATGTACAAATAAACATTTTATACTCTAAACATAAACTATGTGATGGTTAGAGGTTCTAGACATCCTCCACCGGTAGAACCCAGATAATAGGCTAACGCTACCATAAGGCCCCAAAGAGAAGAAGTCTCACTTTACAGAGAAGTAGATAATTCACAGAGAAGTGAACACAGAGACTTTACAATACAGAAGAATAGGACTACGAGTCAACATAGAGAAAACGGAATTTATCGGTTTTAGCGGCACTAACTCGAACAATTCCAATTTTGTCCTTGATGGTATCAGAATCCAGCCGTCCTAGTCCATAAAATACCTTGGTATCACGTACGGTCAGACATTTAGGTCAACTAGAGGCTTGTTGACTGAATCAGTCTGTAAATCTATCCACTCAGCATATGGGAGAGGTGTCAAATACAAATGGTCATTTAATCGATTAATTCAGTCAAAACTATTCAACGCCGTCGTCTCTCCTGCCATCTGGTATATATCACCCTTGTGGGAAATGTTGTTCCTCATTGAGCGTCGAAAAATACAAACCATATATTGCAGATTTGCGAAATTTTTGCTGGGACTTCCACTAAGATTTTCTAACACGGAGATCTCATCCATATATGAAATTCTTGATCCATCAACCAAGGTAATTGATATAGAATGGAGAGCCTCAAGATAATCCCTCAGTAAACTCTACGACTCACCGCTGACTCAACTGTTTTTGTGAATGAAATACCTGCATTTAATTTTTAGTGTCAATTATGTTTGTCTTCTTTCTTGTTTCATTTTGTACTCCGTTTTTTTTTCCGTTTATCCATTGTAAGCAGGCACAAATAAATAAATAAATATATATATGGAAGGAGGATTAAAATTTGAAAAATAATTATTTAGAGAAAAAACGCAAGGATAATTGATAAAACATGGACAATAAAGAATGCGGTTATTTTGGGGCAAATTATTTGGCAATTTAAATACTATGCAATTTTTTGATTGTTTACACACAGGATTCATCACTGAGAAAGGGGGGGGATTTTTCAACCCACATGTATTCCAAAAGAGTAAGGGTGTCAATGTGAAACGTTAGTGAATGTTCAGGGGCATTTTTTAACTAAATCAAATGACACTATGGACAAATGGCTTATAAAAAAGGCGTATCTGTAATACCTTAGGAATAGCTAAGGGTTTTAACTTGGAACTTTCAGGCCCCCTACTGTTTCTAATTCTGCAACAGCTGCGACCATTGATTAATTTGACTGCAACTACTTGCAACTGTGACCACTTCCAATTGTCATTGCTTTCAGGCAATTTTAAAACGGCTATTGACCAACATCAGAGCATATTATTTGCATGCGTGTTGTCAAAAATTTTTATCAGCAATAGCCTTAGAAGAGCCAAGGGTATTAAGTTGAAACTTTCATGGCTTGTTGAAAGGGATGTTGGAAAGTAATTGAGGAGGAGGGAGCTACAAATCTGACAACTCAGATTCATATATATGTGGTGCATCACCCCCAACAGACCCTGGGGCAAGAAGTAAAAATTACGCAATTTATTGATTTTTTTCCATGTAGTATTTATGATTGAGAAGGGGGAGGGCTATATCCTGGGTATAACAAAAAAAGGATGAGGGTATTGCGGTGAAACTTCATGACTTTTTTACCATTTTGAACAAAATGCCTAATTTTGATCAAAGGTCTTTGGAAGAAGGGTGCACGAAAAAGGGCTTGGGAGGGAAACGGGTCGGCATCAATCCCTTTGACTCTTATAAAAAGCACTAAAACTTTCAATTTTCAGCTGAATGAGCACTTTACAAAGTTTCTACGACAACTCTTTCCATGCCTAAAAAGATTAATAAATTGAAACCCTATTGCTCTCTACTTATATTGCGTTTCAGAAATTTATATTGAAAACCGCCAACAATTTCATCATTTCAGCACAAAATTTAAAGAGGGCTAATTAAATTGTGATAAAATAATTTTTTCTGGTACACAAAAACTGAAAACAGTGAGTAGAGAGAAACAACACACCCTATAGAAATAAAAATACGTATGTCATTAGGTCGTAACAAAACATACTGCGCAAAACACATTTATACCTCTTTCCTTACATAGCATGATCAAATTGGAAAAAATGTTAGTAACTTAAAAGAAAAAAAATACTTTTTTAGTATTAATTATTCGGTATGGCATGAAAAAAGATATAGAAACAGTGCAATTCATTCGAACAGCCGGCTTATTCGAACGGAAATTAAAAATTCTAGTGCCCTATTTAAGTGACCAAAAAATGGAGGGCAACTAGGCCCCCCCCCACGCTCATTATTTTCCAAAGTCACCCTATCAAAATTTTGAGATAGGAATTTTGTTCAGCATGGTCGAAAATATAATAACTATGTATTTTAGGATGAATTAATCCCCCAAAGCCCCGGGGGAAGGGCTGAAAATTATGAACTTTACCCAATGTTTACTAGTAGGCCTATTGTTTTTTCGGAAGTATACAGACATTTTCAGGGGGATTGTTTCTGGTTCTTTTTTTTGGGGGGGGAGGGGGAGTCGGGGGTTATTTGGGAGGATCTTTCCATTGAAAAAGTTTTCAGTGGGGAAGGGATATTGCTATGAAGGGGGCGCAAGATTTCCCAGCATTATTAAAAAAAAACGATCAGAATCTAAATAAAAAAAGTTTTTCAACTGAAAGTAAGGAGCAACATCAAAACTTAAAACGAACAAAAATTATTACGTATATGATCGGGTCCGCCCCCTAGTCAATACCTTGCTCTTCAAAACAAAGATTTTTTAGTACTTTCAAAAGAGCTATTTATTCTAATTAACGGCCTTTGTGATTAAGGGGTCATTTTTAAAGAATTGGAACAACATTCGAACTTTAGCGTAAAGAGTGAGGGATTGACTAGGGGGTGAGCCCCCTAATCTATGTATTAAAAATATATGAATACAGAAGTTCGTTACGTTAGTTAATTCGTAAGTTACGTATATTTATTACTAATAAAAACGTTCGTAAATAAGATTAAACAACTTTCGAGAAAGCCATTTAACCAAATAAAAGTAAAATTAATATGCAAATTTTGTTTTCATTATTCATGTACGGTGAGCCAAAATATAAACCTGCATTAATTCAAAAACATTCAAAAAGTAAATAAGAAAAACAAGGTTTTTTAACTGAAAGTAAGGAGCGACATTAAAACTTAAAACGTACAGAAATTATTCCGTATATAAAAAGGACTGTCCCCTCCTCAACGCCTCGCTCTTTACGCTAAAACTTTGTATTCTTTAAAAAAAAAGTTGTGAGAAAGAGTCAAACTTTAGCGTAAAAAGCGAGGCATTGAGGAGGAGACAACCCCTTTCATATACGGAATAATTTCTGTTCGTTTTAAGTTTTAATGTCGCTCCTTACTTTCAGTTAAAAAAAACTCGTTTTTTTAATTTCATACAAAGGATCAGGATAATAACTAAAATGTCAAAGTTTGTTTTGAAGTTCGCTCAGCTATTAGGCTTTTAGGTTGAAACTTTCAGGGCATGATGAGGGGGATGTTCAACTGATATAAAGGCAATGCTAACATACAACTATACTTATGAAAAAAATTAGACTCGACAAAAATTCTTTGTTAGGTTTATCAACAAAAATGACACAAGGGTTCTCGGTATTAGTAAGAAAAACATTGGGTTCAGAGGGTAACATATGTTGAAAATTGGTATTTTTAAGAATTAATTAAAAAAACTTTCCAAAAAATAAGTTTTTCAAAGAAAAGTAAAGGCCATTTTAAACTTAAGCTCAGGAGATACAAATACCTGTTAAAATTCAAACTCAAAACGACCAGAAATTACTATTAAAGAATAAATGAAACCCAAAACGAACATAAATTAAATAAACAATCATAGCAAAAAACATACAACAAGTAATAATATAAATGAATAAATAGATCTTAAAGCGATTAATGCTTAGATTGAATATGAAAATCAAGCTTAAAACGAAAACAAATATTTTGCTATTAAAGTATAAATGAAACTTAAAACGAACAGAAATTAAATAAACAATCAATGCGAACACTACGAACAAGAGTTGGGGTATCGTCTCACTGCAGAAGCCTAAAACCTTCTGCGTCATTGGCGCTTTACTGAAAACAATTCTTTGAAATATTTTCACTTTTGTAACTTTAAGAAATCAAAAATTAATTAAGATTTAAGGGAATAAATATCAGCATATATATATTAAATTGACAATGCACATTTTTTTTCAGTAAACTCATGTGAATTTTTTTTTCACTAAAGTACAAATAATATTCTGGCTTTTAGAAAGCATAGGGGTTTTGAACCCTACTCACATAATTTATGCTCGTTTTGAGTTTGACTCTAATATTTATTTTAATTTTTGTTCGTTTTGGGTTTCATTTATTTATTGATACTGATTTGGGGTAGTTGTATGTTTGGTAGATTATATGATAGTCCGGACGCCAGGTGTTGAAAGTGTGAACCATAACACGAAGGAATGGGGCTGCTACGAGAATTAGCCTACCCTCCACCCCCTAAATTGACCATGCGGATTCAAATATACCAATGGCACTTGCTTGCGAGTGGTGGAACACTCCGAAACTTGATATTTTATTATATTTTGGTGTTTCACGCAAGAAAATGCATGTTCCACAAAGTTTGAGGTGCAGTTTTCCGCTCAAATAGAAATGCCTAGAAGCCATAGAATGTTTTCATAACAAACTAACACGATTCGTTACAAAAAATGGTAGAGTTAAAAAAAAATGGCAAAACTATATGAGTCTTGAACAGTCTTGGAAAGTATAAATAAAATCAAATTGAACATTAGATATATAATGATATTAATTGTTGAAAGATCCATCAGTTCAAGATTTTTTTTTCCCTGTAATTTTTATTTTCATTTTCAATGCTGTAAGAACTGGAAAATAATAATGTTGTAATATAGGATTAATTCGTTTTCAATGAAGCACCAATGATGCAGAAGGCTTTAGGTTTTTACAGTTAAAGAAGGGGGCAGTATCCAAATTTTGCTTGTAGTGAAACTATATTTGTCTTGACCAATCTTGAAAAGAACTAATAAGTTAAATTGAATATTTGATGCATAATGATATTAATTGCTAAAAGCTCATCAGTTCAAAATTTTACTGTAATTTTAATATTTATTTTCAATATTAAGTACAAAAAAAACATTTGTAATATAATTCGTTTTCAGTAAAGCGCCAATGACGCAGTAGGTTTTAGGCTTCTGCAGTGAGACGATACCCAAACCCTTGTTTGTAGTTATTTTTAATCGATTCAAACTTGGTTTGCATATTCAAGTTAAGTTTCACTCGTTTTAAGATTTATTTATTCATTTACATTAATATATATTGTATGTTTGTTCGCTTTGATTGTTTATTTAATTTTTGTTCGTTTTAAGTTTCATTTATACTTTAATAGCAAAATATTTGTTTTCGTTTTAAGCTTGATTTTCATATTCAATCGAAGCATTACTCGCTTTAAGATCTATTTATTCATTTATATTATTACTTGTTGTATGTTTTTTGCTATGACTGTTTATTTAATTTCTGTGCGTTTTGGGTTTTATTTATTCTTTAAGAGTAATTTCTGGTCGTTTTGAGTTTGAATTTTAACAGGTATAATTTCAAGTTTTTATGGCATGGGGGGGGTGCTTACTGTCCGATTATTCTTGACTTTAAAAAACAGATCTAGAACTTTCAATTTAAATCGAACGAGGCTTTTTTCAAAGTCTATACGATTACCTCTTTGATAAAAACCTTATATATGAACAATAGACAGCTTGCATAACTTGTGGACAGCGATTGACAACAATGAATGGATTGAAAAAAATAGCTCCAATAAGGGGGTTTAGACCATTTCACTTGCTGACACAAAGGGATCACGACTGTTTGGAATTGACCATAATAGGAATTTGTGTGCCAAAGCAATTTTGCATCTATCACAGAGTATGTATTTTAACCTTATAATTGGATAATTACAATAGATTTACTATGTGTTCTTCCCATACAAAACCTCCTTCCCATAAGTTATAAACCCCCCTTAATAAGTTATGCCCCAGGGCATAACTTAAAACGCCTACCCCTGGGCCCTGGTGGGCTGTGTCGACACCGGAGTTTTTTGTTATCAGAGCTTTGAACTATTTTAACAAAATGTCTATCTCAAAATTTTTATCTGATGCATTTAGGGCGTGAAGGAGGGAGATGGGCTAGTTGCCCTTCAATCTCTTTTGACTCTTAAAAGTGAACAAGAACTTTCAATTTTCAATCAAATGAGCTCTCTCTAAAGTTTATACGAGCATCCCTTCCATAAGAAATACTATGAAGGATTCGGAGAGTCCTTAAATTACAACCCTTGCCCTGAGGGCTTTGGAGGAGTTGTAATCCTCAAAGACCTAATTTCCAGAACTTAAAACTACGTTTAATAAAATGGCTGTTTTAAAATTTTGATTGGATGTGTTTGAGGAAAAGGTGGGCGTGAGAGGGGGGTTAGTTGCCCTCAAATCACTTTCGACTATTACAAGGAGCACTAACCCTCAGAATTTCCAATCGAATGAGCCTTTTTTAAAGTTTCTACGACCCCGCCTTCTATAAGAACCTTATATACCCCCAGGGCATAACTTAAAACCCTTGCCCTGAGGGTTGTGGGGGAGTGTCCTCCTCAAAAACATATTTTCTGTCGGGAAATCAACTATGCTGAACAAAATGGCTATCTCAAAATTTTGATTGGATGTGTTTGGGGGAATACTGGGTGGGGGTGGGCTAGTTGCCCTCCAATCACTTTCGAGTATTTAAAAGGGCACTATCCCTCAGAATTTCCAATCGAATGAGCCTTTTTTGAAGTTTCTGCGACAACGCCTTCTATAAAGACCTTATTTGCTCCCAGGGCATAACTTAAAACCCTTGCCCTGAAGGTTCTGGGGGAGTGTCCTCCTCAAAAACATATTTTCTATCTGGACATCAACTACGCTGAACAAAATGGCTATCTCAAAATTTTGATTGGATGTGTTTGGGGAAATGATGGGCGTGGGGGGGGGGCTCGTAGCACTCAATCACTTTCGACTATTAAAAAGGTCACTAGTCCTTTAATTTCCAATCGAATGAGCCTGTTTTGAAGTTTCTACGACAACGCCTTCTATAAAAACCTTATATACCACCAGGGCATAACTTAAAACCCTTGCCCTGAGAGTTGTGGGGGAGTGTCCTCCTCAAAAATATATTTTCTGTCTGGAAATCAACTACGTTGAACAAAATGGCTATCTGAAAATTTTGATTAGATGTGTTTGGGGAAATGATGGGCGTGGGGGAGGGGGGGAGGGGCTATTTACACTCCAATCACTTTCGACTATTAAAAAGGGCACTAGCCCTTTATTTTCCAATCGAACGAACATGTTTGAAGTTTCTACGACAAAGCCTTCTATAAAAACCTTATATGCCCCCAGGGCATAACATAAAACCCTTGCCCTGAGGGTTGTGGGGGAGTATCCTCCTCAAAAATATATTTTCTATCTGGAAATCAACTACGCTGAACAAAATGGCTATGTCAAAACTTGATTGGATGTGTTTGGGGGAACGATGGGCGTGGGGGGGGGGGGGGCTATTTGCCTTCCAATCATTTTCGACTATTAAAAAGGGCACTAGCCCTTTAATTTCCAATCGAATGAGCCTGTTTTGAAGTTTCTACGACAGCGCCTTCTATAAAAACCTTATATGCCCCCAGGGTATAACTTAAAACCCTTGCCCTGAGGGTTGTGGGGGAGTGTCCTCCTATAAAATATATTTTCTATCTGGAAATCAACTACGCTGAACAAAATGGCTATCTGAAAATTTTGACTGGATGTGTTTGGGAAAATGATGGGCGGGGTGGGGAGGAGGGGGGCTAGTTACACTCCAATCACTTTTGACTATTAAAAAGGGCACTAGCTCTTTAATTTCCAATCGAATGAGCCTGCTTTGAAGTTTCTACGACAACGCCTTCTATAAAAACCTTATATGCCCCCAGGGCATAACTTAAAACCCTCGCCCTGAGGGTTGTTGGGGAGTATCCTCCTCAAAAATATATTTTCTATCGGGAAATCAACTACGCTGAACAAAATGGCTATATCAAAATTTTGAATGTATGTGTTTGGGAGAATGACGGGTGTGGGGGGGGGGCTAGTTGCCCTCCAATCATTTTCGACTATTAAAAAGGGCACTAGAACTCTCGATTTCCAATAGAATTAGCCCCCTTTGAAGCTTCTATGACGACCCCTTCCATATGCAGTGCCTCTGGGAAAAAAATTAATAAATAATAATAAAACATTGGAGCTGTATGGCCTTTACTATAGGCAACGCTACAGCGTTGCCTCTGATAGGGTAGCTGCTTCACAAATTTTCTAGATGAGGAAAATCATAAAAAAAATTATTATGAAACAAAATCGCCTATAAAAGTTTTATGGAAATATAATATTTGTAGACAAATTTTTGTGTAAGCACTTTAGTAGATTGCTTCGTCTGGATTCTGATGGCCCTATAGCAATCTCCATGTTATTCTAAGGGCTTATGTTCCTTCCATGCTATTCTATGTTTCTTCCATTGTTATTCTATGGGACCTCTACACGTGATTAAACACGTTATAAAACTATGTGCTATTTGCTTATGTCCTGTTGGTACCATTCCAAACGAGCGGGGATTCCCCGCCTGTTCCTAAACATTGCAAAAAAGATAACAGTATGAACGGGGGATTCCCCGCACACATTTGTTTCAACTCCAAGTTTTTTTTTCAACCAGAGTGGTTTAGTTTTTCGAGCTGACACCTGTTTTTTAGGCAGCCAATCAGAGAACTGCTTAACAATTCGACATTGAAAACCCGTATAAAATGGTCATGTATTGGAATTTAATTAAATTCTTTAATTTATTTCCAGATAAAAAGCATTTAATAGTAAATTCAAATTTCAGGGGGACTTAGCCCCCCTCCCCTCCAACAATACATAACCTTAAGAATATAATGAGTATATTCGATAGAAACGGCAAAGCACGTTTTTTCTATTATGTAAATAAAATCTCTCCTCCATAGCTATGTTTACATGTTTTAATTGTTTTGAAAAACAGTTCTTTGTCGTTCAAAATTGTCCATTTTCCAATCATGCGTTTAAAATGTGCTGTCATAAAACCATTTGTGTTTAGCCTGTTACCAAAGAGGGAGTGATTTCAAAACAACATTTGGCATACGCCTTATCTGAATTAAGAAAACAAACGAAAAGACGGGCTTTGTCTAATTCTAGCCGGAAACTCAGAATTGATAGGGGGCAAGATCAAAAAAGGGGTAATTAGTGATTGGATAATTTTTTAACGTGAAATCTCTGAATAAAATATTTTTGGAGAAATTATTTAAAAGATATAGTTTATTTATTCTAAAGATAATGACATTGGCCTCAACAGCAAATCATTTTAATACTTTTCCACAGGGGGATTTCCAGTAGGTATGTTAAGAGTCAAGCTAATTCTTGAAGACCTTTTAAAATAGATTTACGGTGCACGAGGGTTCAGTTAAAGGGGGTACAGTAACACGGGGGTTTAGTTAAATGGGGTCGAGTTGCACGAGGGTTCAGTAGCACGAGGGTTCAGTAGCACGGGGGTTCAGTTGTACGGGGTTTCGGTTATACAGGGGTTCAGTTACATGGGGGGTTCAGTTGCACGGGGGTTTAGTTAAATGGGGCTTGAGTTGCACGGGAGTTGAGTTGCACGAGGGTTCAGTTGAACGGGGGTTCAGTTACATGCGGATTCAGTTACACGTGGTTTAGTTAAATGTGGTTGAGTTGCATAGTCTCGTTGGAAAAAATTGGAGTTCATACTTAAACAGTTCTATTAAGAGCTATTGCTATCGAAATGGCTCATTTTTGAATCGAAACTATGCTTTTCTGACTGAAGATACACATTTGGATCAGAAAACGTGAAAATGTACACAATTGAAACGGAGAAGTGTGTTTTGACGTTATTTTCTGTAATTCCGTCTGGAAAATAGGAGTTCACGCTTAAAAAGTTCTATTAAGAGCTATTTTTATGGAAATGGTTCATTTTTGAACCAAGACAAGTAAATAATTCTATTTTTTTTTTGTTAAACACGATTGGCTGAAATAAAAGCGGAACTTTTAAAATCACAACAACTCAAGGTCAGTAAATGATTCCTTTGTTTTTTTTTGTTAAACACGATTGGCTGAAATAAAAGCGGAACTTTTAAAATCACAACAACTGAAGGTCAGTAAATAATTCCTTTTTTTTTGTTAAACACGATTGGCTGAAATAAAAGCGGAACTGTTAAAATCACAACAACTGAAGGTCAGTAAATAATTCCTTTGTTTTTTTTTAAACACGACTGGCTGAAACAAAAGCGGAACTTTTAAAATCACAATAACTGAAGGTCAGTAATTAATTCCTTTGTTTTTTTTGTTAAACACGATTGGCTGAAATAAAAAATAATTCCTTTGTTTTTTTTAAACACGACTGACTGAAACAAAAGCGGAACTTTTAAAATCACAACAACTGAAGGTCAGTAATTAATTCCTTTGTTTTTTTTTGTTAAACACGATTGGCTGAAATAAAAGCGGAACTCTTAAAATCCCACCTCTAGGTCAGTAAATAATTCCTTTGTTTTTTTTTGTTAAACACGATTGGCTGAAATAAAAGCGGAACTTTTAAAATCACAACAACTGAAGGTTAGTAAATAATTCCTTTTTTTTTAACACGATTGGCTGAAATAAAGGCAGAACTTTTAAAATCACAACTGAAGGTCAGTAAATAATTCCTTTTGTTTTTTCTTTGTTAAACACGATTGGCTGAAATTAAAGCGGAGTTTTTAAAATCCCACCTCTAGGTCAGTAAATAATTCCTTTTTTTTTTGTTAAACACGATTGGCTGAAACAAAAACAGAACTTTTAAAATCACAACAACTGAAAGTCAGTAAATAATTCGGTTGTTTTTTTTGTTAAACACAATTGGCTGAAATAAAAGCAGAACTGTTAAAATCACAACAACTGAAGGTCAGTAAATAATTCAATTTTTTTTGTTAAACCCGATTGGCTGAAATATAAGCAGAACTTTTCAAATCACAACAACTGAAGGTTGGTAAATAATTCCTTTGTTTTTTTTGTTAAACACAATTGACTGAAACAAAAGCAGAACTTTTAAAATCACAACAACTGAAGGTCAGTAAATAATTCCGTTGTTGTTTTTTTGTTAAACACGATTGGCTGAAATAAAAGCGGAACTTTTAAAATCACAACAACTAAAGGTCAGTAAATGATTCCTTTGTTTTTTTTTTGTTAAACACGATTGGTTGAAACAAAAGCAGAACTTTTAAAACCACAACAACTAAAGTTCAGTAAATAATTCCATTGTTTTTTTTGTTAAACACGATTGGTTGAAATAAAAGCGGAACTTTTAAAATCACAACTGAAGGTCAGTAAATAATTCCTTTGTTTTTTTTGTTAAACACGATTGGTTGAAATAAAAGCGGAACTTTTAAAATCACAACAACTGAAGGTCAGTAAATGATTCCTTTGTTTTTTTTGTTAAACACGATTGGTTGAAACAAAAGCAGAACTTTTAAAATCACAACAACTGAAGGTCAGTAAATAATTCCATTGTTTTTTTTTGTTAAACACGATTGGTTGAAATAAAAGAGGAACTTTTAAAATCACAACAACTGAAGGTCAGTAAATGATTCCTTTGTTTTTTTTGTTAAACACGATTGATTGAAACAAAAGCAGAACTTTTAAAATCACAACAACTCAAGGTCAGTAAATAATTCCATTGTTTCTTTTTGTTATTCACGATTGGTTGAAATAAAAGCAGAACTTTTAAAATCACAACTGAAGGTCAGTAAATAATTCCTTTGTTTTTTTTTTTGTTAAACACGATTGGTTGAAATAAAAGCGGAACTTTTAAAATCACAACAACTGAAGATCAGTAAATAATTCTATTGTTTTTTTTTTGTTAAACACGATTGGTTGAAATAAAAGAGGAACTTTTAAAATCACAACAACTGAAGGTCAGTAAATAAAAAAAACATAAAATAATGTCATGAAATCAACATGCAAAGTCGACATAGCTTTATTTCATTTTTTAAGGTTCATTTAGACGAGGTTACTTTGCATGTTGATTTCATGACATTATTTTAGGTTTTTTTTATTTACTGACCTTCAGTTGTTGTGATTTTAAAAGTTCCTCTTTTATTTCAACCAATCGTGTTTAACAAAAAAAAACAATGGAATTATTTACTGACCTTCAGTTGTTGTGATTTTAAAAGTTCTGCTTTTGTTTCAACCAATTGTGTTTAACAAAAAAAACACAAAGGAATCATTTACTGATCTTCAGTTGTTGTGATTTTAAAAGTTCCGCTTTTATTTCAACCAATCGTGTTTAACAAAAAAAAACAAAGGAATTATTTACTGACCTTCAGTTGTTGTGATTTTAAAAGTTCTGCTTTTGTTTCAATAAATCGTGTTTAACAAAAAAAAAACAAAGGAATCATTTACTGACCTTCAGTTGTTGTGATTTTAAAAGTTCCTCTTTTATTTCAACCAATCGTGTTTAACAAAAAAAACAAAGGCATCATTTACTGACCTTCAGTTGTGATTTTAAAAGTTCTGCTTTTATTTCAACCAATCGTGTTTAACAAAAAAAAACAAAGGAATCATTTACTGACCTTCAGTTGTTGTGATTTTAAAAGTTCCTCTTTTATTTCAGCCAATCGTGTTTAACAAAAAAACAAAGGCATCATTTACTGACCTTCAGTTGTTGTGATTTTAACAGTTCTGCTTTTATTTCAGCCAATCGTGTTTAACAAAAAAAACAAAGGAATCATTTACTGGTCTTCAGTTGTTGTGATTTTAAAAGTTCCGCTTTTATTTCAGCCAATCGTGTTTAACAAAAAAACAACAACGGAATTATTTACTGACCTTCAGTTGTTGTGATTTTAAAAGTTCTGCTTTTGTTTCAGTCAATCGTGTTTAACAAAAAAAAACAAAGGAATTATTTACCGACCTTCAGTTGTTGTGATTTGAAAAGTTCCGCTTTTATTTCAGCCAATTGGGTTTAACAAAAAAAACAAAAGGAATTATTTACTGACCTTTAGTTGTTGTGATTTTAAAAGCTCCGCTTTTATTTCAGCCAATCGTATTTAACAAAAAAAAATAGAATTATTTACTGACCTTCAGTTGTTGTGATTTTAACAGTTCTGCTTTTATTTCAGCCAATCGTGTTTAACAAAAAAAATAAAGGAATCATTTACTGACCTTCAGTTGTTGTGATTTTAAAAGTTCTGCTTTTATTTCAGCCAATCGTGTTTAACAAAAAAAAACAACGGAATTATTTACTGACCTTCAGTTGTTGTGATTTTAAAAGTTCTGCTTTTGTTTCAGCCAATCGTGTTTAAAAAAAAACAAAGGAATTATTTACTGACCTTCAGTTGTTGTGATTTTGAAAGTTCCGCTTTTATGTCAACCAATCGTGTTTAACAAAAAAAAACAAAGGAATCATTTACTGGCCTTCAGTTGTTGTGATTTTAAAAGTTCCGATTTTATTTCAGCCAATCGTGTTTAACAAAAAACAACAACGGAATTATTTACTGACCTTCAGTTGTTGTGATTTTAAAAGTTCTGCTTTTGTTTCAGTCAATCATGTTTAACAAAAAAAAACAAAGGAATTATTTACCGACCTTCAGTTGTTGTGATTTGAAAAGTTCCGCTTTTATTTCAGCCAATTGGGTTTAACAAAAAAAAACAAAAGGAATTATTTACTGACCTTTAGTTGTTGTGATTTTAAAAGTTCCGCTTTTATTTCAGCCAATCGTGTTTAACAAAAAAAAAACAAAGGAATCATTTACTGACCTTGAGTTGTTGTGATTTTAAAAGTTCCGCTTTTATTTCAGCCAATCGTGTTTAACAAAAAAAAAAGAATTATTTACTGACCTTCAGTTGTTGTGATTTTAACAGTTCTGCTTTTATTTCAGCCAATCGTGTTTAACAAAAAAAACAAAGGAATCATTTACTGACCTTCAGTTGTTGTGATTTTAAAAGTTCTGCTTTTGTTTCAACCAATCGTGTTTAACAAAAAAAAACAATGGAATTATTTACTGACCTTCAGTTGTTGTGATTTGAAAAGTTCCGCTTTTATTTCAATCAATTGGGTTTAACAAAAAAAAAACAAAAGGAATTATTTACTGACCTTTAGTTGTTGTGATTTTAAAAGTTCCGCTTTTATTTCAGCCGTACGTGTTTAACAAAAAAAAGGAATTATTTACTGACCTTGAGTTATGATTTTAAGAGTTTCGCTTTTATTTCAGCCAATCGTGTTTAACAAAAAAAAACAAAGGAATTATTTACTGACCTTCAGTTGTTGTGATTTTAAAAGTTCCGCTTTTATTTCAGCCAATCGTGTTTAACAAAAAAAAAACAAATGAATTATTTACTGGCCTTCAGTTGTGATTTTAAAAGTTCCGCTTTTATTTCAACCAATCATGTTTAACAAAAAAAACAATGGAATTATTTACTGACCTTCAGTTGTTGTGATTTTAAAAGTTCTGCTTTTGTTTCAACCAATCGTGTTTAACAAAAAAAAACAAAGTGAGTTGTTGTGATTTTAAAAGTTCCGCTTTTATTTCAGCCAATCGTGTTTAACAAAAAAAACAACGGAATTATTTACTGACCTTCAGTTGTTGTGATTTTAAAAGTTCCGCTTTTATTTCAGCCAATCGTGTTTAACAAAAAAAATGGAATTATTTACTGACCTTCAGTTGTTGTGATTTTAACAGTTCTGCTTTTATTTCAGCCAATGGTGTTTAACAAAAAAACAACCGAATTATTTACTGACCTTCAGTTGTTGTGATTTTAGAAGTTCTGTTTTTGTTTCAGCCAATCGTGTTTAACAAAAAAAAACAATGGAATTATTTACTGACCTTCAGTTGTTGTGATTTTAAAAGTTCCGCTTTTATTTCAGCCAATCGTGTTTAACAAAAAAAAACAAAAGGAATTATTTACTGACCTTCAATTGTTGTGATTTTAAAAGTTCCGCTTTTATTTCAGCCAATCGTGTTTAACAAAAAAAAACAAAAGGAATTATTTACTGACCTTCAGTTGTTGTGATTTTAAAAGTTCCGCTTTTATTTCAGCCAATCGTGTTTAACAAAAAAAACAAAGGAATTATTTACTGACCTTGAGGTGGGATTTTAAGAGTTCCGCTTTTATTTCAGCCAATCGTGTTTAACAAAAAAAAACAAAGGAATTAATTACTGACCTTCAGTTGTTGTGATTTTAAAAGTTCCACTTTTGTTTCAGTCAGTCGTGTTTAAAAAAAAACAAAGGAATTATTTTTTATTTCAGCCAATCGTGTTTCACAAAAAAATGGAATTATTTACTGACCTTCAGTTGTTGTGATTTTAACAGTTCTGCTTTTATTTCAGCCAATTGTGTTTAACAAAAAAAAGCAACCGAATTATTTACTGACTTTCAGTTGTTGTGATTTTAAAAGTTCTGTTTTTGTTTCAGCCAATCGTGTTTAACAAAAAAAAACAAAGGAATTATTTACTGACCTAGAGGTGGGATTTTAAAAGTTCCACTTTTATTTCAGCCAATCGTGTTTAACAAAAAAAAACAAAAGGAATTATTTACTGACCTTCAGTTGTGATTTTAAAAGTTCCGCTTTTATTTCAGCCAATCGTGTTTAACAAAAAAAAAACAAAGGAATTATTTACTGACCTAGAGGTGGGATTTTAAGAGTTCCGCTTTTATTTCAGCCAATCGTGTTTAACAAAAAAAACAAAGGAATTAATTACTGACCGTCAGTTGTTGTGATTTTAAAAGTTCCGCTTTTGTTTCAGTCAGTCGTGTTTAAAAAAAAAACAAAGGAATTATTTTTTATTTCAGCCAATCGTGTTTAACAAAAAAAAAAGGAATTAATTACTGACCTTCAGTTGTTGTGATTTTAAAAGTTCCGCTTTTGTTTCAGCCAGTCGTGTTTAAAAAAAACGAAGGAATTATTTACTGACCTTCAGTTGTTGTAATTTTAACAGTTCCACTTTTATTTCAGCAAATCGTGTTTAACAAAAAAAAACAACAAAGGAATCATTTACTGACCTTCAGTTGTTGTGATTTTAAAAGTTCCGCTTTTATTTCAGCCAATCGTGTTTAACAAAAAAAACAACAAAGGAATCATTTACTGACCTTGAGTTGTTGTGATTTAAAAAGTTCCGCTTTTATTTCAGCCAATCGTGTTTAACAAAAAAAAATAGAATTATTTACTTGTTTTGGTTCAAAAATGAACCATTTCCATAAAAATAGCTCTTAATAGAACTTTTTAAGCGTGAACTCCTATTTTCCAAACGAAATTATAGAAAATAACGTCAAAACACACTTCTCTGTTTCAATTGTGTACATTTTCACGTTTTCTGATCCAAATGTGTATCCTCAGTCAGAAAAGCATAGTTTCGATTCAAAAATGAGCCATTTCCATAGCAATAGCTCTTAATAGAACTGTTTAAGTATGAACTCCAATTTTTTCCAACGAGACTATGCAACTCAACCAAATTTAACTAAACCCCGTGTAACTGAATCTGCATGTAACTGAACCCCCGTTCAACTGAACCCTCGTGCAACTCAACTCCCGTGCAACTCAAGCCCCATTTAACTAAACCCCCGTGCAACTGAACCCCCATGTAACTGAACCCCTGTATAACCGAAACCCCGTACAACTGAACCCCGTGCTACTGAACCCTCGTGCTACTGAACCCTCGTGCAACTCGACCCCATTTAACTAAACCCCCGTGTAACTGTACCCCCTTTAACTTATCCCTCGTGCACCGTAAATCTATTTTAAAAGGTAGCCTACAAGAATTAGCTTGAATCTTAACATACCTACTGGAAATCCCCCTGTGGAAAAGTATTAAAATGATTTGCTGTTGAGGCCAATGTCATTATCTTTAGAATAAATAAACTATATCTTTTAAATAATTTCTCCAAAAATATTTTATTCAGAGATTTCACGTTAAAAAATTATCCAATCACTAATTACCCCTTTTTTGATCTTGCCCCCTATCAATTCTGAGTTTCCGGCTAGAATTAGACAAAGCCCGTCTTTTCGTTTGTTTTCTTAACTCAGATAAGGCGTATGCCAAATGTTGTTTTGAAATCACTCCCTCTTTGGTAACAGGCTAAACAAAAATGGTTTTATGACAGCACATTTTAAACGCATGATTGGAAAATGGACATTTTTGAACGATAAAGAACTGTTTTTCAAAACAATTAAAACATGTAAACATAGCTATGGAGGAAAGGTTTTATTTACATAATAGAAAAAAGCGTGCTTTGCCGTTTCTATCGAATATACTCATATACTCTTAAGGTTTTGTATTGTTGGAGGGGAGGGGGGCTAAGTCCCCCTGAAATTTGAATTTACTAGTAAATGCTTTTTATCTGGAAATAAATTAAAGAATTTAAATCAATTCCAATACATGACCATTTTATACGGGGTTTCAATGACGAATTGTTAAGCAGTTCTCTGATTGGCTGCCTAAAAAACAGGTGTAAGCTCGAAAAAAACCACTCTGGTTGAAAAAAAACTTAGAGTTGAAACAAATGTGTGCGGGGAATCCCCCGTTCATACTGTTATCTTTTTTGCAATGTTAAGGAACAGGCGGGGAATACCCACTCGTTTGGAATGGTACCAACAGGACATAAGCAAATAGCACATAGTTTTATAAGGTGTTTAATCACGTGTAGAGGTCCCATAGAATAACAATGGAAGAAACATAGAATAGCATGGAAGGAACATAAGCCCTTAGAATAACATGGAGATTGCTATAGGGCCATCAGAATCCAGACGAAGCAATCTACTCACTTTCAAGACGTGTAAATTAAACTTTCTTCAACTCATATCAACCCAAATTTTATACTCTATCTTTCACTCAAGAAGACAGTTAGCAATTAGCTTTTTTTCTGTCGTAATTCCAACTTTTGATTCGAATTACTATGTAACATACTAGTTTAAATGTTACCTTAATCAAATTCAATATGATGTTCTAAAAAAATTGATCCAGCATACAAATCCAAACAATATGGATTAATAAAGCCTTTTTTCGTTGGGAATCACATTTTTTCTGCTGAAAACTATATAAATATTAGTAGTTTCAAAAATTTGATGGACCCCAAACACAAATCAAAATTTCAAAGAAATAAATTGACCTGTTTAAATTCCAGCGAAAAATTAGTTGGAAATCACTTTTATTTTTTTGAGTGCACTACCACTCCTACTGTCGCTACTCCTGCTAATACTCCAACTGCTACTACTTGGGCTATTACGGTATTATGGTGGTATAAAGGAATTACGGTGAAAGTTTCAGTGAATATTGATAAAAAAAATGGAACTAAATCAAAACACACTATTTCAAGGACGTATCCAGGGGGGGGGGTTACCCGGTTTGAACCCCCCCCCCCCCTCAAAAAAAAAAATTGACCGACTCGAAAATAAGTCGAAAATTAGTAAAACCTAGGTAAAAATCAGTAAAATTAGTCGAAAACTGAGTCAAAAATTAGTAACCCCCCCCCCCAAAAAAAAAGTCAAAAATTAGTAAAAACCCCCTGAACAAAAATCCTGGATACGGCCCTGCACTATTTGCATGCAAGCTGTCAAATGAGCCATCAGTAATATCCCAGGACTGATGTCGTGTATTTAATTAAAAACTTGTGGGATATGTTGAGGGGGAGGTTTGACTTACTCAAGAGCACTTTGGAGATGCTGCAACTGCTTCTACTGCTGATAATACTAGTGCTATTGCTACTACTGTTATTACTATTACGAATACCAAACTCTTCTACTACTACTGTCAACGTCTCCTGACCTGGTACATGACCTCCTTGTACCCTCTCCCCCTTTCAGGAGCCTTGTACATGGGTGAAAGAGAGATCCCTTAAATGTATATTCATATGATGTATGCTTTAAAAAGTTACATTTATCATTAGAAAAATTTTACTGAACTGCAGCGTAAAGCATTGTCAAACAGTTCAAGGTAACGAACTGTAAGTAAGGAGCGACCCGGCTCAATAGTAACCGAAACTCTAAAAAACGGAATTTTTATACCAGCAGATAGTCTATATCAAAATAATCGGATTTTTATGCTAATTTAAAATATATAAGTTTCATCAAATTTAGTCCAACCCATCAAAAGTTACGAGCCTGAAAACATTTGCCTTATTTTCGAAAAAAGGGGGAAACGCCCAATAAAGTGATAGAATTTTAATCAAAATCAAGCCATCAGATTCAGCGTAACAGAAAACCCTACTGTAGATGTTTCAAGCTCCTATCTGTAAAAATGTGGAATTTTGCATTTTTTGTCAGAGGAAAGATCACGGATGCGTGTTTATTTATTTTTTTTTTCCAGGGGTCATCGTATCGATCCAGTAATCCTAGAATTTTGTGATAGGGCTCATTCAAACGGAAAATAAAAGTTCTAGTGCCCTTTTTAAGTGACCAAAAAATTAGAGGGTAACTTGGCCCCCTCCCATACTCATTTTTTCCCAAAGTCACTCAATCAAAATTTTGAGATAGCCGTTTTGTTCAACACAGTCGAAAATGTAATAAATATGTCTTTGAGGATGACTTAGTCCCCGCAGTTCCCAGGGAAAGGGCTGCAAGTTATGAACTTTGCCCATTGTTTGGTTATTGGGAAGTATACAGAGGTTTTCAGGAGGAATTTTTTTTCTTGGGAGGGGGGTCAGAGGAGGGGTTTACGTGAGATGACCTTTCAATGGAGGATGTTTCCTTGGGGGAAGGGACATTTCTATGAAGGGAGCGCCGGAATTTTCAGCATTATTTAAAAAACGATCCGAAATTAAATACAAAAAAAAAGTTTTTTCAACTGAAAGTAAGAAGCAACATTAAAACTTAAAACGAATAGAAATTATTACGTATATGAAGGGGTTCTCCCCTAGTCAATACCTCAGTCTTTACGCTAAAGTTTTTTTTTTTAGTGCTTTCAAAAGAGTTATTTATAATTAAACGGCCCTTGTCATTCAGGGATATGTGATTCGAGCAAAATTAGAACTTTAGCGTAAAGAGTGAGGTATTGACTAGGGACGAACCCCCTCATATACGTAATAATTTCTGTTCGTTTTAAGTTTTAATGTTGCTCCTTACTTTCAGTTGAGAAAATTCTTAATTTCAAAAAATTAGCCATACAAAGAAGTGAAATGAATTACTGGAAAGGCCAAACAGAGTATATTTCTGCATCTACATCCCTTCTCCCTCCAAATGATCAAAAAATGCTGTCCAGGACAACTACTGTCTCCCAAATATCCCAAGGAAAACGTAAAGTCCAACTATAGAATTGATCTACTGATTTTAATTAATAAAAAAAACAATTTTTTTCAAATGAAAGTAAGGAGCAAAATTAAAACTTAAAAAGACGTATATGAGGGGTTTGCCCCTCGTTAATAACTCGCTCTTTACGCTAAAATTTTTGTTAGCACTTTCAAAAGATTTGTTTATTCTAATTAAACGGCCTTTGTGATTTAGGGATCATTCTTTAAGAATTGGAACAAAATTCGAATTTTAGCGTAAAGAGCAAGGTATTGACGAATGGGCAAACCCCCTTATATAGACAATAATTTCTGTTCTTTTTAAATTTTAATGTTGCTCCTTACTTTCATTTGAAAAAACTTGTTTTTTTTTATTTAATTTCCCCAGGGATGATCTCGTTGATCCTATGGTCCTAGAAAATTTGGAGAGGGCTCATTCAAACAGAAATTCAGAGTAATAGTACCCTTTTAAAGTGACCAAGCATGATTGGAGGGGAACTGCTCCCCCTTCCACGACCATTTTTAACCAAAGTTTTCGATTAGAATTTTGAAATAGCTATTTTGTTAAACATATTTAAAGGTCTAATAACTATGCCTCTGGAGATGACATGACCACTACAACCTCTGGGGAAAGGACTGTAAGTTATGAAATCCGCCTTTTTTTACATAAAGCATCTGTTATTGGGATGTTTACAGACATTTTTCGGCGGGGGATTTTCGCAGGTGTAAATTTTCACCAGGGAGAATTTTCTGTGGGAAGAACGTTTTCAGGATTGAACTTTCCAGGAGAAATTTTACACGGGGGGACTTTGCCGGGATTCCTGTGTAAAATTCTTTTTATTTGTCTCACCTTCTTTTTGGAAACTTTGTTGTATATGCGGAAGGGTTCAGGGAGAGTCGCTCGGGGGGAGATTTTCAGCGGGGTTGGAATTGTGTTGGGGATTTTTCCGTTAAAGGAGGGTTCGTCCGCGATGGAAATACTTCAAGGGGGAATTTTAAACGGGATAAATTCCCCATGGGGGAATTTTCCACTGGAAAAATTTTTCACTCGAGGCGAGGAGGAAGAAGATTTCTGGGAAATTTTTCCATGGAGGAGGGATTTCCGGACTTGATTTTAAAAAATGATAAGAAAATAAATAAAACGTTCTTTTTTTCAAATGAAAGTAGGCTAAGGAGATACTTTACTGGAGTTTTTCTGTGAGGGGGGATTTAACGTGGAATGAACTTTCCGTGAAGCAATTGTTTATGGGGTTCAATTTTCCATAGGGGGGAAGCGGATTTCTCAGCATTATTTGAGACACAATCAGAAATAAATCCAAAAAAAAATTTGATTTAACTGAAGTAAAGAGCAATATTAAAACTTAAAACAAACCAATTATTTCGTATATGAAGGGGAGGGGGGTTGTCCCTGTAACCCTCGCCCTTTTTTAAGGTATTAAGGATCTTTAAAAATACTTCTAATTCATAATTCAACTACTACTACTACTACTAACAACTCATCGCAGCACCAAGCCGCCTGAGGCCAACACAGCTACGCACGCTCCTCCTCCACCCCAATCTATTCAAAGCCTCCCTTTTTACACCCGCCCACGAAGTTCCCATTTCCTTTAAATCTTTCTTTATGACGTCCTCCCAACCCAGACGGGGACGACCTGCTTTCCGTTTAGCCCTAGATGGTTGGCCGAAAAGAACAATCTTCGGCAATCTGTCATCCTTCATCCGAACAACATGCCCTAACCACCTCAACCTTTCTTTCATTATAGACCTAGAAAGCGGTATTGAACCACATTTTTCGTATAGCCTATTGTTTGAAATACGGTCAGTCAGCCGGGTACCCAGAACAATCCTTAAGCAATTTCTCTGGAAAACATCTAGCAAATCTTCATCCGCTTTTCGGAGCGTCCATGCTTCAGAGCCATATTTGACCACTGTCATCACTGTAGCTTCTAAGATTCTAATCTTGGTTTGCAGACTTATCTTCCTATTCTTCCAGACTTTTTTTAACTGTGAAAAAACACCCTGAGCCTTGGCTATTCTATTTTTAACATCTTCACTGCTCCCACCATCTTTACTAATAATACTACCAAGGTAAGTGAAACTGCCCACCTGATCAATCTTTTCATTACCCAACGTCACCTTTTCATCTTCACTTATTCCTAGCCTTAGTGACTTGGTCTTCCTAACATTAATTTTCAAACCAATACTAGCACCCTGAACTCGCAAAACCTCTAAAACTTCATTCATTTTGCTCACACTTTCATCTAAGATGCTTAAATCATCAGCATAATCCAAGTCCAGGAGACTTTTTCCTCCCCATTTGATTCCGTGGTCTCCCATTGCCTTTCCTGTGCTCCTTAAAACAAAGTCCATCAAAATAATCCATATAAAGGGGGATAGAACACAACCCTGCTTAACTCCTGATTTAATACAAAACCAGCTGCTAACCTCATTTCCTACCTTAACCGCAGCAGTGTTATTCTCGTACATAGCACTAATCACTTTAATGTATTTGTCTGGTATACCATACAAGGATAAAACCTTTACTAAAGCTCCTCTATCAACAGAATCGAACGCTTGCTCATAATCTATAAAACTGAGGACCAAAGGTGTTTGAAAACTTAGGCACTTCTCAATTATTAACCTAAGAGTGAAAATTTGGTCAACACATCCTCTACCTTTTCTAAAACCGCACTGCTCTTCTCTTAAAACTTTGTCTACGGCATCTCTCAGTCTAAAAAGTATCATATTACTAAGCAATTTGCTACCTACAGAGACCAGACTAATGCCTCGATAATTACCACACTCACTTTTATCACCTTTCTTATAAAGTGGCTTAATTAAGGTTTTCCTAAAATCATTAGGTACTTCCCCTTTTTCAAAAATCATATTCATAATCTCCAATAACTTATTTCTAACCTCAGAGCCACCATATTTAAGAAACTCATTTACTACCCTATCAGCACCTGGAGCCTTATTATTCTTTAATCCTTTTAGTACTGTTTCTAATTCCACCTCACAAAACAAATCTTCCTTCACATCCAAGGTATCACAAACTTTTTCATTTTCCTCTATATTTTTTCCTGCAACTCTATCACGGTTAAGCAAATTCTCAAAATGTTCGGCCCATCTCGCTTTAGCTTTTGTCTTATCGCTAATTGCCACCCCATTCCTATCTTTAACTGGGACAAGTCCGGATTGACTACTACCTCTCAATTTGTTAACGTGCCAGTACAATATTTTACTATTATGCCGTCTAGCTGCATCTTCTAAATCCTCGGCAATTTTATCCATGGCCTCCACTTCACACCTCCTTAGTTCATATTTCAATGCTTTCTCCACTTTCTTTACATTTCTTTTGTTTTCATGTGATCTATCACTCAGATAATTCTTGTACAAGTCCTTTCTCCTTTCTATTAAACTTAAAGCTTTTTCACTAATATTCTTAGCTACAGTTCTAGCTTTCTTCCCTAATACACCTTCAGCAACTTCACAAATTATTTTTCTAAAATTATTCCAACCATCTTCCACATTATCAAATTTTAAACTCTCAAGTTTAGTATTCAACTGTTCCTGGAAAGTTTCTCTCAAATTCTCATCCTGGAGTCTACTAACATCATAACTTCCCGGGAGGTAATTACCCTTCCGATATTTCAGCTTTAAATTAACCCTTGACACTACTAGATGGTGATCTTTACTTTTAACATCAATAACAGCACTCCTATATACCCTAGTATCTTGTATTGATCCTGCCAGTCTTCGATTTACTATAACATAATCAATAAGGTTTGCTGTCTTACCATCACGTGAATACCATGTTAGCTTATGAGCCATTTTATGACCAAACACCGTATTGGTTATAACTAGATTGTTATACCTACAAAATTGCAAAAGTCTGTATCCATTACTGTTTTCTTTTCCTACACCAAATTTACCTAAGCTGGGATACCATCTATCCTTATTTCTACCAACCTGGGCGTTAAAATCTCCCAGCAATAACATCATATTTCTACCTGGGACCTTGTCTATTTGCTCCTGTAACTGTAAGTAGAATTCATCTGAGTCACTAGTATCTCCATCAGTCGGTTCTACAGGGGCGTATACTACTATAACTGATACCTTGAACTTTCTAGTCATAAAATGAGCAATTAGTATTCTATTATTAATACCTTCCCAGCCTAAACAAGACTTAGCCGCTTCCTTATTCATCATGAGCCCTACTCCCTGTCTATGTAACCCATCCTTCCTGCCTGAGTAAACAAATTCTATATCACCTAATTTCATGCTTCCTACCCCTGGGATATGAGTTTCTGAAACTCCTAATAGATCCAGTTCGAATCGTCTGAATTCGTCAGTCAAAATGTCGATACGATAGTCATTTTTTAATGTCGTAACATTCCAAGTTCCAATTTTCATGTTCTTTAAATCATTGAAATTTTTTTCGCCTCAGGAAAAGCAATGATCCCGGATACCAGTGCAGGACGGGGATCACATATCTTCTCAAGTCTACACCGAAGTGCTTAAGCCGGCTTAGAACCGGACAGCAAGAAGTCCCTGGGACCTCCATGAATGGAGGCTTTGTGCAATCCTGGGCCCATCTTGGTCACAACATGGTTTTCAGCGCTTGGCGATGCTCTTCTATCAACAAGAGTCGAAATCCTGCACAGACAATCTCAAGCCTATTACCTCCGACTCATTATATATTCATGCCTACAAATATTATGCTACTACGGGGAGGCAACCCGTAATAGATAAATTAGCTAGGAAGAGGTTTTTCAGCCCAAAGACGCCCATCAAAACATACCAATCCTAGAAGAATTGTCCATTAGTCAGAATCCCGTGCGAATGCTGTGTCGTTTACTAGGCTATAATTTCCTCGAGGGGCGCCACTCCTCAAGTGGGAATAGAGTTGACCGCAAGGTCCCCAGTCTTGCTGGTGCCCCGAAAAGGTCGAGGCAGCCCTTTGCAGAGGCCGTTGTCCATAGATCTGGATCTTACGCCCTGCCACAGTTGTCCTCCTATAGAGGATCCTCCCGCGATGGTGTTCTGCATCACCATGCAATTTAACCCATTGCTGGGAGAAGGTTTGCAACTCATGGAACTTGTGGATAAACAAGTGGGCCCTTTTGAGTGTACATTTGAGGGGCCTTCTTCCTCCTCCGCCTGTATTTATGACCCCGGGCAAGGGTGCCCCAGATTCTATTATGGACCCCCAGGGACAAGGTCCCCCCTTGGTCCATGCCTCCTATGGAGGTACCCTACATATCTGTAGAGCGTTCCCCTATCGCCACCTGGGGACATGCTGAATGGCCTGGGGGAGGCCAGACAAACGGATCACATTTGTTTTGCAAAGGCAATGACTCAGTGACATATTTAACCTACTACTTATAAATATACATAACTCACTGACTAGGCCTATATAAGTTATATACAGAAATATATAACTCAGTGATATATTTAGCCTACTACTTAAAATATGTGTAACTCACTGACTAGGCCTATATAAGTTATATACAGAAATATATAACTCAGTGACACATTAAACCTACTACTTATAAATATCTAGCCTAATTTAATGATTCACTTCAACTAATATCTAATATCTTCAACTAATAAACTAATATCTAGCCTAATTTATTGATTTACTTCAACATTAGCTTGCAACACTAATGTAAAACCTATATCTAGCCTAATTTAATGATTCACTTCAACTAATATCTAATATCTTCAACTAATAAACTAATATCTAGCCTAATTTATTGATTCACTTCAACATTAGCTTGCAGAACTAATGTAAAACTAATATCTAGGCTAATTTATTCATTTACTTCAACATTAGCTTGCAAAACTAAAGTAAAACTAATATCTAGGCTAATTTATTCATTTACTTCAACATTAGCTTGCAAAACTAATGTAAAACCTATATCTAGCCTAATTTAATGATTCACTTCAACTAATATCTAATATCTTCAACTAATAAACTAATATCTAGCCTAATTTATTGATTCACTTCAACATTAGCTTGCAGAACTAATGTAAAACTAATATCTAGCCTAATTTATTGATTCACTTCAACATTAGCTTGCAAAACTAATGTAAAACTAATATCTAGGCTAATTTATTCATTTACTTCAACATTAGCTTGCAAAACTAATGTAAAACTAATATCTAAGCTAATTTATTCATTTACTTCAACATTAGCTTGCAAAACTAATGTAAAACCAATATCTAGCCTAATTTAATGATTCACTTCAACTAATATCTAATATCTTCAACTAATAAACTAATATCTAGCCTAATTTATTGATTTACTTCAACATTAGCTTGCAAAACTAATGTAAAACCAATATCTAGCCTAATTTAATGATTCACTTCAACTAATATCTAATATCTTCAACTAATAAACTAATATCTAGCCTAATTTATTGATTCACTTCAACATTAGCTTGCAAAACTAATGTGGCGCCAATTTAAAACAGAGAATTCATATACACATTTCACTAGAAAAGTGGGGTCGTGGACTTTGTTGGAATCAGAATTATCCAAGGATCTTTCATCTGTAAGATGAGAGGGTCAACATTGGACCCATTCCTCTTCCATTGCTCCTCTTCATCCCAACTTTGCACGAATTGAACAGTTCTACTTTTTTTCGACACATCATCATTCAGAAAACGATCCAGGGAATGCTTATAACTGATAAAAGGTCAGTCATGAAGAATCATTTGATTTCAGTATGACTCTCCTGAATCAAAGTACACTAAGTACATATTTCATAAATCGCGCTTGGATTTCGCTGAAGTTAGCACTTAAGAAAATTTGAGCCTATATTTGAGTAAGATATATTTTCACAAATGGTTTTCGGTTTCCACCAAATCTGGAATTTAAGGATTCCTAAAGATAATGATAATAAATCTGAGACTAATATCTGTGGATTTAAGCAAAATTGATGTATACCCCCTGTTTCCTTCAAACTGGTAGAAGGAAACCTCAAATAGCAATCAACCTTGTTTGAAACTAAGAGTTGGCTTTATAGTTATATATTTTCATGGTCTTCAAATGATTCAACCTGTATGAAAGGAGGGGTATCTATTTTTATCAGCTAATTACTAGATAGCTGGTGAAATTCATTCAATTAAACCGGGTCAACAAGGATTTATTATAGACATGATATCGAGCGTCTGAGAACAAGTCTTGTCTTCTGCATCAAGAATCACCAGTGGGATCTGAATTACATTTTGAAAGAATTAGGAGCGAGCATCTTTAAAAATAAGGATCTTTAAAATATACTTCTAATTCATAATTCAACGGGCCTGGTATTTGAGCGCTCTTGAAGAATTTTACAAAAAGCCGTTCTTTTTAATATTGCTCCTTACTTTCACTTAAAGAAATCTCATTTTATTTAATCCAGACAAGGTAGATGGTTTATATAAACGGTTCTAAGCGTTTACCCTCCCGAAAAATACCCTCCCCCGCAGAAAATTCCTCCCGGAAAATAACCCCCGGAGTTTACCCCTCGCGGAAAATATCCCACCGTGGAAAATACCCTCCCAGAAAATACTCCCCGGAAAATAGCCCCGAGAACATTATCCTCGCGGAAAATACTCCCCCGGAAAATAATCCCGGAAAATACCCACTCCCCGTGGAAAATACCCCCTCCCTGCCCCACGGAAAAAAAACAGAAAAATACCCCCCACCCCCTGGAAAATATCAACCCGTTGAAAATACCCCCCCCCCCCCGTGGAAACTCCCCCCTTAAGTGCCTCTTCCGCCGGACCCCCCCCCCCGGGTATCCCCCCAGTACAGTTCCAAAATTCCTTCCCCCAACGGAAAATCCAAAACAAAACTCAAACAAAATTCTAAGATTTGGAAAGCCTTATTTTCCACTGGAGGGGGAGGGGATTTTCTATGGGGTATTTTCCGGGAGTATTTTCACGGGTGGTATTTCCCACGGGTGGCGTTTTCCAAAGGAGGCTATTTTCTGGAGGGATATTTTCCTGAGGTATTTTCTGTGGGGGTATTTACAACAGGGGTATTTTCCGGGGTTATTTGCTGCGGGGGTATTTTCCGTCATTTTTTTCCGGGGGTGCTTTCCGCGGGGGAGGGGGGTTAATTTTTGTGGGATAAATGTCAGGGGGGTAAACGCCGGCCACCTATGTAAACATTTATCTCGGTAGTTTTAGTTTTTTTCCAAGGGGATCGTGTCGAACCACATTTTGGTTCACTGGAAAAAAAAAAAAAAAAAAAAAAAAAAAAAAAAAAAAAAAAAAAAAAAAAAAAAAAAAAAAAAAAAAAAACTGGACAAGTGTCGTTTGTTTTTTACAATCTTTTTCCATATAGCAAAAAACATTATATTCGCATTCCTTTTGGAACATAGGGGGGAAATGTGAGATTGACGTCATGAGCCTTACCGGAGAATTTCTCTGATAGTGGAGAGGGCCGTTGAGGGCTACCAGAGGTTTATTTTCAGACATTTAAACAGTAATATTTTTCTATCCCCATTTATACAATGTTCCAATATATTTAAACAAATGTATGCAATGTATCAGATAACCAAATTTTAGAGGTTGCGTCATAGTCACGGCGCCACGCTTGGCTATCTAACTTATTTCAAGAAGAGGGTACGACGGGATGGGGTTATTATAAAACATATATCAATAAATGGCCTAAAAAACGCTGATACCGAAAATAAAAAAGGCACTTTAAAACAGGAAGGGGAAGTCTATAAAATTTGGATCTGAAATTCAGATTTCCCGAAAAGTGCTATCTTGCGAGCAAAAACCGGTTTTAGACGTCATTTTCCGGCAGCCTTTGTGTTGTTTAGACTGCTGTTGTGCTGTTGTTTTAGAACTAAGACCGAATCAAGATAACAGACTGAATTGAATGGTATGTTTATTTCTTAGCTATCGCATCAGGTCCTTTATTCTAAATTAAATAAAAAAAAACAAGTTTTTCTAACTGAAAGTAAGGAACGACCTTAAAACTTAAAACGAACAGAAATTATTCCGTATATGAAGGGGGCTGTCCCCTCCTCAACGCCTCGCTCTTTGCACTAAAGTTTTTTTATTGTTGAAAAAAATAGAGTTGTGAGAAAGTCAAACTTAAGGGTAAAGAGCGAGGCGTTCAGGAGGGGACAGCCCCCTTCGTATACGGAATAATTGCTGTTCGTTTTAAGTTTTAACGTCGTTCCTTACTTTCAGTTAAAAAACTTGTTTTTTTATTTAATTTTTGACAGTTTTTGAGTTAATGCAGGTTTTGATTTTGGCTCACCGTACATGAATAATTAAAACAAAATTTGTAGATTAATTTTACTTTTATTTGGTTAAATGGCTTTCTCAAAACTTGTTTAATTTTATTTACGAACGTTTTTATTAGTAATAAATATACGTAACTTAAAAATAGTGACGAAGACCACACTGCCTTTCCATAACAAACAACAAAAGTACGAAGAACAATAGGGAAATCTTTTTGCAAGACAGTGGAGATAATTTGAATGAATATTTCGGCCCTATGTCCAAGGGCCGTCCTCAGCAAGACAAAAATATATGAAAGAAAAAAGACTCACAACAACATGCAACCAGTAAAACCAAAAATTAAAATTTTTTTCAAGGCGGTCCTAGCATCCTTACTTCAGCGAAGTTCAACCAGGACTGATAAAAAGTAAGGTAAAACAAGGCAATTCAATGAGAAGAAAGAAAAATAATTTAAAAACACGTTCTTATTGCTAATCCAGCTTTTTTGGCAGCTAACCTCAAAGGTCATTTTGTGACCAGTTCTGTGTTAATGTCTATCGGTTTTTTAAAATATTTTGTAAGATCATTTTTAATTAAATTTGTGTATAGAGCATTTAGTGTATATTCCCCCAAGTCCCTATTTAAGGAAATATTATTATTAATCTTAAGTCTGATTTCAATTGATTCTCGGACTACCTGCTTTATGCCTAGGTCATTGCTAATAAGGGCGGATTCATCAAAAAGTATATTGTGGCTAGGATTTTCAAAAATATGGCTGCCTAATGCAGAATCAGATGAAACAACGGAAATACTAGAATTTAGAGCTTTGACTATATCATCTTTATGCTGTTGTATGCGCTTTTCTAAATTCTGGTGTGTTCTACCTACATAATATTTGCCACAATCGCATGGTATTTCATAGACCCCTCTTTGGCGAGTAACTGGGGTTTTATCTTTACCAGAATTTAGAAAATTTATGATTCTAAAATTATTTGTGAATACTACATACAGATTATTTTTGTGCAAACTTTTTTAAGATTTGTAGTGATTTTTGGGATGTAGGGGAGGTAAATTATGTTTAAGGGCTTGTCAGAAATATCACATGGTAAACTATCATTAATTTTACGGGAATGTCTCTTCAGCCTACAATTAATTACAGTATTAATAAATAAAATAGGATACCCATTTCCAAAAAGTATGTCCTTGATAAAATTTAATTCTGCTGTTATGTGAGAATCAGAACAAATGTTTAGGGCCCGATCGACGAGGGATATTACAACTGCTCTTTTAACTTGTGGGGGGTGGTTTGATTTAAAATGCAAATATCTATTATTTTGTGTTGGTTTTCTATAAATAGTAAAATTGAGTTTATCGAAGCTACGAATAACTAACACATCTAGGAATGGGATTTTATTTGCGATCTCGATTTCTAAAGTAAACTGTAAATTTCTATCGTATGTATTAAGGTGATCTAAAAAACCCTTAAGCTCATTTTCCCCATAGTTCCAGAGTGAAATTACATCATCCATGTAACGTCCCCAAAAGACATGTTTTAAAAAATAAGAATCTAATGCCCAATTTTCAATATGTTCCACATAAATATTCGCCAGTAACCCGGAGAGGGGCGCGCCCATCGCTAAGCCATTAATTTGCTGGTAAAAAGAATTACGGAATTGGAAATACATTGAGTACTTGTTACAGAGTTTAACTAAGGTCATTAAAACATCACAATCTATTCCTGCTGCTGAAGCTTCTATTAAGTGATAATTTTCTTTGATTTTATTTTCTAATAACTGTTCAGATACTGTGACATTAATATTTGTATACATTGAAACAATGTCAAAGCTACTTATAATTGTATTTTCTGAGATATTTACGTTTTTGAGTTTTTCAACCAAATCTACCGAATTACATATATATGATTTTTGAGAGTAAAGCAAAGGTTTAAAGGCTGTACATAACCATTTCCCAATATTGGATGTGGGGGCATTCGTGCAAGCTACTATGGGCCTTAAAGGAATGCCTTGCTTGTGTAATTTTGGTAGAAAAAAAACTTTGGGCAAAAGCTACCGCGGGGGAAAAATTTATTGTATAGCTGTGGAGTAATTTTACCATTTTGTTTTAAACTTTTTAGTTCATTTATAATTTTGTTTGCAAATTGATCAGTATGATCGTGGGTTGTAGTCCTATATGTTGTCTCATCATTTAGATGAGAATAAATTTTTGTATCATAATCTGTCCTATCCATGACAACTAGAGAATTGCTTTTATCTGCTTTAGTTATAATAATGGATGAATCTTTACGGAGATTAGATAGTATTTTTAGGTCATACAAATTATCTGGTTTTTTATTGGCGGGAGAATTAATCTTTTTTTGATTGTTGTAAAGGGTATCTATAAGACTAGCCCTAACTTCATCCGGGTTGGATATAGATGTATAAAATTTGTGCACAGAGGATTCTAGAAGGGAAATTAAATCTGCTACAGGGATATGTCTTGGAAGAAAAGAGAATTTGGGATTTCCTTTGGCTCAAGCGTTCTAGAGGATAGATTAACAACAGCCGGTCCTGGAGTGAATCTTGGAGTGTAAGTAGGGCTATTCCTCGAAAATTCATATCTTAGGTTTTCCAATTTCTGAATAAGTCATTCCCTTGATAAGCGGAAATCATGACTAAACAAATTTCTTTCCAATCTAGCAACCTGGCTAAAATCAACAGAGGACAAATTTTCAAATAAAAAATTTTCTAAGGATTTTCTTTCAGAGGAAATAGTATATCTTTTTTGTTTTTTGTCTTTAATGATGTGTGTTAATGTTTTTAATTGTAGTGTGCGAGCAAATTGCTCTTCTTTCCGGGTATTTAAGTGTAATCTGAATCTTAAAGACTTGGGAATAAGATTTTCAATTTTGCAAGATTCCAAGAATTTTTGCTGGTTAATGATATTAACGTGTTATGTGCATTGTCAGTTTAATAGACATATAGGCTACTGATATTTAGTAATCAAACTGCTAAACTTATTTGATTTATTAAAGTTATAAAATTAAAAACCTTTAAATTTTTTTTCAGTAAAGTGCAAATTTTGTTCTGGCCTTGGGAAGGCATAGGGGTTTTGCGCCCAACTTGTGTTAATTTTTGCTCGTTTTAAGTTTGACTCGGTTATTTATTTTAATTTCTGTTCGTTTTGGATTTAATATATTTATCGATGCTGACACCTATAAAAACCTTATATGCCCCAAGGGCATATACGGTTTAACTTAAAACATAACTTAAAACCCTTGCCCCAAGGGTTGTGGGGTAGTTTCCTCCTGAAAAACATATTTTCTATCTGGAAATCAACTACGCTGAACAAAATGGCTATCTCAAAATTTTTATTAGATGTGTTTGGGAGAATGATGGGCGTGGGGGAGGGGCTAGTTCTCCTCCAATCACTTTCGACTATTAAGAATGGGACTAGCCCTTTGAATTTCCAACCAAATGAGCCTATTTTGAAGTTTCTACGACAACGCCTTCTTATAAAAACCTTATATACCCCCAGGTCATAACTTAAAACCCTTGCCCTGAGGGTTGTGGGGAAGTATCCTCCTAAAAAAATATTTTCTATCTGAAAATCAACTAGCCTACGCTGAAAAAAATGGCCATCTCAAAATTCTGATTGGATATGTTTGGGGGAATGACAGGCGTTGGGGGCTAGTTGCCCTTCAATCACTCTCAACTATTACAAAGGGCACTAGCCCTTTGAATTCACAATCGAATGAGCCTTTTTTGAAGTTTTTACAACAACGCCTTCTCTAAACTTCTATGATTGGATGTGTTTGGGAGAATGAAGGGCGTGGAGAAGGGCTAATTGCCCTCCAATCACTTTCGACTATTAAAAAGGGCACTAGCCCTTTGAATTTCCAATCGAATGAGCCTTTTTTGAAGTTTCTACGACAACGCCTTCTATAAAAATTTATATGCCCCCAGGGCATAACTTAAAACCTTTGCCCTGAGGATTGTGGGGGAGTGTCCTCCTCAAAAACATATTTTTTATCTGAAAATCAACTACGTTGAACAAAATGGCTATCTCAAAGTTTTGATTGGATGTGTTTGGGGGAATGATGGGCGGGGGGGGGGGGGCTAGTTGCTCTCCAATTACTTTTGACTATTAAAAAAGGCACTAGCCACTCCAATTTTCAATCGAATGAACCCTTTTCGAAGTTTCTACGACAACTCCTTTGATACGAAGTGCCCGGGTATGGAAAAAAAAATATTGTGCCCACATCGTTTGAAAATTTGTTAGTGTTAAGGAAAACTTGCTACTTCTGTCAGAAAAGTTGTTATCACAATCACAAAATTGTTACTGCTACGAAAAGTTTGGTATCTTTGGTAGAAAACTAGCTAGTTTGTACAGAAAACGTGTTATCACTGACGAAAATATTATTTCCAAGAGAAATTTGAGTGTGTTAAGTAAAATGTGTTAATTTTAAGGAAAAAGTTGATACTTCAAAGAAAAAATTTATTAGTGTTAAGGTAAATTTGCTACTTCTGACAGAAAACTTCTTATCATAACGAAAAAAATTGTTACTTGTAAGGAAGCTTGTTACTTCTGGCGGACAAGTTGTCATCATAACGAAAAATTGTTACTTCTAAGAAAAAAATTTGGTATATTTGACAGAAAACTTGCTAGTTCAAGCAGAAAACGTGTTATCACTGACAAAAAGTGTTATTTCTAAGCGAAATTTGAGTGTTTTAAGTAAAAGTATGTTAGTACTAAGGAAAAAAGTTGATGTTTCGAAGAGAAAATCTGTTAGTGTTAAGTAAAAGTTTGGTAATATTAAGGAAGAATGTTGTTACTTTGATGAGAAAATTTGTTAGTGTTAAGGAAAACTTGCTACTTCTGGCAGAAAAGATGTTATCACAAACGAAAAAATTGTTACTTCTAAGAAAAATTTGCTATCTTTGCTGGACAACTTAATAGTTCTAGCAGAAATCGTGTTATCAGTGACGAAAAATTGCTACTTTTAAGAAAATTTTTTTATCTTTGATGGAAAAGTTGGTGCTATTTGAAAAATTTGTTACTGATAAGAAAAAACCTGTTACTTTTAAGATAACTTGAAAGTGTTAAGTAAAAGTTTGTTGGTATTAAGGAAATATGCTGTTACTTCGATGAGAAAATTTGTTAGTGCTAAGGAAAACTTGCTACTTATGACAGAAAAGATGTTATCACAAACGAAAAAATTGTTACTTCTAAGAAAAAAATTTGGTATATTTGACAGAAAACTTGCTAGTTCAAGCAGAAAACGTGTTATCACTGACAAAAAGTGTTATTTATAAGCAAAATTTGAGTGTGTTAAGTAAAAGTATGTTAGTATTAAGGAAAAAAGTTGATGCTTCGAAGAGAAAATCTGTTAGTGTTAAGTAAAAGTTTGGTAATATTAAGGAAGAATGTTGTTACATTGATGAGAAAATTTGTTAGTGTTAAGGAAAACTTGCTACTTCTGGCAGAAGAGATGTTATCACAAACGAAAAAATTGTTACTTCTAAGAAAAATCTGCTATCTTTGCTGGACAACTTGCTAGTTCTAGCAAAAATCGTGTTATTAGTGACAAAAAATAGTTACTTTTAAGAAAAATTTGTTATCTTTGATGGAAAAGTTGGTGCTATTATAAAAATGGTTACTGTTAAGAAAAAACCTGTTACTTCTAACATAATTTGAAAGTGTTAAGTAAAAGTTTGTTAGTATTAAGGAAAAATGCTGTTACTTCGATGAGAAAATTTGTTAGTGCTAAGGAAAATGGCTACTTATGATAGAAAAGATGTTATCACAAACGGAAAATTTTGTTATCTTTGGTGCACAACTTGCTAGTTCTAGCAGAAATCATGTTATCAGTGACGAAAAATTGTTACTTTTAAGAAAAAATTGTTATCTTCGACAGATAAGTTGGAGCTATTAAAAATATTTGTTACTGTTAAGAAAACAGTTGTTATTTCTAGGAGAAATTTAATGTTAAGTAAAAGTGTGTCAGTATTAAGAAAGAATGTTGTTACTTTAGTGAGACAATTTGTTAGTGTAAAGGAAAACTTGCTACTTCAGACAGAAAAGTTGTTATCACAATCAAAAATTTGTTACTTCTAAGAAAAAATTTGGTATCTTTGGCAAAAAACTTGCTAGTTTGAACAGAAAACATGTTATCACTGAAGAAAAATATTATTTCTAAGAGAAATTTGAGTGTTTTAAGCAAAAGTATGTTAGTTTTAAGGTAAAATGTTGTTACTTTGATGAAAAAATTTGTTAGTGTTAAGGAAAACTTGCTACTTCTGGCAGAAATGATGCTATCATAACGATAAAAAATGTTACTTCTAAGAAGAATTTGGTATCTTTGACAGATAGTTTGTTACTTCTAGCTAATAAGTTGTTATCATAACGAAAAAATTGTTACTTCTAAGAAAAAAATGTTGGTATCTTTGACAGAATACTTGCTACTTCAAGCAGAAAACGTGTTATCACTGACGAAAAGTGTTATTTCTAAGAGAAATTTGAGTGTGTTAAGTAAACGTTCGTTAGTATTATGGAAAAAAGTTGATGCTTCGTTGAGAAAATCTGATAGTGTTAAGTAAACGTTTGGTAGTATTAAGGAAGAATGTTTTTACTTTGAAAAGAAGATTTGTTAGTGTTAAGCAAAACTTGCTACTTCTGACAGAAAAGTTGTTATCACAATCAAATTAAAGTCACTTCTAAGAAAAATTTGGCATCTTTGACAGATAACTTGCTAGTTCGAACAGAATTCGTGTCATCACTGACGAAAAATATTATTTCTAAGAGAAATTTGGGCGTGTTAAGTAAAAGTATGTTAGTATTAAAGAAAATTGTTGTTTCATCGAAGAGACAATTTGTTAGTGTTAAAGAAAACTTGTTACTTCTGACAGAAAGTTTGTGACTTCTAACAGATAAGTTGTTATCATAACGAAAAAATGCTACTTCTAAGAAAGTGTCTGTGGTTTGGGGGGGGGGGGGGTGTGGTGATGGCAGAGGGGTGTCTTAGTGTAGTTATAGTGCTACAAAGTCGGCTGAATTGCTTGCAAAAGCCCAAATGAATGACTTGAAAATAAAATTTTTAGCTAGAAATGTTGGAAAAGTGTTTTTGGGGAGATGGGGTGATAAGAGAAGATGTCTTAGAGTGTTTATAGTGTAACATTGTGAGGTGAAATGCTTAGAGTATCTAACAATAGTAAAGAAAAAAATGGGGGCTTCTCTTTTTTTAAAGGGGAGGGGGTGGGTGTCGTTTGGAGAGCTGGTGCTAGTTTGAAAACTGTTTCGTAGCGCCATTCTGCTCTGGACCATAAGTATATTTTTTATCGGTTTGGACATCTACTCTTCTCGCACAGGGATGTTCTGACGTTAGAGGGTTGCTGTAGAAACTCAAAGATAATTTCCCTATATATATATATATATATATATATATATATATATAATATATATATATATATATATATATATATATATATATATATATATATATATAATATATATATATATATATATATATATATATATATATATATACATATATATATATATATATATATATATATATATATATAATATATATATATATATATATATATATATATATATATATATATATATATATATATATATATATATATATATATTATATATATATATATATATATATATATATATAAATATATATATATATATATACTATATATATATATATATATATATATATATATATATATATATATATATATATATATATATATATATATATATATTATCCTAACCATTCTGCTCTGGACCATAAGTTTACTTTTTTAGCAGTTTGGACATCTACTCTTCTCGCACGAAAAAAATGGGGGCTTCTCTGTTTTCAAAGGGGGGGGGGTGGTCGTCGTTTGGAGAGCTGGTGCTAGTGTGAAAACTGTGTCGTAGCGCCATTCCGCTCTGGACCATAAGTATATTTTTTATCGGTTTAGACATCTACTCTTCTCGCACAGGGATGTTCTGACGTTAGAGGGTTGGTGTAGAAATTCGAAGATAATTTCCCTATTGTTACTACCTTTAAATTATCTCGAGCGAAACCGTTTTTAGCCTCTTTTATCACCTAGCCGAAGCTCGGATTCTGTCTCCTCGGAACGATTCAATAGTGAGCAAACCCCCCTGAATCGCGTTGGAATGATCAGATTCCGTCCCTGGTATGAAACAACACTGATCAAACTCTCCCACATCGCGCGGGGTGGTTGGGGGGCAAGAATTTCTTGAAATAGAATTTCCCTTCCTTTGCGTGTTTTGATATTTTTGCTAAAAAATGTGTCCTGGGTTGCGCCACTTTGTTTTTCTAGGAAATGTATAGGGAGCGTTCCAATTAAACGAAAAAACTGTATACACGCTGGTTTTCAAAAGGCATATAAGCAATATCATAGGCAGCATCCCTCTATAATAGCTAGAAATACCTTTGAAACATTTAAAGAAGCTAATTCGATTCAAAATTAAAAGTTCTAGGGTCCTTTCTAAGAGTCTTTGGCACAGTGACAAACCATCTGCCTTCATTTCAATTAGTAACTCTATTTATTCTTTTTTCAAACTCATTTTAAAAATAAAAGATCACCTCAAATGTCCTTCTGAACTCGAGTCACAAAAATAATAAAAGAATATGAAAAAATAGGCTTAAAGTGAATGAGTACAGCCACTTTGGTTTTCTAGGAAATGTATAGGGAGCGTTCCAATTAAACGAAAAAACTGTATACACGCTGGTTTTCAAAAGGCATATAAGCAATATCATAGGCAGCATAACTCTATAATAGCTAGAAATATCTTTGAAACATTTAAAGAAGCTAATTAGATTCAAAATTAAAAGTTCTAGGGTCCTTTCTAAGAGTCTTTGGCACAGTGACAAACCATCTGCCTTCATTCCAATTAATAACTCTATTTATTCTTTGTTCAAACTCATCTTAAAAAAAACATCATCTCAAATGTCCTTTTGAACTCGAGTCACAAAAATAATAAAAGAATATGAAAAATAGGCTTAAAGTGAACGAGTACTGCCGCTAGTATATTTCATGTCATTTTGAGAAAAATGTAACCTAAAATGTATCCCTGGGGTAGCTCTTAACCCAAAGTTTTAAGGTTTATCGAAACTGCATAATCAATGTATTCCCTTAAGGTCAATTGTAGCGTGTATGAAAGCCCCATGCTTCCGATATTTGGAAAGTGGTTATGTAGAACCTTCAAACCTTTGCTTTATACTCAAAAATCATATATATGTAATTCGTAAGATTTAGTGGAAAAACTAAAGCCCCCGCCCCCCTTGCCAAGATTTGTAATGAGTATTCAATGTATTTTCAGCTCCGTAATTAATTCTTTTTATCAATAAAAATGGTCTCCCAATGGGAGCACCACTATCCGGAATATTAACGAACATTTATGTATAACACCTTGAAAATTGGACCTTAAATTCATATTTTTTTAAAACATGTCCATTGGGGGCGTTATATGAATGATGTGATATCGCTCTGGAGTTATAGGGAAAGTAAACTTAGGTGCTTTCTAGATCACTTTAATGCATATAAACCGAAATTTACAATTTACCTTAGAAACTGAAAATGTAAATAAATTATCGTTTCTGGATGTAGTAATTATCCGTAGCATTGATAAACTGGATTTTACAATTTACAGAAAACCATCACAAAATAGTTGATAACTACATTTTAAATCCAATCACCCCTCCCCCACAAGTTAAAGGAGGTGTTGTTACATCTCTTGTTGATCATTCCCTAAACATTGCTCTGATTCTTACAACACAGATGAACTAAATTTTATTAGGGAACAAAGAAAGATTCAACGTTTCACGAACGACTTCAATCTATATCGCATTTCTAACCGTTTAAATTAGTCAGTCAAAATCTGCTTTGAAAATATAGGTTTCGAAGTGTATAATTTTAAAGTGCTGGTAATTTCTTTTAAAAGTGATGGTATTGGTGGATGTTTGCATGAATAGGCGATGCGCTAAGGTTCGTAAATACAAAAGTCATAAAGGGGACACATTTTAGATCATGGGGGGACTTTAAAAAAAGTCGTAACATTCTAAGTGCCATATTTGAAAATGCTAGGTAAAAAGTAACAGAATTGGATGTTCAAAGCATTCGCTTGTCTAAGTCCTGAAAGATGAGGTCAATTTTGACGTTCTGCTAACTTTTTTCTAACACATTTTTAACTCTTAATTTGAGCCTCTATGTTGAAAATGGGGGATGTCCTAAAAAAAAAGCTGGAATGGTGGGAAGGGGTCTTGGGGGTTGGAGAGAGGTGGCCCCTGGAGGTTGAGGTCCATTGTGGTTAGAGTCATTGATGGTTCATACTCACAATTCCCTCACTAATCCAATTTTGTGTACTTGTCTATTATAGCGACCACAGAGTTTCACCCAAATCATCCTCTAAAATGCCTCAAACTGTTTCACCCAAAAAATCTCTAAAATGTCAATTAATTTGTTTCGCCCAAATGATCCCCTAAAAGTAATTTCTGAAGATAATTTCTTAAACTACATTGGCCTGACATCACATAAAGAAAGAAAAACGAGCAAAAATGGGGTTTTTATAGGCCAAATGAAGATACTGAAAAAACAAAGCGAATATTTCGAGAGGACAAAACGCCTCTCTTCTTCAGCGCGAAACGAAACGATGTATGAATAAAAGCCAAAAATTAAAAGAATTAAAACCAACTACCTAACAACCATAAAAGCGAGTTATTCGCCAATATCCGCGATTTGCACAAAATCCAAAAAAATATGAACTGCCATCGACGGATACTAGCGAACAACTGACAAAGAGAAGGAACCAATTCATTCACTCGAAAAAACAAAATGAACCAGCAATTAAATAAGTTGGAGAACTATGTAATTTGATTTCGGATTTTAATTAATGCATTTCTTGCAGACACCCTTTGAGACCTAAGGGGTTGTTCACGTGTTTGAATAGATGACTGGGAAAGTGGTTCAAGGTTTATTTCGGGGATTACTAAAGTATCGGTTTCTCTTTTGAGAAAACCGAAATATGACTCGTTTATTCTTAAATCACCAGAATCTCTTTTTAAAGCTAGACCTAAATGTTGGTATTTATAAATTTCAACAGCTTCTCTGTAGTGCTGGACAATACCTTTGTCATGCGAAATAAGACTAGCTTGATTAAACAAAATAGTATGGTCTGGTTTTTCAAAAATGTGCTCTGCAAGGGCAGAGTCAAAATTTTCTGTTTTTTTCCGCTTTTTAAGTGTATTATTAATTGAAATAGAGTGCTGAGTTAATCTATCCGTTAGTCGCTGATCAGTTCTTCCGATATACCAAATACCACACGAACAAGGAATTCTGTAGACACCGGAGTTTTCACCTATCGGGATAGGGCCTTTACCTTGATAAATTTGGGACCTTATAGTTTTTCTGGGTCTATAATAAGTGTAAATGTTATTTTTCCTTAGATTTTTCGAAATGTGGTCTGAAATCCCTTTAACATATGGGAGACCAAGATAAACTGAATTTTCCCTTTGATTTGTGTTTTCTGTGGAACTATCTGATAATCTTTTAATGCGTTTTGCAATTACAGAATTTATTTAACTAATTGGATAACCATTCCCAAATAAAATATCTCTAAGGTGGTTGAGCTCTAAGGTGGCTGATAGAGCATTGAAAGTTTGTTCAACACGTTTCTTGGATTTAGAATGATAGAGCATTGAAAGTTTGTACAACACGTTTCTTGGATTTAGAGCTCAAGAAGTTGTTGTTTCTGTTGTAATCTTTGAGTATGCTATCTTTCAGTTTCCACTTTTCGTACTATTTTGTATACTATTTAAGAGTGTTGCTTTTGTTGTTATTATTATCGTTTTGTTTCCTCTTTTCGTATTTTTGTATACTCTGTCATTGTACATTTATTGTATACGACGGGTTTCAATATATATTATATTATATATTATATTATATTATATTATTATTATTTCAAAAAATCGAAGAAAAAATAACATTTACATTTATTATAGACCCAGAAAAACTATCAGGTCCCAAATTTATCAAGTAAAGACCCTATCCCGAGAGGTGAAAACTCTGGTGTCTACAGAATTCCTTGTTCGTGTGGTCTTTGATATATCGGAAGAACTGATCAGCGACTCACGGAAAGATTAACTCAGCATTCTAGTTCAATTAAAAATACACTTAAATTGCGAAAAAAACAGAAAGTTTTGACTCTGCCCTTGCAGAGCACATTTTTGAAAAACCAGACCATACTATTTTGTTTAATCAAGCTAGTCTAATTTCGCATGACAAAGGTATTGTCCAGCACCACAGAGAAGCTGTTGAAATTTATAAATACCAACATTTAGGTCTAGCTTTGAACAGAGATTCTGGTGATTTAAGAATAAACGAGTCATATTTCGGTTTTCTCAAAGAGAAGCCGATACTTTAGTAATCCCTGAAATAAACCTTGAACCACTTTCCCAGTCATCTATTCAAACACGTGAACAACCCCTTAGGTCTCAAAGGGTGTCTGCAAGAAATGCATTAATTAAAATCCGAAATCAAATTACATAGTTCTCCAACTTATTTAATTGCTGGTTCGTTTTGTTTTTTCGAGTGAATGAATTGGTTCCTTCTCTTTGTCAGTTGTTCGCTAGTATCCGTCGATGGCAGTTCAATTTTTTTTGGATTTTGTGCAAATCGCGGATATTGGCGAATAACTCGCTTTTATGGTTGTTAGGTAGTTGGTTTTAATTCTTTTAATTTTTGGCTTTTATTGATACATCTTTTCGTTTCGCGCTGAAGAAGAGAGGCGTTTGTCCTCTCGGAATATTCGCTTTGTTTTTTTCAGTATCTTTATTTGGCCTATAAAAACCCCATTTTGCTCGTTTTTCTTTCTTTATGTGAAGTAATTTCTGAATGTTCCTTTGTTAGCGTGATCATTATAAACAAAATCTCAAGGCTGAATTGCGATGTAAGAGAAACCTTACGTAAATCCATTGACCTAGAAATAGGTGTCAATGACCTTGTCCCGTTAGAATCGCTCTTATCTGGCGAGTTTGTAAACTTTCGTCTGTACCTTCTGAGCCTCTGATTGACCTAGAAAGAGACACGTGATCTTGTACAGTTAGACGGGTTATAGATGGCAGCAGAGGGGCCCCGTCGCGCTGGCACTCCCATTCCTACTAACAGGTTGCTCTTATTCAGTATTTCAAAGAAACCTCGCTTTTTGGTCCGACTGCAGCAAATGACCTTATCTTGTTAACATTATAAAGCCAGTTTACAGCAAGAAACAAAGCTATATCTTCAACTCGTGAATTACTCTGTTGACCTCCCAAACAAATTCAATATGATTTTTCATTTCGAGCTACCGCTTTTTCACTCCCTAAAGGAAAGTATCACCAAACTCTTGAATGATATTGCACTTAACTTTATTGGAACTGAACTATTTTTCAGTGCTGGCCTTTTACTGAACTGGATCCTTGCCATTCAAGTGAGTATCTACCTTTAAACTGAACGTATGTCGGAATAGCTGCTATTGATTCCATGCAAGAACTCAATGAGTCTCAAAAGCCACGTGATAACATTGATCTCTTTTAACAGCCTTATCGAAAATGCTTAAGTCCTAATCAAGCAGATGACAGAGAAGTTCAAGTTTGAAGACGTATGAGTATGGGCAGAGAATGCAGGCTTTAAAATCTAGGTGAGGTTTTTTCCAGTGGGGATTTTATTTACAAATTATATCGGTATCCTATCAGTACGATACAAATATATCGGTATGGGTATCAGACCCGAAAAACCATATCGGTCGGGTCCTAGTTTCCACACGCTGTTTGGTAGTAAACCCTGTGCACAAAAATGTACATTCTATTTCAGCATATTCTTCTTATTTAGTAGTTTGAAATTGTGTCGTCTGAGGAAGAAAGCCGATGTATAGCCCAAATCTTCTTGAATTTTTCCTTCTTTTTTGTTCCATTAGAAAACTTTACCAACTTATTTTCTCTTTTTTTACTATATGCTGGGCAGGATGTGTTGTCTTCACACTTATCTACGTAAAATATTATAAGTTTAGAATTGATCCTGATCGTTTTCTTCGCCAATAAGCAGATTAACTTAAATTACTTTGTGAAGCTACAGAACACTTTCAATTCTCTACTGAGGGACTTTTCTTTTCAGTTTGAAAATTTAGCATTTTTTCTCCTTTTTTTGATGAATAGGCTGGTGTGCCTCCATTGCTATTGATCCAAAATACTAGAATGATTTGACTTCATCCTTAACTTTTTCTTCTCCGACAGCCTTGTAGTTAGATCGAAATGACGTATTGATGTTACAAAAAGCCTCCAATTCTTCACTAATGGGCCGAGCGAGGCTTTTTCTTTTCCATCAGAAAATCCACCCAGATTCTCTTTATATGATGAACAGCCTATAAGTTTTCGTAGCAAATTTTCTCAAATATTGCAAGCTTTGATTTTATCCTCTATGTTTCCTTCTTGGATAAGTAATTTGAAAAGAACCATGTCGTGGCGTTAAAAACCTTAATTTTCTACTGCAGGATAAAGAAAGGTTTCTCCCTCTTCAGCAGGGAATTTAGCTAAATCATTTTTTTGATTTTCGATTGACTCTGTTAGTACCTCAGCAATATACCACAATTATTATCCGCTTTAACTTTAGCTTGATTTTTTTTTTCTCCTAGAAGGTTCTAATTTGAGCGAAACAATATTACAATGTTAAAAATGGCTCCAGTTCTTTATTTAGAGATTGCGTGACCAAAATTGCATAAATCTAGAAAAGATACTACAAGGTGGGCTTTTACTTCCAAAGTAATAGAATGAATTTTTAAACGATATCTAAAGAAGAACATGAATAACCATATGAGATATATGGCAAATATGCATGTTAACTATAAAAAGTTTGAAAGATAATGCAATATTTGATGGCGTGACTTTAGAAACTGTTTAGATGCATGGCTATGTTGCCTAATCTTAGACTACCTAATATTCTTTATATAGTTTATTCATTCAAGCTTTTCCTTTTTTTTCTTAGCTAACGGAGAAAACAGGCAGTAAAAGCAAAAAAAGATGATTTTTTGACAATGAAATTAGAACAAATACAGTATTCACTATGTAATTCCAATCGTAAAACTCAATACTAAATAAAAAAGTTTTCCAATTCCAGCTGATTCTACATAGGAAACAGAAAGGCAATGTTTACTACATCCAAAAATAAACAAGTATTGTGCGGTCAAGACTGACACCATAATAGGCTATATTTCAAGTATCGAACTCTTACACTGTTATACCAGTCCTGCTGATTAATGTAGCAGCATGTTTTATTCAGTATTTTAAAAAGAAAATATAAATAACTATGACTGTATGACAGTCTACAGTATACTGTAGACAGTCTACTGTATCAGAAAGTCTACTGTATGACAGTCCCCTTCTAGAAATCCTTGTTTTGCTTTATTTTTCTAGCAGTGGGGTTTTAAAAGGAGATTTAGTCGAGGGTTCATCCCCTCTTAGCCCCTGCCAGACCATGGCAATACTAACAAAATTGAGTTGTTTATTTCTTTTCAAATTTATTCGTACAAACACCGAGACCGAATCATGTTCAAATTTAGCTTCTTCTTTATTCTACATATATATTTTTTTTTCTTGTAAAACAATATTGTAACTGTGTTATTGAAAATAAAGTTCAATCCATGAAATAAAGCATACTTTTCAAATTCTTACCATTTCTACAATCGACTTTAAATGTATTTCAGTTCTATTCATGTCAATTAAAGTGTCAAACAATTGAGAATCTCTTTCTGCGATGACATCTAGCATCAGCTTTCGTATTGAGGTTGCACTGAGCCGCGTTTCTTCCCCCATTTTACTTCTCTTCTTTGGTAGTCTCCTCATTGCCCTGGAAAATTTCTTTACGTCGCGAATGACTGACGACCTCGAAATCGCGTCATCTCTTGATACGGGCGTATCAGAGAGAAATGTGTTCTGAACAGCAGGTCTATACCTTAAACGACAAAATTTATTGACTACCAGTATGGTCATGAAAGAAAGTACATATTCAGAATTTTTTTTCATGGAGGGGGAAGGAGAGGGGAGGGGATTAATGATAGAAACATATTTCATTTAGTAATTTGAACAAGAAATGCCAGAAATTTGAAAAAAAATCAAATTTGGGGGCAGGCCCTCCTAAGTACGACTCTGTATTGAAAAACTACTGAAATCACACCTTCATTCAGGAAGGAATAACAGGAAAATTAATGGGAACATGGATATTTAGTTTATCTGACAAAAAGTATCATCAACTACCCCCCCCCCTCCCCCATTATGAAACTTCTCCATATTGAAGTTTGAGGCTGTGTCATAAATAAAGGTTACAGTAACAAATGAGTTTTACTTACAGTAATAGAGTCTTACTTAATTGGTGCAATATAAGAAGCTCAGTAGTAAAGATACCTTTAAGTGAAAAAAAAGCTCCGCAAAAGTTCAGGCGGAGCAGTTCTCTTGTTTGTGTTGTATTTATCTTATATACTTTGCAGATTGTCCCGGACTTTGGCCAACAAGCAGAAAAAAGTAAATAAATGAGGAAAAGATGGCGATTGTTTTCCATGAACAAGAAATAAATAAAATAAATCAATTGAGAATAGATAATGATTTCTGGAAATTAAGATATAACAAGGAAATACCATGTATCATAATCATGAAATAGTCTAGATTTTTTTTTACACCTATAGATAATAATTTGCCACCCTTTCTATTCTAAATTTTCAAAATGTATGAGCCGTGGTTCTACTCAGTATTTGACCACTGATCCCATGTCGTGTGTTATGTGTGGCTTATTGCACTGCCATATTTTGCGAAAAGTCTCCAGATACTAAGCGTAATATAAAGAAAATTTCGATTTGTTTACATCAATATCCCATTCCCCCGAAGCGTCAAAAGGGAGTTTTGACGCTAAAAAGGCGTTGGATGGAAAAGAAAAGTGCACCATTGGAACAACTGCGACAAGAGACATGTACTCCCCATCTCACCCGCACCTTGAACAAGAAGGAAAATAACTTTTCTGCATGAAATGGGAAGCACTGATGTATCTATTTTTTCCCCCTAGGATAATTCTATCGAACCAGTGGTTGAAAACACCCATTTGACCGAAAATTTCATTATCTAGTGCTATTTTGAAGCAACATAAGACGTTGTGCAACAGAAAACTGCCGTTTTGGCTATTTTGTGTCATTAAACATCAATTTTTCTCCAATGGGGGACAAAATAGGGAAAACGGGAAATTATAATATAGAGAATAAGTTTTCCGTAGTTTAAAACCATAATCAGGAGATTGTAAGCCAATTCCAAATCTTGAAAAACCAAAACAATGCGGTATTTTCAGTGATTTGTGCCGCAAACAAAGGGGGGGGGGGTTTCAGGGTTTGAACTCTCTCCGCAAGTTTTTTCTGACTCGTATAAACGGATGATATGGATATCATGGTTAGTGAAAAAACTATTAAGAGTCTCATCAATGTGTCTTTTATTTTCTGCAGGCTATTTATGAAATTTTCTTCTCCTAAGAAACCATCACCTTTTAGGTGGAGGAGGGGGGGGAGGTCACTTTTTGTTCTCAGTAAAGTGGTGGGTTTTAGAATTGGTTTCTAGAAATAATTGGTTTCTAGGTGGTTTCTAGAGATAGTTGAAAATACCAATGTTAATTTACTGGAGTAGTAGTGGGGCCATAAGGCTTTCTAGGAAATGCCCTCCCCAGTTTCTAGGACATGCCCTCCCTTTTCCATTGAATTTCTAGGACATGCCCTGTGACGTCACGGCATTCCTGTTTCTAGGCAACATTTCCTTGGCAAGAGTTCAAAGGCTAGTCAGGTGTTTATTCAAGGACATGCCCTCCCTTTTTCCATAGGATTTCAGGGAAATGCCCTCCAATTTTCCACAGGATTTCTAGGACATGCCCTCTGACTCACGGCATCCCAGTTTCTAGGTGATCGATGGCAAGATTTAAAGGATTTCAGTTTTATATTATATGATTACTTGGAACGTGATCCGTATAATACACAAGTTTTAATAATAACCTCCTAACCCCTCACCACTGCTTCTAGCGCATGTTACACCACACGACACGCCCTCTTCTTTAAAGGGCCAGATAAGGGGAGCTACCAGCCCCTCACACCTACGCAATGCAGCTATCGGCTCCATTAAAGAGAACACACTTGGCAAGACTCCATGACACACCCCTCTGGACTCCAATGACGTGATACGACTTACCCCGTTTCAAACGGACAGGTCTAATATGCTTGACGCAATTTGCGTAACCCTACCACAGGAACCCATGGGGGAATCCCCGCTTATAGCTCACACCTTACGTAATGATTGTGCAACAGTGTCACGTAATACCTTTTTTCATTATCTTAATGACGGTACAAACTTCACGTAATGATTCCATCACCGCCAGATAATACCATTTTGACATTTTTTGCCGAAAACTCTCAAGACATTTTCTTTATCGGCGTTTCTTTTTTCGCCAAAAACCACCTAAGCTTTTTTCCCTAGCTTAATGGCAGCACACACTTTATGTAAGTTTACGTAATTATTGCGCATCCATCACTGCCAGGTAATACTATTTTGAGATTTTTCGCCGAAAAGCCTTTCTTTTTCGGCGTTTCATTTTTCGCTCGAAATACCATTCATTTTTTTCTAGAGTTCTTGACCCCGCCAGAAGGTCATTCTCTTCCAATGGAACACGCTCTAACCTAGAGAACTAAGAAGACATCTCCAATATTATGTATCTTGAACCATATTCTAAAAATAAACTATTAAATGAAACCTGAGATTCTCCATTTTCTGGCAGTCGTTAGAACGACATGTTTACTGCCAAATTTGATACACTCCGGGGGGTATTTGCTTTCAAGTTATTAATAAAGGGGAAATGCGTGTCTTACTCGTCCCAATCAATAAATCTTAAAAACCCTGACATTGAAAATAAAAACAAATTGACAAGCAACAAAACATAAAAAAGACAGCTAAAACACGACAAAAAATAAAAGATGAAAATGTCATATTATCATATACGCAAAAAAGAACCATTTATTATAGAAAACCGGAGCTTCTTGTCTGCAGCCCCACAGGGTAGGTAAGGGGGTGATATTAGATGGAATTTAAGACATATTAAGAGCTTTTAAGGAAATACCGCTTTTTCGTTAAGATAAATTTATGAATATTGAAAAATATCCTAACAATAGCTTCCACCTCCTGACTTATCTTTAAGCTCTAGAGTATATTAATCAACGACAATGCATACCGTATTGGTAAATTATGGATGATATTAAACAACCCCATAACAACGCTACATCTCCCACCAATAAATCTTTCAGGCATTTCCTAATAAAAATTATGGTTCTGAATCCCATGATTCAACCAAAGTCAATCATAATGCCCCCAAAAATACTCCAGACTACCAGAACATTTCACCCACGTGACACTGACCCCTACCCCATCCCATGGGTGACCTGATTATATTGAGATTCTCTATTTTTTTTGGTTGTCTTTAGAACGGCGTGTTTACTGCCAAATTTGATTCATTTAGGGGGAGTATTTGCTTTCAAGATATTAATAAAGGGGAAATGTGTGTCTTACTCGTCCCAAACAATAAATCTTAAAAACACAGACAATGTAAATGAAAACAAATTAACAAGCATTAAAACATAGAAAAAAACACAACAATAAATAAAAGATGAAAATGTCATATTATCATATACGCAAAAAAGCATCTATTATATAAAACTGGGGGACTTCTAGCCTGCAAACCCTGGGGGGTAGGGGAGGGGGGATCGATATTACATACAATTTAAACCATATTAAGAGCTTTTAAGGAAATACCCCTTTTTCATTTACTGAATCTGCAGCTACTGAATCTATGGAATACCCACGGAAAAATAAACCATATTAAGAGCTTTTAAGGAAATGCCCCTTTTTCATTTAAGATAAATTTATGGATATTTCACATTATCCTAACAATAGCTTCCAGCTCCCACCTAGCAGCCTTCATTCAAGAAGTGCCTTCGTTTAATAGTCAAGTTTCGTTTAAGAGGATGCATTGGTAATAGATTTAGTTTTTAGGTGTTATTGCAGCTTTAAAAGGATAAAGAATAGCATGCCTAATTTAAGGAAAGACGAAGGGAGAGAACTCCAGGGGAGGGGAACCGTTTTCTCTGTCACCAGCTCAACACTGTTTTATTGTTTTTATCGTTACGCAAAGCGGTAATGTTCAAGCGTACATTTATGGTTATCCTGCATTCCTCCACTAAGATACCAACCTGCTTGCTTCTTGCCTCCGAGGTAGTGTCCAATCCCCCCAAGTGGTTTGTCCCAGGCCGACACACCCCCAGGGCAAAATTATCAGCAAAAATATGAGGCAGGGGATCATAATAAACACAAAAAGAACCGTGTATTATAGAAAACCGAGACTTCTAGCCTGAAACCCAGGAGGATAAGAAGGGGAGAAGTGATATTAGATGCAAATTACAGATGCAAATAGACATATTAAGAGCTTTCAAGGAAATACCCCTTTTTCATTAAGATAAATTCATGGATATTTCACATTATCCTGACAATAAGTTCCAGTTCCAACCTACTAGCCTTCATTTTAAGATGGTGGATGGATAATAGATGTAGTTTTTAGACGTTATTTCATCTTTAAATTGATAAAGAATAACATGCCAAATTAAAGGAAAGACGAAGGGAGAGGACTCCCGGGGGGGGGCGTTTTGTCCGTCAACAGCTCAACACTGTTTTATTTTTTATCGTTACGCAAAGCGGTAATTTTCAAGCGTAAATTTATGCTTATCCTGCCTCCCTCCACTAAGGTACCGATCTGTTCCATGGTCACCTCTGGGGAAGTGTCCAGTCCCCCTGAACGGTTTCTCTTAGCTCAGGGTACATTTTTCACCAAAATATCAAAATGCACAAAGGGTGGAATTTCTTGTCCCCACCCACCCCGTGCACTGTGGGGGAGTTTGGTCAGTGTCTACTTATTCCTGTGACGGAATCCGGGTCTCGGCTAGGCGATAAAAGAGGCTAAAAAATGCTATTGCTCGAGATAACATAAAATGTACTAATAATAGGGAAATTATCATATAATTTCTACGGCAACCCTCTAAAATCAGACCATCCCTTTTCCTAACGCTCAGCTAGCAAGATTCGTGCCCTGTCAAAATTCCCGCCCAGACAAAATCCAGCCATTGATACATTGTTTTTCTGGAAGACCCCCTGGGTTTCCCGTGATGAGATCTAATATGAATGATGCAAGTATATCTCACCAATAAGACTAAAAAACAACCATGGTACTCCAGCATGCCACATACACATGCGTATTGCGTATTAACAGCGATGTATATCTTAAACAAAAATACCTAATGGGAGAGCTTCGAAGATCATCATGCGAGAGGGTTCCATTTCTAAGGATTTTTCCGTAGATCTAAGGATTTTGACATCTGTTTATAAACAGAAGAATGCAGCTACTGAATCTATGGAATACCCACGGAAAAAGTAGAATCCTATTGAAAATTTCATATTTACGCTTTTCTTATGACATTTGCCCCAAAACACCAGAGAATTCTGCAACAAATCCTAATTTTCAGTTCAACGTCAACATGTCGTCACACCCACATTTTGATCCAATCTGATCTGCGACGTCTTTTGTCTGTGATATTGGGCATTGATACTCTTTGTTATAAGGGTTTTAGAAAAAACCCCTTAAAAAAAAAAAAAAAAAAAAAAAAATATTTGGAGTACCTTACTAGCCAACTAAAGAAAAAAGTTTCAAATCTGAGAAAATTCTAATTTTGTAACTGCGAACGATTAGGACGTAAAAACCAGCCGAATTTTTGCGGTGACGTACTTGGACCATGAGACTTTTGTGGCACCTAGTGGCTTACAGAAAATTCTACTGAATCCGAATTGTCTACTATGGATTTTCTGCGGAAATTTTTTCGACGCTTAATAGATCACAAAAAGGAGGCAGTGGCTAGAAAATAATAGGTCAGCTTCCTGTTGAAATAAATTGAAAAATGTCAAACTTACCGGTAAAACCTTCTACTGGACAAATGAATGCTATTATCTTTGCCCATAATAGGAGTTGTGCTGTAGACTACAGAAAGTTGCAAAACAAGTAAGTACACAAACTGTTTCATACTTTTTCTTCCTTTCAGCCAATATCACTGGATTCTTTGTCATGCCTTGGGTATCTGGAATATACATTTTCTTTAGTGTGACGTCAACCTTGTAAAGGAGACCAATCCTGAAACGTGAATTGAGGGTTCCTAGGCTTGTGTGTGTGTGTGTGTGTGTGTGTGTGTGTAGTGTATGTGTATGTGTATGTGTATGTGTATGTGTATGTGTATGTGTATGTGTATGGGTATGTGTATGTGTATGTGTATGTGTATGTGTATGTGTATGTGTATGTGTATGTGTATGTGTATGTGTATGTGTATGTGTATGTGTATGTGTATGTGTATGTGTATGTGTATGTGTATGTGTATGTGTATGTGTATGTGTATGTGTATGTGTATGTGTATGTGTATGTGTATGTGTATGTGTATGTGTATGTGTATGTGTATGTGTATGTGTATGTGTATGTGTATGTGTATGTGTATGTGTATGTATATGTGTATGTGTATGTGTATGTGTATGTGTATGTGTATGTGTATGTGTATGTGTATGTGTATGTGTATGTGTATGTGTATGTGTATGTGTATGTGTATATATATATATATATATATATATATATATATAATATATATATATATATCATATATATATATTATATATATATATATATATATATATATATATATATATATATATATATATATATATATTATATACTATATAATATATATATATATATATATATATATAATATATATATATATATATATATATATATATATATATATATTTATGGCGGGCAGAGGAAGCCAGGCAGCTTTGCCACCGGACCCCAGTACTTGGCACGCGGCAGGATTCTATATATGGATTAAATAAAATAAAAACAAGTTTTTTTTTTAACTGAAAGTAAGGAGCAACATTAAAACTTAAAACGAACAGAAATTATTCCGTATATGAAAGGAGCTGTCCCCTCCTCAACGCCTTGCTCTTTACACTAAAGTTTTTTATTGTTTTAAGAAATAGAGTTGTGAGAAAGAGTCTAACTTTAGCGTAAAGAGCGAGGCGTTGAGGAGGGGACAGCCACTTTCATATACGGAATAATTTTTCTTCGTTTTAAGTTTTAATGTTGCTCCTTACTTTCAGTTTAAAAAAACTTGTTTTTTTTTATATCTAATATTGAATGTTTTTGAATTAATAGAGGTTTTGATTTTGGCTCACCGTACATGGTTGCAAAAAAAAAATTTGCACATTAATTTGACTTTTATTTGGTTAAATGGCTTTCTCAAAAGTTGTTTAATTTTATTTACGGACGATTTTATTAGTAATAAATATACCTATACGTATAAACTTACGAATTAACTTAAGTAACGAACTTCTATATCTATATATTTTTACTACGTATATTAGGGGGTTCCCCCCTCCCTAGTCAATACCTTGCTCTTTACACTAAAGTTCGAATTTTGTTCCAATTCTTTAAAAATTAACCCCTTAATCACAAAGGCCGCTAATTAGAATAAATAGCCCTTATGAAAGTACTAAAAAATAGTTGCCTTAAAGAGCGAGGTATTGACTAGGGGGTGAACCCAATCATATAGTTAATAATTTCTGTGTGTTTTAAGTTTTGATGTTGCTCCGTACTTTCAGTTGAAAAACTTGTTTTTTTTATTTAATTTCTGATCGTTTTTTTAAATAATGCTGGGAAATCCGGCACCCCTTCCTAGCAATGTCCCTTCCCCAAAGAAAAACTTCCTCCATGGAAAGATCCTCCCCATATAACCTCCGACCCTCCCCCCACTACCAGAAAAAATTTCCCTTGAAAACGTCTGTATACTTCCCAATAACCAATACTATATGTAAACATTGGGTAAAATTCGTAGCTTTCAGCCCTCCCCCTAGAATTTTTTTGGGATTAAGTCATCCTAAAAGACACATTTATTATATTTTCGACTATGCTAAACAAAATGGCTATCTCAAAATTTTGATCAGGTGACTTTGGGAATAAAATGAGCGTGGGAGGGGTCCTAGTTGTCCTTCATTTTTTTGTCACTTAAAAAGGGCACTAGAAACTTCACGATATTTTAGGACCACTGGGTAAATACGATGACCCCTGAAAAAAAAACAACAAAAACAAAAAAGAAATTAACACGCATCCGTAATCTTTCTTCTGGCAAAAAATCCAAAATTTCACATTTTTGCAGATAGGAGCTTGAAACATCTACAGTTGGGTTCTCTGATACGTTGAATCTGATGGTGTGATTTTCATTAAAGTTTTATAGCCTTTAGGGGGTCTTTCCCCTTTTCTCGAAAATCAGCCAAATTTTCTCAGGCGCGTAACCTTTGATGGGTAGGACTAAACTTGATAAAACTTATATATATATGAAATCAGTTTTAAAATTTGATTCTTTTGATGCATGTACTGGTATCAAAATCCTGTTTTTTAGAGTTTCAGTTACTATTGAGCCGGGTCGCTCCTTACCTCCAGTTCGTTACCACGAACTTTTTGATTCTTATAGTTGCTTGTCTTCTAAACGGAGACATTTTTAGCCTTTTTTGATGTTATGATGTCCAAATGGACCTCAATTACAAAAAATGCCTCTGTAAAATTATATTTTTTTAACTAGACCTCTAACTCTTGCCTTAGCTTGTCGTTTGTCATTATAAAAGACATATCGCCGAAACTTTGTTTCTTTTAGTTAATTAAAAAAAATTCCACAAATGAGTTTTTCAAAAAAATTAAAGAACTCCATAAAACCAAAAATGAACAAAATTAGAATCTAATAATCTACCAAGCATACAACTACCACAAATCAGTATCGATAAATAAATTAAACCCAGAAAAAACAGAAATTAAAATACATAAGAGAGTCAAACTCAAAACGAGCAGAAATTAATATGAGTAGGGTTCTAAACCCTGTGCTTCCTAAAAGCCAGAATATAATTTGTACTTTACTGAACAAATTCAAATGAATTTACTGAAAAAATGTGCATTGTCAGTTTAATACACATTTGCTCATATTTATTCCTTATAATCTTAGTTTTGATTTCTTAAAGTTATAAAAATGAAAACATTTTAAAGAATTTTTTTTTAAACAATCACAGCAAACAAACAAACAATAGTTACTGACATAAATTAGTAAATAAATCTTCAAACGAGGGCAACTTAAAATTGAATATGCAAATCCAGCTTGAAACGAGCAAAAATCTCAACAAAGAAGAGTTTAGGTTTGGCCTCCTTCTTTCACTGTAAAAGTCTAAACCTCCTGCGTCATTGGTGCTTTAATGAAAACCATATGTGTCTTGAATAATCTTGAAAAGTACAAATGAAATCGAATTGAATGTTAGTTATATAATGCTATTAATCGTTGAAACATCAGTTCAAGATTTTATTTCACTATAATCTATTTTCATTTTCAATGCTGCAATAACTGGAAAAGAAAATATTTGTAATATAATTCGTTTTCAGTGAAGCACCAATGACGAAGTAGGCTTTACACAATTACAGTTAGGGAAGGGGGCAGTATCCAAACTCTTGTTTGTATTGAAGCTATATTTGTCTTGGAAAGAACTAATAAAACTAAACTAAATATTTGATATATAATGATTTTAATTGCTGAAAGTTCATCAGTTCCAAATTTAATTTTAGTGTAATTTTTATGTTTATTTTCAAAAGAAAACATTTGTAACATAATTTCTTTTCAGTAAAGCACCAATGACGCAGCAAGTTTTAGACTTTTACAGTGAAAGAAAGAGGCAAAAACCAAGCTCTTTTTCGTAGAGATTTTTGTTTGTTTCAAGCTGGATTTGCATATTATATTTAAGCTTGAACATACTGAACATGCGGGTTCGCATGTTCAGCTTAAGCTGATTTCAGCTTAAGCCACCACTGCTATTTTGGCGTCTGCCCCCCCCCCACACACACCCCTGAAAAATTTTCTGCCGGCGCCCTTGTATTACAGACTTGAAAGTAAAAATGAAAATTACAGTGAAATAAAATCTTGAACTAATGATCTTTCAACAACTATATATCATTACATATCAAATATTTAGTTTGATTTTATTTGCACTTTCCAAGACTGTTCAAAACAGTATAGTTTTCAGTAAAGCGCTACTGATGCAGTAGGTTTTAGACTTTTTCACTGAGAGAAGGAGGCAATACCCAAACTCTTGTCTGTAGTGATTTTTGTTCGTTTCAAGCTTGTTTTGCATATTCAATTTAAGTTTCACTCGGATTAAGATTTATTTACTCGTTTATATAAGTAACTATTGTTTGTTTGTTTGCTATGATTGTTTATATAATTTCTGTTCGTTTTGGGTTTCATTTATGTCTCAATAGCAAAATATATTTGTTCGTTTTAAGCTTGGTTCGCTTGTTCAGATTAAGCTTTGCTCGTTTGAGATATATTTATTCATTTATGTTAGTACCTGCTGTATGTTTTTTTTTTGCTATGCTTGTTTTTTAATTTCTGTTCGTTTTGGGTTTCATTAATTCTTTAACAGTAATTTCTGGTCGTTTCGAGTTTGAGCTAATGTAGGTTTCAATTTCTTCTGATCTTAAGTTTAATATGGTTTTTACTTGTCTTTAGGAAACCTTATTTTCAGAAAGTTTTTTTTTAAATTAATTTTGTTTTGATTGCCAAAGTTTCAAGTTTTTCAAAATTCCCTATTTCAAAATATTTTTTTATTCCAAAATAAACTAACTGTTTTGGTAAGAACTAATAAATTAAAATGAATTTTGGATATATAATAATATTAATTCCTGAAAACTCATCAGCTCAAGACTTTCTTTCACCTAGGCCAGATTGAAAGCTTTGACGCTCTAGGCCCAAGCGTTTTGGCCGCTCTGTTTTTGCAAGATTGTCGGGGAAATCCCAAAACTTTGAGAATACTGAAAGCCACAGGGCCTAATTGGCCTATTGATGCTATAATAAGAGAATGATAATTCTAAGTAAGAGAATTGGTTATCAAACAGTTCGTGGTGACGAACTGTAAGTAAGGAGTGACCCGGCTCAATGGTAACCGAAACTCTAGAAAACGGTATTTTGATACAAATAGATACATCAAAAGAATTAGATTTTATTGTTGATTTCAAATATATAAGTTTCATCAAGTTTAGTCCTACCCATCAACAGTTACGCGCCTGAGAAAATTTGGCTGATTTTCAAAAAAGGGGGAAAGGCCCCCTAAAAGTTATACAACCTAAATGAACATCACACCATCATATCCAGCGTATCAAAGAATCCTACTCTAGAGGTTTCAAGCTCCTATCTACAAAAATGAGGAATTTCGCATTTTTTGCCGGAAGAAAGATCACTGGTGCGTGTTTATTTGTTTTTTTTTCCCCAAGGGTGATCGTATCGACCCAGTGGTCCTAAAATATCGTGGGAGGGTTCCATTCATTATAATGGAAATTAAAAGTTCTAGTGCCCTTTTTAAGAGACCAAAAAAATGGAGGGCAATTAGGCCCCTCCCACGCTCATTTTTTTCCAAAGTCACCCCATCAAAATTTTGAGATAGCCATTTTGTTCAGCATGTTCGAAAATATCATAAGTATTTTTTTTAGGATGACTTAATACCCCGAAGTTTCCGGGGAGGGTTTAAAGTTATGAACTTTACCCAATGTTAACATATAGTATTGGTTATTGGGAAGTCTACAGACGTTTTCAGGGGAGATTTTTTCTGGTAGTGGGGGGGGGGGGTGGTTGGTCGGAGGTTATGTGGGAGGATCTTTCCATGAAGTAATTTTTCATCGGGGAAGGGACATTGCTATGAAGGGGACGCCGGACTTCCCAGCATTATTTAAAAAAAGATCAGAAATTAAATATAAAAAAAACAAGTTTTTCAGCTGCAACAGCAGCAATATCAAAACTTTAAACGAACTGAACATATTACATATATGATTGGGTTCACCCCCTAGTCAATAACTCGCTCTTTAAGCGAAAGATTTTTTAGTACTTTCATAAGAGCTATTTATTCTAATTAACGGCATTTGTGATTAAGCGGTCATTTTTAAAGAATGGGAACAAAATTCAAACTTTAGCTTAAAGAGCAAGGTATTGACTAGGGGGCGAACCCCCTATGTATAAAATCATATATAAAAATATATTAATATAGAAGCTAGTTACGTAAGTTAATTCGTAAGTTACGTATATTTATTACTAATAAAAACGTTCGTAAATAAAATTAAACAAGTTTCGAGAAAGCCATTTAACTAAATAAAAGTAATTAATTTGCAAATTTTGTTTTAATTATTCGTGTACGGTGAGCTAAGATCAAAACCTGCATTTATTCAAAAACGTCCAAAAATCAAATAAAAAACACAAGTTTTTTTTTTACTGAAAGTAAGGAACGACGTTTAAAACTTAAAACGAACAGAAATTATTCCTTATATGAAAGGGGCTGTCCCCTCCTTAACGCTTCGCTCTTTACGCTAAAGTTTGACTTTCTCACAACTCTATTTTTTAAACAATAAAAAGCTTTAGCGTAAAGAGCGAGGCGTTAAGGAGGGGACAGCCCCTTTCATATAAGGGATAATTTCTGATCGTTTTAAGGTTTAACGTCGTTCCTTACTTTCAGTTAAAAAAAACTTGTTTTTTTTTTATTTAATTTAAGTAAGAGAATGATACTTTTACCGTTAGGGAAACGGGTAGTAGCCATACTCTTGTTTGTATTGAAGACACCGTTCATTGGAAGTTAATTATTGAAAAAAAGCTTTTTCCACAAAATAAGTTTTTCAAAGAAAAGTAAAAAACTCAATTCAACAAAAATGAGCAAAAATAAAGTCATATAATCTACGAAGCGTGAAACTACCGCAAACCAGCATCGATAAATAAATGAAACCCAAAACAAACCCAAATTACAGTACATAACCGAGTCAAACTAAAAGCGAACAGAAATTAACATAACTTGTGCTCAAAACCCCTATGCCTTCCCAAGGCCAGAACATAATTTGCACTTTACTGAAAAAATATAAATGTTTTTACTTTTATAGCTTTAATAAATCAAATAATATTAACATTCTGAATACTAAATATCAGTATATGTATATTAAACTGACAATGCACATTCATTTGTATTTTTCGGAAAAAAATTTTTGCCCCCTGGAAAAAAAATTATACTAAAAGAAACATCCAATGAAAATATAACCGGAATTCTCTTTTCAACGACGACCCCTGCACTCGCCCAACGGACAAGATTTTTGAATGCAAAAATACCACTAAAAATTGGATTTTGGAACGTTTGGACGCTAGCACAGTTGTCGAAGGTGGAACAGCTAGGGAAGGAGATGACCCGCTATCGGCTAGACATTATGGTCCTCTCGGAAGTGCGATTACCGGGAAATGGAAAGCAACTGCTCAGCGATGGAAACACTTCAATCCTCAGCGGCCATGAAACACGACGAGAAGCTGGAGTGGCCATACTCATTTCAAACCTGTGACAAAGTCACTTATTAGCTGGAAACCTATGAGCAACCGCATTATGACTGCCCGATTCCATGGGAAACATGCCAAAAATAACCCTGTTTGCGTGCTAAGCACCCACTAATGAAGCCACAGACGATCAGAAAGAGACGTTCTACAATGAACTGACATCTGTCCTTAAAGATGTACCTAGACATGACATTCTGTGTGTCATGGGGGATTTCAACGCAAAGGTTGGCAACGATAGAGAATATTGTGTCGACGTCCTGGGCAACCACGGTCTTGGAGAACGAAACGAAATCGGAGAGTTGCTGATTGAAATGGCTCAGTCCTTCGGCTTGAGAAGTGACAGACATCGCTATGTGATGTGCATGCATTTAGATGGCGCTGATATCTTCTCTGACCATAGCCTGATGGCTGCAAAAATCAGAGTAAATTCGCCAGCCCCGAGAAAGGTGAGGACAAATTCGCAACGGCCCTATGACTGCGAAAATCTGAATGACTTAGAAATTCGGTCACAGTTTGTGTTAAAACTGACCAACAGATTTGTAACCCTGGGTCTGCTATGAGAGGAAAGTCCAGAGACAGCTTGGACTGCTATCAGAAAAACCTACAATGATACTGCCTACGAAACGCTTGGTATGAAAAAGTCACCAAAGGATGAATGGATCTCCGTCGAATCGTGGGATCTGATCGAGAAGAGGGCTGACAAGAAGAAATCTCTTCTCAACACTCTTTCCCCTGATGCGGGACACCCTTTTGAACTAGAGTATGCTATAAGTGATAAGGCTATAAAGAAGAGCGTCCGTGCTGATAGACACCGTAGCCTTGAACAGAAGGCTCAGATGACTGAAGAACCTGCTAGACGGGGAGACTCTCGTTAAGTGTACCGTATCACCAATGAGATAGTCGGAAAACGTCCAAAGACAGATAGACCTGTCAAAGATGAGTTTGGACGACTTCTTACTGACCATAATAATGTGAACGAAGCCTGGGCGACGCATTTCAAAAAACCCTTAAATAGACCACCACCTGCTTATCTTCCAGATATACCAGACACGCCATTTCTAAATCTAGCCGTCGATATTAAAGTACCATCCAGAGGAGAGATACTAAAGTTGGCTAAAAAATCTGAAGTCTGGAAAGTCCCCTGGGGAAGACCAAATTGCGGCTGAAATGATTAAATGCTCAGTAGCTGCATGCATAACTGTGTGGACCACGTTTTTCTCTATAATTGTGAGAACAGAAGAAATTCCTAAGGATTGGACAAAAGTACTCTCGTCAAAAATATTCAAAAAGGCGACGCTGCAAAGTGCGAAAACTGGAGAGGTTTCAGCCTAGTATCTATGCCTAGTAAACTATTGGCGAATGTTCTCCTTAACAGAATCCAACCAGCGTTGAACGAACATCTCCGAGAGGAACAGCATGAATTCCGGCCAAACAGATCATGCGCTGATCTTGTATTTACTCTTAGAATACTGCTAGAAGAAGCAAATTAATGGCGCAATAAGCTCTACTTGGTCTTTATAGAATTCGAGAAAGCTTTCGACTCGGTTGATCGCCAAACGCTTTGGAAGGTTCTCCAATACTACGGTATTCCTGATAAGCTCATTCGAATCATTAAAGTCTTCTACAAAGAAGCAGAATGCGGCGTGAAGACAAGTGACGGGAGTACCCCTTACTTTCGTATCATTACAGGGGTGAAACAAGGCTGTGTGCTATCACCACTCCTATTTATTGTTATCATTGATTATATTCTCCGGACCTGCGATGGAAATGGGATCCAATTGGATAATAAGAGACTCGGAGATGTTGATTTCGCTGACAATATCAGCCTCCCAGAGTCCTGCAAACAAAAGCTCCAGCATTACCTTAACCAAGTCAGGGACGCTGCCGAACCTTTTGGCCTTAAGATAAATACCAACAAAACCAAAAGTATGGCGAACACTGGACCTCCACTCGACCTACGATGCAATAACCAAACGATAGAGCAAGTCGTAGAGTTCAAGTACTTAGAAAGTACCATCCACAATTCAGGATCGTGTCAGCGAGAAGTCAAGTTAAGAATCGGCCAAGCTAATACATCTTTCAGGAAACTGTCTCAAATTTGGCGCAGCCAGAAGTACTCTCTCCGACTCAAGCTGACGCTGTTCAACAGCAATGTCCTCTCAACACTTTGCTATGGTTCTGAAACTTGGCACATTGATCAAATACTTGAAAAGAAACTTCTCGCGTTCGAAAACATTTGCTTAAGGCGGATTCTAAATATCCACTGGTCACAAAAAGTGACAAAGGCTACCATACGACAGAAGACATCTCAGCCACTGATAACCAAAGTGATAAAATATAGAAAGCGGGGATATCTAGGTCATGTGATCCGCATGTCCGAAACTCGACTACCAAAGGTCGTCCTTCAGTGGCAGCCAGGTGGTATCAAAAGAAGAGGACGCCCCAAAAATACCCTACGACGCAGCTACCGGGCTGACCTCGCAAACCTCAATCCCTCAATCCAACCTGAATAGCAAGATGTCTGGGTGGCCGCAGAAATGAGAGATGATTGGCGACTTTTCTTGGATGCCCTAAGCACCTCTGGAGGCACAGGAGGATCTAAGATCTAAGGTAATGTTTGGGGAAATGGTGGGCGTGGAAAGGGTGTTAGTTGCCTTCCAATCACCTGCAACAATTAAAAAGGGCACTAGCCATTTCAATTTCCAATTGAATGAGCCTTTTTTGAAGCTTCTACGACAACGCGTTCTATAAAAACTTTATATGCACCCAGGGCATAACTTACAACCCTTGCCTTGAGGGCTGTGGGGAGTATCATCCTCAAAAACATAATTTTTATCTGGAAATCAAAAACGCTGAACAAAACGGCTATCTAAAAATTTTGATTGGATGTGTTTGGGGAAAAGGTGAGTGAGAGAGGGGGTTTGTTGCCCTCAAATCACTTTCGACTATTAAAAAGTGCACTAGACCTTTGAATTTCTAATCGAATGAGCCCTTTTTCAAGTTTCTACGACAAAGATTTCAATAAAAACTTACACGCCCCCCGGGCATAACTTATGACCCTTACCCTGAAGACTGTGGGGGGAGTGTCCTGCTCAAAGATATAATTTCTGAACTTTATACTGCGTGGAACAAAATGGCTATCTCAAAATTTTGATTGGATGTGTTTGTGGAATTTGTGGGTGTGGAAGGGGTGTTAGTTGCCTTCCAATTACTTTCGACTATTAAAAGGGCACTAACCATTTCAATTTCTAATCGAATGAGCCCTTTTAGGAGTTTCTACGACAACACGTTCTATAAGAACCTTATATGCCCCCAGAGTATAATTTACAACCCCTGCCCTGATGGCTGTGAGGGGGTTGTCATCCTCAAAGACCTAATTGAAATAACTTAAAAAACTACGTTGAATAAAATGGCTATCTCAAAATTTTGATTGAATGTATTTGGGAAAAAGATGGGCGAGAAAGGGGGTGAAATTGCCCTCCAATCACTTTCGACTATTAAAAAGAGCACTAGCCCTTTGAATTTCCAATCGAATGAGTCTTTGTTGAAGTTTCTACGACAATGCCTTCTATAAAAACCTTGTATGCCCCCAGGGCATAACTTATAACCCTTGCTCTGAAGGCTGTGGGGGAGTGTACTCCTCAAAAACATGATTTCTATCTGGAAATCAACTACGCTGAACAAAATGGCTATCCCGAAATTTTGATTGGATGTGTTTGGGGAAATGGTGGGCGTGGAAGGGGTGTTAGTTGCCTTCCAATCACTTTCGACTATTAAAAAGGGCACTAGCCACTCCAATTTCCAAAGGAATGAGCCTGTTTCAAAGTTTCTACGACAACTCCTTGTCGTAAAAACTTAAAAAAGTGCCCATTTGATTGGAAATTGAAAGGGATAGTGCCTTTTTTAAGAGTAGAAAGTTAAAGGCATTAAGCGAATATTCCCCCAAATCTCTATTTAAAGAAATATTGCGATTTATTTTGATTTTAATTTCAATTGCCTCTCGAACAACCTGTTTTATGCCTAAATCATTGCTAATAAGGCAAGTTTCTTCAAAAAGCATTTTATGACTAGGGTTATCATATATGTGACTGCTTAAAGCAGAATCAAAGGAAATATTTGTACTATTAGAATTTAAAGCTTTAGTTATGTCATCTTTGTGTTGTTGCAGGCGTTTTTCTAAATTTTGATGGGTTCTACCAACATAAAAATGACCACAGCCACATGGTATTTGATAAACCCCTCTCTGGCGAATCACTGGGGTTATATCTTTACCAGAATTTAAGAAATTCATGATTTTAAAATTATTTTTAAATACGACATAAAAATTATTTTGTGTGCAAACTTTTTTTAAATTTGTAGTGACTTTTGGAATATATGGAAGGTAAATTATATTTGAGGGCTTGACGGGAACTTCACATTGCAAAAGACCCTTAATTTTACGGGAGTGTCTTGCCAATCTTCGGCTAATTGTATTGTTAATAAAGACAATAGGATAACCGTTTCCAAAAAGTATGTCTCTAATAAAATTTAGTTCATCTGTGATGTAAGATTCTTTTATATTGTTTTTATTCTCTTCGTCTGTTTTGCTGAGGACGGCCCTTGGATATAGGGTCGAAATATTCATTTAAAGTTGCGTTCCACTGTCTTGTACAAAAAATTCCCTGTTGTTCTACTTATTTGTTTATTATGAAAAGGCAGTGTGGTCTTCGTCGCTATTTGCGTCTAGCTTACGGGAAGCAGTTGACTTATGATATCTTTTATTTTATTAGTTTAGGCAAAAAACATGCTAATACTATCAATCAACAAAAGTTTTTAGAATCTTGTAGAAATGAAAATCTTATTCCTAAGTCTTTAAGATATAAATTGTATTTAAATTCCCGGAAAGAAGCGCAATTCGCGCACACATTACATTTAAAAAACTCATAGTCCACATTATTAAGGACAAAAAACAAAAACAACATATTATTTCCTCAGAAAGAAAATCTCTTGAAAAAATTTTTGTGCGAAAATCTGTCCACGGTTGATTATTCTCAGGTTGTACGATTGGAAAGGAATTTATTTAGTCACGATTTTCGTTTGTCTAGAGAACGTCTTTATAAGAAATTGGAATGTCTGAGGTATGAATCTTCGATGAATCATCGTGTTTATACCCCGAGGTTTACTCCAGGACCCGCTATTATTAATCTCTCCTCTAAAGCTCTTGAACCTAAGGAAATCCAAACTCTTGAAAAAGGTCCAAAATTTTCTTTTCCACCAAAACAAGTTCCTGTGGCAGATATTGTTTCCTCCTTAGAATCTTCTTTGCACAAACACTGCACATCCATTTCTAACCCAGATGAAGTGAGGTCTTGTTTTACTAATACACTTTACGGCAGCCAAAAAAAAAGTTACATCTCATACTAATTTGACACCAGAAATTTCGCACGACATGAAAATTTTGTCTAATCTTCGCAAAGACCCTTCAATTATAATAAGTAAAGCAGACAAAGGAAATTCACTTGTAGTCATGGATACCTTACATTACGACAATAAAATTTATTCACACTTAAATGGCAGAAATACATATACTTCCATGACTCACGACCATACTGATAGGTTTGCGAATAAAATTATAACCGAATTAAAGAATCTAAAACAAAATGGCAAAATCACCCCACAATTGTATAATAAATTTCTCCCCCGAGGTAGCTTTTGCCCAAAGTTTTACGGTTTACCGAAATTACACAAGCAAGGCATTCCCTTAAGGCCAATTGTAGCATGTACGAAAGCCCCTGCTTCCAATATTGGAAAGTGGTTATGTACAGCCTTCGAACCGTTACTTTATTCCCAAAAATCGTACATATGTAATTCGGTAGATTTAGTAGAAAAACTTAAAAGTGCAAGCATTTCAGAAAATACAATAGTAAGTAGTTTTGACATAGTATCTATGTACACAAATATTGATGTAGCAATATCTGAGCAGTTATTAAAATATAAAATAGAAGAAAACTATCATTTAATTGAAGATTCAACAACAGGAATAGATTGTGAGGTTTTAATGTCCCTAGTCAAAATTTGTAATAAGTATTCAATGTATTTTCTGTTCCGTAATTCTTTTTATCAGCAAAATAATGGTCTCCCTATGGGTGCTCCGCTATCCGGGTTATTAGCAAACATTTATGTAGAACACCTTGAAAATTGGGCCTTAAATTCATATTTTTTAAAACATGTATATTGGGGGCGTTATATGGATGATGTAATATCGCTCTGGAATTATGGGGAAAATGAACTTAGGGGCTTTCTAGATCACCTTAATACATATGACCGAAATTTACAATTTACCTAAGAAATTGAAAATGCAAATAAATTACCGTTTCTGGATGTTTTAATTATTCGTGACATTGATAAACTGGATTTTACAATTACAGAAAACCCACACAAAATAACAGATATCTACATTTTAAATCCAATCACCCCCACAAGTTAAAAGAGGTGTTGTTACATCTCTTGTTGACCGTGCCCTAAACATTTGCTCTGAATCTTACATCACAAATGAACTAAATTTTATTAGAGACATACTTTTTGGAAACAGTTATCCTATTGTCTTTATTAACAATACAATTAGCCGAATATTGGCAAGACACTCCCGTAAAATTAAGGGTCTTTTGCAATGTGAAGTTCCCGTCAAGCCCTCAAATATAATTTACCTTCCATATATTCCAAAAGTCACTACAGGTTTAAAAAAAGTTTGCACACAAAATAATTTTTATGTCGTATTTACAAATAATTTTAAAATCATGAATTTCTTAAATTCTGGTAAGGATATAGCCCCAGTTACTCGCCAGAGAGGGGTTTATCAAATACCATGTGACTGTGGCCATTTTTATGTTGGTAGAACCCATCAAAATTTAGAAAAACGCCTGCAACAACACAAAGATGACATAACTAAAGCTTTAAATTCTAATAGTACAAATATTTCCTTTGATTCTGCTTTAAGCAGTCACATATATGATAACCCTAGTCATAAAATGCTTTTTGAAGAAACTTGCCTTATTAGCAATGATTTAGGCATAAAACAGGTTGTTCGAGTGGCAATTGAAATTAAAATCAAAATAAATAGTAATATTTCTTTAAATAGAGATTTGGGGGAATATTCGCTTAATGCCCTATATACAAATTTAATTAAAAATGATTTAACTAATTATATTAAAAAAAACAGTAAATAACTCCACTCAACCTATTACGAATAAACCATCTAGGCTGGCTGCCAAAAAGGCGAGATTAGCTTTAAAAGCTTGTCTGTAAGTATTTTAATTCCATATGAATGAATTGTTCTATGTCCATTTCGTTTGGAGTACCAGTCCTGGTTGAACTTCCTTGAAGTAATGATATTAGGGCTGTTTTAAAACATTTTTTTTAAAAAAACCTTGCAGTTTTAATAATTGAATTTTAATGTAAGTTTCTTTTATATTGTTTTTGTTCTCTTCGTCCGTTTTGCTGAGGACGGCCCTTGGATATAGGGTCGAAATATTCATTTAAAGTTGCGTACCACTGTCTTGTATAAAAATTTCCCTGTTGTTCTACTTATTTGTTTATGTTAGTATTTCTAGCTCTGTAAATGGTTTAGAAAGAGGGTGTGATCTTGTCCTCCACGGATTGTAGCCCTCTGATTGGCTGTGATCTTGTTATCCTCGAAATTAGAGAAGCTCCTCTACTCCTTAGAACAAATGACGATGTAATCCTATCTTATTAATCATAGAAATAGGATCACAATTACTACTATTTAAATTGTAGCCTGATCAACTTACCAACTTACCTGATCAACTTACCTGACCTACTTTCAACTTATTAGAATCACTTTAGTAATTTAGTCACCTAAACCCTTTGCTACAGAACAGTAGCAAAAATATAAATAAAATACAAACTGTACTTATTACCTCAAACTGGAACTAAAACAGGATTATCTTAAGGCGGAAAAAACACTTGTGGCTTTAGTGATCAGGGCTGCCACCCGATGAAAAAATCACTAGATTCTTGAAAAAATCACTAGATCAACACTTAAATCACTAGATTATTGACTAAAAATTACTAGAAATCACTAGAATTATAATACTCTTTATCATTGTAATTAATAATAGTTTTGTTTCTTTACCATGTTCTATGCAGCCGCACCTAAAGGAAGGGGTTAAACATAACCCTCTAGATGTGGAAAAATGCCTTTAGATTGATGTCTTGTTTTTCTCAAGCGAAAATTACCCTTGAAATTTTGAAAAATACAATTTTGTATCTTTATGCAGAGAATAGAACGAAATCCTTGCTTCCTCTCTGTATTTTTCCGAATTGGTACCCTTGGCTTAAACCCCGACCAAGAAAAATTTTTCTATACAGGCGCACCTATAGGAAGGGAGTAAAATTACCCCCCCCCCAGAAGTGGAAAAATATCTTTAGATTGACGTTTCGTTGTTTCTCTTGTGAAAAGTACCCTTAAAATTTTGAAAAATGCCTTTTTGCATCTTTATGCAGATTACTACTACGACTAACATCTCACTGCGGCACCAAGCCGCCTGAGGCCAACACAGCTACGTATGCTCCTCCTCCGTCCCAATCTATTCAAAGCCTCCCTTAAAACCGCCCACGAAGTTCCCATTTCCTCAAAATCTCTCTTTATGACGTCCTCCCACCCCAGACGAGGACGACCTGCTTTCCATTTAGCCCTAGAATGTTGGCTGAAAAGAACAATCTTCGGCAATCTGTCATCCTTCATCCGCACAACGTGCCCTAGCCACATCAACCTTTCTTTCATTATAGCCCTTGAGAGTTGTATTGAGCCACATTTTTCGTATAGCCTATTGTTTGAAATGCGGTCAGTCAGAGAATATTTATGCAGAGAATAGAACAAAATCTTTGCTTCCTCCCTGTATTTTCCAAAACTGGTACCCTTGGCTTATACCCCGATCACAAAAAATTGATTATCGGCGATGTAACCAAAATATTTGCTTTTTCTTTCAATTTTTTTTCTTTATCGATCCAACACTCCGGTTTTTTCCCAAACAATATAGAAACATTCTTATACTCTTGTCGAGCTAATTTAATTACTGGGACACCAGCGACAATCTTGAAACTGGCCCTTTTATGTTTTCATGGAAAAAATGTGTCCCACCCTTTACAAATCTCGATAAGCATCGATCTTATTGCTTTTTTAATAAAAAAAGAGGTTCTTATTAATTATACGGAACACACCCAAGAAGTGAAGTTATGTTAATCCTAATGAAATATGCAAAAATATCATGAAAATACAATACTTTATTTTATATAATAACATAATCTGGGCTATAGGCTATATTTGCACATTTGGGGAGTGCGGGGTTAAAGTAACTTAGCCTAACCTTAGCCCAAAATATACAACTCTAATGCATTCTGCCATCCGTTATTTGTCTTTGTGGCTACGAAACTGGTTTTCATAGATCGTACATTATCCTTACTATCTGTAGCATACTTTCACCCTGACACCTATCCTTGGGGACTGCTTGGGTCATGTTAGATTTGAAGGTATAGTTTTTCAACCTTTCAAGTATGCTAAACAAAATGGTTATCTCAAACTTTTGATCGAAAAATTTTTGAGGAAAAAAGGTACGTGGAGGGGGGCTAGTAGCCGTCCGATCTTTTTGATCAAATAAAAAGGACACCAGAAATTTTAATTTCCGTTGAAATGAGCCCTTTCCCGCAGTTCTTGGACCATTAGTTCGATACAATCATCTCTGGAAAAACAACAACAAATAAACACGCATCAATGACTTTTTCTTCTAGTAAATAATACAAAATTCAACACTTTTGCAGATAGGGGCTTGAAACCTCTACAGAAGGTTCTCTGATACGCCTAACCTAATATATTGATTTTTATTAAATTTCTTTGACTTTTAGTAAAAGTCCTCTTTCAAAAATCAGACAAATTTTCACAGTTTCTCAGCCTCTTATGGGTAAAACTAAGCTTAATGAACCTTATATATTTGGAATCAACATAAAAAGCCCATGCTTTACGGATTGATACCCAAATCCCTTTTCTAGAGTTTCGGTTACTATTAAGCCTTTTTGCTCCATTCTTACAGTTTGTTACCACAAACTGCTTGATATGTTAGCATATAAATCCAAAAATTTTAAGAATAGGACGTTATCTGCGCTTATTAGAAGTTTCAATTACAAACAAAAGAATTTGGAGAATTATTTAAGTTTCGATTAGATTTTAGAAGTAAAGATTAAAATTATTAGATAATTCTCAGAGAAGGTACCACCCCCCTTACTCCCAACTAAATTCAATCATCAAACTGCAATCAATTTATTCGGCACTTGTCAATTAGATGGAACCCACGCAAAAAAATAAGTTTGGTTAATGCTAATGAAATAAAACAAAATAGGATGGAAATATAATAGTTTAGAAACAAATTTGGGCTATATATTTGAACATTAGGGAGGTGGGGGTAAAGCATAGCATATATTAAATACGTAACCTAACTCAACCTAGGTACCTCCTAACTCAACCTAGGTACCTTTTCCCCCCCTAAACCCCAGAAAACAAAAGTTTAAATATTATAAACGCTGTAACAAACCACGGGGTGCAATCCAATTCTCTTTTTAAAGAAATCCATTTGACTAGTTTTTTTTATCATCTATCTTGCGTGGGTTACAGGTAATTGACAAGTACCATTTATTCTATCTAATTGTATTACAAATCCTATCATAAAAGTCACCAAGTCCTATTTTCTTTTTCAATGATTTCTTTTTCATATGGAAAATTATATTTAAAATTATATTTAAAAACCTTCTTATTTTTGAAATCCACCATTAACTCCACTTCCAAAGGTTTTAACAGAAGAAAATCTAATTATAACTGATACACTACTGAAAAAAATCCATAAATATGGAGACAAAAATTCGACCTGACCAAATGTTGTGAAATAGGAAGTATAGAGCATTTTTTCACAATTTTGCGGTTAACTAGCTTCACCTGTTATCTTGATGACAACGCTCTGGGGTCTGTATCTGATATCGAAATATGGCCAGAAATCGGAAGTTTCCAAGGCGTTTTATTTGCATAAATGCTAATCTGGAAGATATTATGAACTGCAGTGGGTCACTATTTTTGTATTTATTTATTTTTTTTTAAATTAGCTTCTTGTATGATTTATTCGATTGAATCATGAGTCTAAACACTATATCGGGAAAAATCACTATATTTTGGAAAAAAATCACTAGTTTTAGAGCAAATCACTATAAATCATTAGCAAGAAGAAAATCACTAGGCAACATAAAAAATCACTAGAAATAGTGATAAATCACTAGGAGTGGCAACACTGTTAGTGAGTACTAACTCTCAAAACTGCTTGGTTTCACTTTAAATCTTAGTTGGTAAGCTCAGGAGACTACGATCTATAAAATAATTACTACTTCCCCGATCAAAGTTCAAACAGAACGTGACGAAAAGGGAGTGCAAGATTACCATCAAACAATTTGAAAAGCTGTTTCAAAGGAGTTTAGTCCTCTCAATAAAATTTGTGGTTCGTGCATTCTCCTTGGAAACCTAAGTCTCCTTAGGAGCATTATATATATATATATATATATATATATATATATATATATATATATATATATATATATATATATATATATATATATATAGATATATATATATATATATATATATATATATATATATATATATATATATATATATATATAATATATATATATATATATATATATATATATATATATATATATATATATATTATATATATATATATATATATATATATATATATATGTGTATGTATATATATATATATATATATATATATATATATATATATATATATATTATATATATATATATATATATATATATATATATATATATATATATATAATATATATATATATATATATATATATATATATATATATATATATATATATATATATATAATATATATATATATATATATTATATATATATATATATATATATATATATATATATATATATATATATATATATATATATATATATATATATATATAGTGCAGCATTATAGGACGACAGAAATAATATCACAGAAACCAAACAAGAAGTGGAAAGTGTGAATTTGCAGTGATACGAGGAAGGATGGAGAAACTTCAGATTCTGATGACACAGCAATAAATTCTTTGCAACCGTTCGTTGAATAAGCGCAAGTTCTAGGATTGACCTTTGAAAATGTGCTGAACACAAGAAAAATTTAGGAAGAAAAAGTGATAAAATTAGTCGGCATATTAAGTAAGCCCAGGAAAAGCCTTTCAACATAATCTTCAGAAGGCCCATAATCTTCTTTATTGCCCCAGGAAGTTATTTGACACTGCTCCTGTTCTTACATTACCTCAAATCCTCACAACACAGATAAAAAAAGCCACCTGGAGTCACTTTAGATTCAGGTGGAACGGAGGCGGCAGACTTCAGAGAAATAAATGAGTCACTTTTCTTGAGATATGTTTGTGAACTTGAGCCAAAAGTTGTAATTCTGAGGAAGTGATTCCGCTTTCTTATGAATGAGGATGTAGAACTAAAAGTAAAAAAAAATAAGCAAAAATTTCCAACCCCTCTGCGTTGATTGCTAGCTCTCTGAAGCAAACAAGGAAGCACTGAGAACTGGATTTAAAAAAGGGGAACTAAAGAAGGTATTACGAGCCGTTTTCAGAACTGTGGTTGAACCAGATTCTATAGCCAGAGATAAGAAAACATTAATTGATTTTCGGAAATAAAAAAAAAGAAAATATTAAGTTGTCATTTAGCAATGAACAGGAATAGAAAAAATCGTAGCCTGAATAGCCTGAAATCATACCGGTTAGTGAGATTGTTCGTCCCATATTCAGAACCTAAGCGCCAGCTTGCTCAAAGTGTGGAGACGGTGCTGTTGATGGACTGGTGCACAAGTTAATTCAACACCCCTCGAATGGTGGATTATTTTATCAAAAAGACTTTTACAATTATTCGAAAATGACGGCGTAAAAACGACGTCTGTAGACAAAAAGAAAAAGCTCTAAGGCTATCATTCTGTGTTGAAGATAAACCGATTAATAACGCGTCGTTTTTATTACTGACAAGTGTAAAAAATGCGGAAACGACAAAACCAAGTCAAGATTCATCTGCCAAACGCTTGGAATAGACATTTTGTAGAATATTTGAGAAGGAGAAGAATGCACAGAGAGGGAGAGAGAGAGAGAGAGTAGATACGGAATGGAGGAGTAAAATGGAGTTTTAAAATGTTCCTAGTTAAAATTAATAATTATATAATTAACTAGTTCCAAGATAGTAATTTTTAAATTTTATATTTTTGTTTGAGACTTAAAGAGCCAAGGAGTATCATAAGAAATTTAGTAATGCATTTGTGGGTCTTTTAAAGAAGGATTAGATTGGGATGTCTAAGGAAGTTGTAAAGGCAAAGCACTCTACTCCCTTTAGGTTCGATATAGGGCATGAAACGGTTGAGGGGATGCTAAATGTTGCATAGTTAATTGAGAATAAGGCTTTAAGGAAAATTATTTGTGTATATATTACTCAGGTGTGGTGGATGGGGAACCTTATGGCAAAACGCACCCTGAAAAACATGAAAGGTTAGTTTTGTGCTTTGGTGATTTGTAGCACTATACCTTGTTTTAATGAATTATGTTTGGTTACAAAATTTCTCTGTAAGGTAGGCGACATAAAATTAAGGTAAATTTAAATAAAAGGATTATTATGTCACTAAGATAGAGAGGAGGTGGAATTTTTATTATAATTCAAAAAAAAACTGGGACAAGGGATATAAATAATGCAATTGAAAAGGGAAGCATTGTGTGTGACCGGCTTGAAATACTCAGGGATCGTTCCCAGGGTCAAAAGAAAAAAACTTTCTTTATGGAAGGGGAAGATTAAAAATGGGCCAAAACACTTTTCATCCCCAATCAATTTAAAACTTTTAGCTGTAAGTCGTCTCGAAACTTATATCCTTAAGTTTTCAGACTAAGAGGACCTCAGTGAATAGGGAGAAATTGGAAATAAAACACAGTTCCGTCCAACAAACGGCTCGACAAAAGGTCAGAAAAAGATGAGAAGCTTTTTCTCTGGCAACTATCCTTGAAACTGTCGTCATAAACACTGGATAGGGGATTCATTTAAGATAGCCGTTTTGTTTAAAATAGTCAAAAGTTCCAATAGAAGAGCATCTGGGTGTGACATGACCCCCAAATTCACTGGGGCCGGAGCTGTAAATAATAAAAATCGCAAATTGTTCACGCTTAAGTTTTACGATGGATACGGGGGGGGGCTTCTTTAATTATGGATGTGTGATTGGCTTGTAGTTTTCAGGGTTCGGTCTCTAGCTGAAAAGGATAAAAATATTAGCCATTAGAGGGGGTAAGAGCCCAAAAATTGACAAAAAACTTTATGTCCCTCATCAGTTTGTAACTTCTAGTCTTAAGCCTATAGGCCAAGATGTACCTAATTTTCAAAAACGTGTGTTGGGGCACATTCCTCTCTCAAGTTGATTAGAAACTTATATATTTAATTTATCAGGCTGAGGAGACCCCAATGAAGAAGGAAAAATAGAGAAAAAAATTGTTCCTCCTAAACTGGAACCCCAAAGGGGCGTCTTGAGGCAGTCGTTAAATGTAAATAAAAACAGTGTGTGTATCCGGGTCCTCGAACTTACTCTTCTGCAACGTTTTGAGAAATACGTAGAATTTGAATATACAACTTAGTCACCCATTGGGGATTGAGAGACAAATTGTGCAAGGAGACTTCCAATTTTTATGATGGAGGGAGGGACAGGGGTTAAACAATTTTGTCACAGGTCCACTAAAAGATTTTGCAATATAAGCTCCCGTGAGATTTTGACTGTTTACTTATACAGCTCTAAAGCGCTGCTTCTAATCACTATGTAATTTTTCTTGTAAAAGCAACAAAACAAAAGACAAATAAATTATAAAAATGGATGTGGGGTATCGTATATTTTTGAAATTCCATAGAGGGGTAAGAGCTCATACTCCCCTGCCGGCGTGTTTGCCTTAAAATGGTTGACGGAATTCCTGAAGAAGAAATATTGAATAGACCAAAAGTTCTGAAGCAAATATTCACAGGTTCAGATTCCAAAGTTGGTTGGTTCAGTTGATTTTTAGAGTTTTTTAGTGCCCATATCAGCCTATTTAACAACAAGGGTAATAAACAAAAGGGTAAAACGGAAAAAAGGAAGTGGAAAGATAATCAGAGGAACGCTATAGCGTTGCCTACGGGAAAGGCAAAACGGCTCCAATATTTTATTATTATTTTTTTTTTCCCCAGAGGCACTTCATATTGAAGGGGTCGTCGTATAAACTTCGAAGGGGACTCACTAGATTGGAAATCGTGAGTTCTAGTGCCCTTTTTAAGGGTCAAAAGTAATTGGAAGGCAACTAACACCCCTTCCATGCCCACCATTTCCCCAAGCATATTCAATCAAAATTTTGAGATAGCCATTTTGTTCTACGTAGTTGATTTTCAGATATTAATAATGTTTTTGAGGGGGAAACTTCCCCACAATCCTCAGGGCACGGTTTGTAAGTTATGCCCTGGGGCATATAAGATTTTTATAGAAAGCTTTTTTGTAGAAACTTCAAAAGGACTCATTCGATTGGAAATTCAAAGGGCTAGTGCCCTTTTTAATAGTAGAAAGTGATTGAACGGCAATTAACGCCCCTCTCACGCCCTACTTTTCCCCAAACATACCCAATCAAAATTTTGAGATAGCCATTTTGTTCAACATAGTAGAAAATCCCAGAAATTAAGTCTTTGAGGATGACCCCCCCCCCAAAGCCCTCAGGGCAGGGTTGTAAGTTATGCCCTGGGGGCATTTAAGGTTTTTTACAGAAAGCGTTGTCGTAGAAACTTCAAAAAGGGCTCATTCGATTGGAAATTTGAATGTATAGTGCCCTTTTTAATAGTCAAAAGTGATTGGAAAGCAACTAACACCCCTTCCACGCCCACCATTTCCCGAAACACATCCAACCAAATTTTGAGATAGCCGTTATGTTCAACGTAGTTGAAAGTTCTGGAAATTATATCTTTGAGCAGGACACTCCCCCCACAGTCTTTAGGGCCAGGGTTATAAGTTATGCCCTGGGGGCATATATGGTTCTTATGGAAGGAATGCTCGTATAAACTTCAGAGAGGGCTCATTTGATTGGAAATTGAGAGTTCTAGTTCAAATTTTAAGCGTCAAAAGATATCGGAGAGTAACAATCCCCCCCCCAACGCCCTTTATCCCAAAGGCATCCGATAAAATTTCGAGATAGCTATTTTGTTAAAAATAGTTCTAAGATCGTAAAACAAAAACTCCGGTGTCGACACAGCCCCCAGGGCCTGGGGACAGGCGTCGTCATGGCTCTTATGAAAGGGATGCCCGTATAAACTTCAAAGACGGCTTATTTGATTGGAAATTAAAAGTTCTAGTTCACTTTTTAAGATTCAATAGAGATTGGAGGGAACCTAGCCCCCCCCCCTCCACGCCCTTTTCTCCTCAAACCCATCCAATAAAAACTTTGAGGTAGTCATTTTCTTAAATAGTTCAAAGACCATACAACGAAAACTCTGGGATCGACGCAGCCCCCCAGGGCCCGACGGCAGGCATTGTAAGTTATGCCCTGGGGGAATAAATGGATCTTATGGAAGGAATGCTCATAAAAACTTCACAGATGGATCATTTGATTAGAAATTGAAGGTTTTAGTTCTGTTGTCAGAGTCAAAAGAGATTGGAGGGAAATTAGCCCCCCAAGCCCCTTTTTCCCCAAATGCATCCGATAAAAATTTGAGATAGCCATTAAATTAAAATTGTTCAAAAGTAAGATAACAAAAACTCAGGTGCCAACACAACCTTCCGGGCCCGGGGGCAGGCGTTGTAAGTTATGCCCTGGGGCATATATGGTTCTTATGAAAGGGATGCTTGTATAAACTTCATAGAGGGCTCATTTCAGTGCAAATTGAAAGTTTGAGCTCAATTGTTAATAGTCAAAAGAGATCCGAGGGCATCTAGCCCCCCCAAGCCTTCTTTTTCCAAACCCATCTGATGACAATTTTGAGATAGACATTTGTTAGAAATAGTTCAAAGGTTGGATAAAAGACTCCGGTGTCAGTACAACGCCCGAGGGCCCGGGGGAAGGCGTTCTAGGTTATGCCCGAAATGCATGAATTATCCTTATGCTAGGGATGCTTGTATAAATTTCATAGAGTGTTTATTTGATTGGAAATTAAAAGTTATAGTTTACTTTTTAAGAGTCAAGAGATTTAAGGGCAAATAGCCCCCCCCCCCACACCCACGCCCTCTTTTCCACAAATCCATCCACTACAAATTTTGAGATAGCCAGTTTTTGGAAAATTGTTCAAAAATTTGATAACAAAAACTCCGGTTTCAACACGACTCCCGAGGGCCCGGGGGTAGGCTTTGTAAGTGTTGTCCTGGGGGCGTGTATGGTTCTTATAAAAGGGATTCTCGTATAAATTTCAGAGAGGGCTCATCTGATTGGAAATTGAAAGTTCTAGTTCACTTTTAAGAGTCAAAAGATATCCGAGGGGAACTTGCAGCCCCCCCCCCCCACACACTCCTTTTTCCCCAAGCCCATCCGATAAAATTCTAAAATAGCCATTTCATTAAAAATAGTTCAAAGGTCAGATAAGAAAAGCTCCTGTGTCGACGCAACCCCTCAGGGCCCTGAGGCAGGCATTGTAAGTAATGCTCTAGGGGCACATACAGTTCATACGGAAGGGATGCTCGTATGAACTTTGGAGAGGGTTCATTTGATTGGAAATTGAAAGTTCTTGTTAAATTTTTAAAAGCCAAAGAGATCGGAGGGCAACTAGCCCCCCTCCCCTCCACGCCCTAACTGCATGTGATAAAAATTTCGAGATATAAATTTTGTTAAAAATAGTTCAAAGTTCAGATAACAAAAACTCCGGTGTCGACACAGCCCCCCAGGGCCTGGGAGAGGGCTAAACTTCAGAGAGGACTCATTTGATTGTAAATTGAAAGTTCGAGCTCACTTTTTAATAGTCAAAAGATATCCGAGGGCAGCTAGCCCCCTACCCACGCCTTCTTTTTCCAAACCCATTTGATGAAAATTTTGAGATAGACTTTTTGGTAAAAATAGTTCCAAGTTCAGATAACAAAAACTCCAGTGTCGACACAGCCCCCCAGGGCCCGGGAGAGGGCTAAACTTCAGAGAGGACTTATTTGATTGGAAATTGAAAGTTCGAGCTCACTTTTTAATAGTCAAAAGATATCCGAGGGCAGCTAGCCCCCTACCCACGCCTTCTTTTTCCAAACCCATCTGATACAAATTTTGAGATAGAATTTTTGGTAAAAATAGTTCCAAGTTCAGATAACGAAAAATCCAGTGTCGACACAGCCCCCCAGGGCCCGGGGGTAGGCGTTGTAAGTTATGCCCGGGGGGCATATACGGTTGTTATGGAAGGGATGCTCGTATAAACTTCATAGAGCGCTCATTTGATTGGAAATTGAAAGTTGTAATTCAGTTTTTAAGAGTCAAAAGTGATCGGGGAGCAGATAGACTCCCCCACACTCCATTTATTTTTTCCAACAAGCACTTCATAATGAAGGGGTCGTCGTATAAACTGTACAGGGGGCTCAACCGATTGGAAATTGAGATCCTTTTTAAGAGTCAGAAATGATCGGAAGACAACTATCCCCCCCCCCAAGCCCATGTTCCCCAAATACATCTTATAAAAATTTGAGGTAGCCATTTTGTTAAAAATAGTTCAAACATCATATAACAAAAATTCCCTTACATATGACCATTTCATTAAAAACAGTTCAAAGGTCAGATAAGAAAAACTCCTGTGTCGACGCAGTCCCCCAGGGCCCGGGGCAAACGTTGTAAATATTGCTCTTGGAGCAAATATCGTTCTTATGGAAGGTATGCTCATATAAACTTCGGAGAGGGCTCATTTGATTGAAACTTCTAGTTTACTTTTAAAGAGTCAAAAGATATCGGAGGGTAACTAGCCCACGCCCTCTATGCTCTTTTTGCTCAGATCCATCTGATAAGAACTTTGAGAAATTAATTTTTTAAAATGGTTCAAAGGTCAGATAAAAAAAAACTCTGGTGTCGACACAACCACCCACGGCCCGGGGGCAGGCGTTGCAAGTTATGCCCTGGGAGTATATATGGTTCTTACGGAAGGGATGCTCGTATAAGCTTCAGAGAGGGCTGATTTGAATGGAAATTGAAACTTCTAGTTCAATTTTTAAGAGTCAAAAGATATCGGAGGGCCCTTAGCCCCCCTACGCCCTTTTTCCCCAAACCCTACAGATACAACTTTTGAGATAGCCATTTTTTTAAAATAGTTCAAAGGTCAGAAAACAAAAACTCCAGTGATGACACAATCCCCCAGGGTCCGGGGGGCTAAGGTTAGCTATGTTAGCTATGTCCTGGGGTTGTATATGGTTGTTATGAAAGGGATGCTCGTATAAACTTCAGAGACGGCTCATTTGAATGAAAATTAAAAGTTCTAGTTCATTTTTTTTCAGAGTAAAAAAGATTAGAGGGTAACTAGCCCCTCCCGCCCTCTCCGCCTTTGGGTTTATCGGATTGATAAACCCATCCAATACAAATTTGAGGTGACTATTTTTTAAAAATAGTTAAAATATCCGATATTAAAACTACGGGGTTGACACAACCCCCCAGCCCCAGGGACAGGCTTTTTAAACTATACTCTGGGGTATATATGGTTCCTATAGAAGGGATGCTCGTACAAACTTCAAAGAGGGCTCATTTGATTGAAAATAGAAAGTTCTAGTTCCCTTTTAAAGATTCAAAAGAGCGCTTTACTGAAAACTATATGTGTCTTGAACAGTTTTGGAAAGTATAAACAACATCAAAGTGAATATTTGATTTATAATGATATTAATTGTTGAAGGATCCATCAGTTCAAGAATTTATTTTGCTGTATTTTTATTTTTATTTTCAACCCTGCAAGACTGTAAGAACTGGAAAAGAAAATATTTCTAATATAATTCGTTTTCAGTTAAGCGCTAATGACGCAGTAGGCTTTTGGTTTTTATCAAACAGTTCGTGGTAACGAACTGTAAGTAAGGAGCGACCCGGCTCAATGGTAACCGAAACTCTAAAAAACGGAATTTTGATACCAATAGATACATCAAAAGAATCAGATTTTAATTCTGATTTCAAATATATAAGTTTCATCCAGTTTAAGCTTACCTATCAAAAGTTACGCGCCTGAGAAAATTTGGCTGATTTTCGAGAAAAGGGGGAAAGACCCCCTAAAAATTATAGAAACTTAATGAAATTCACAGCATCATATTCAGTGTATCAGAGAACCCTACTGTAGAGGTTTCAAGCTCCTATCTACAAAAATGTGGAATTTTGCATTTTTTGCCAGAAGAAAGATCACGGGTGCGTGTTTATTTGTTTTTTTTTCCCTAGGGGTAATCGTATTGACCCAGTGATCCTAGAATATCGTAAGGGGGCTCATTGGAACGGAAATTAAAAGTTCTAGTGCCCTTTTTAAGTGACCAAAAAAAAATGGAGGGCAACTAGGCCCCCTCCCACTCTCATTTTTTTCTCAAAGTCACCCAATTAAAATTTTGAGATAGCCATTTTGTTTAGCATAGTCGAAAATTTAATAAATATGTCTTTTACAATGACTTAATCCCCTACAGTTCCCAGGGGAAGGGCTGCAAGTTATGAACTCTGCCCATTGCTTACATATTGTATTGGTCATTGGGAAGTATACAGACTTTTTCAGGAAGAATTTTTTTCTGGTGGGGGGGGAGGGGGGCCGGAGGAGGGGGTTACTCGGGAGAATATTTCTGTGGAGGATGTTTCTTTGGGGTAAGGGACATTTCTATGAAGGGGGCGCCGGATTTCCAAGCATTATTTAAAAAACGATCAGAAATTAAATTAAAAAAAACTAGTTTTTTTCAACTGAAAGTATGAAGCAACATTAGAACTTCAAATGAACAGAAATTATTACGTATATGAGGGGGTCCTCCCCCAAGTCAATACCTCGCTCTTTACGCTACAGTTTTTTTTAGTGCTTTCAAAAGAGCTATCTATTCTAATTAAACGGCCTTTGTGATTCAGGGGTGTGTGAATTAAATTTTTTTAACTTTTAACGTAAAGAGCGTGGTATTGACTAAGGGAGAACCCCATCATATACGTAATAACATATACGTAATAAAAAAAAAAAAAAAAAAAACAAGCGATACAGCTCAATAGTAAGCCAAACTTTTAAAAACGGAACTTTGATGTCAATAAATGTATCAAAAGAATAGGCTTATAATGCTGATTCTAAACATATGAATTTTATTAAGTTTAGTATTACTCATCAAAGGCTACGAGCCTGAGAAAACTTACCTGATTTTTTAAAGAGGGGGGAAAAATCCCCTAAAAGTGAAAAATTTTTAATGAAAATCACACCGTCAGATTCAGCGTATCAGAAAACCCTATAACATAGGTTTCAAGCTCATATCTGCAAAAATCTGCAACTTTGTATTTTTTGCCAGAAGAAAAATATACGAATATAGAAGTTCGTTGCGTAAGTTAATTTGTAAATTACGTTAGAACCAAATTTAGAGACAGCCATTTAGCAAAAGAAAAGTAAAATTTTTATGCAAATTTTGTTTACTTATTCAATGACGGCGAGCCAAAATAAAAGCTGCATTAACTAAAAAACGATCAGAAATTAAATAAAAAAAACAAGTTTTTTAAACTGAAAGTAAGGAGCGACATTAGAACTTAAAACGAACAGAAATTATTCCGTATATGAAAGGGGCTGTCCCCTCCTCAACGCCTCGCTCTTTACACTAAAGTTTTTTATTGTTTTAAAAAATAAAGTTGTGAGACATAGTTTAGGAGCTTGTTTGCTGAATTTTTTACAGGAGATTTTTCCCTAACCGATAAAAGGCTATAATGTGATGAACTTAACAATTTTGAACAGAAAAAACAGGGAACAGATGAAGGGCTCAGCATAAACAAGCAGTTTAGGTTCAGGTAGGTTCAGGTTCATCTATTTTTCCATCATACATAATCACACTGAATACATAACTATACCTTGCACAGAGACAAGTTTGTAGTTATAAGTGTAACAGACTGAGTTGTCATTGCCAAATTCTCTGAAGATTTGAAAAAAATGCCATTGAAACAGTTTCATTCGTGTTGGTACGACCAACTGATTGCAGGCTACAGGACTTAAAAATCTTAACAAACAAGGCTGCAAAAGCGGGGGGTTTGGGGGGCGGGAGCCCCCAAACTGTACCTCTTAAAGAAAAGTAAAATTTTTATGCAAATAAAAGCTGCATTAACTAAAAAACGATCAGAAATTAAATAAAAAAAACAAGTTTTTTAAACTGAAAGTAAGGAGCGACATTAAAACTTAAAACGAACAGAAATTATTCCGTATATGAAAGGGGCTGTCCCCTCCTCAACGCCTCGCTCTTTACGCTAAAGTTTGACTCTGTCTCACAACTTTATTTTTTAAAACATTTTTTTTTTTATTCCGTATATGAAAGGGGCTGTCCCCTCCTCAACGCCTCGCTCTTTACGCTAAAGTTTTTTATTGTTTTAAAAAATAAAGTTGTGAGACAGAGTCAAACTTTAGCGTAAAGAGCGAGGCGTTGAGGAGGGGACAGCCCCTTTCATATACGGAATAAAAAAAAAAATTGTTTTAAAAAATAAAGTTGTGAGACAGAGTCAAACTTTAGCGTAAAGAGCGAGGCGTTGAGAAGGGGACAGCCCCTTTCATATACGGAATAATTTCTGTTCGTTTAAGTTTTAATGTCGCTCCTTACTTTCAGTTTAAAAAACTTGTTTTTTTTTATTTAATTTACAGTTAAGGAAGGGGGCAGTATCCAAACTCTTGTTTGTAGTGAAACTATATTCGTCTTGAACAGCTTTAGAAAGAACTAATAAATTAAACTGAATATTTGATGTATAATGATATTAATTGCTAAAGGTTCATCAGTTCAAAATTTTACTATAATTGTAATACATATTTTCAATATTAAGTACAAAAGATAATATTTGTAATAAAATTGGTTTTCAGTAAAGTGCCAATGACGCAGTAGCTTGTAGACTTCTGCAGTGAGAGAAGGAGGCGATACACAAACTCTTGTTGTAGTTATTTTTGTTCGTTTCAAGCTTGATTTGCATATTCAATTCAAGTTTCACTCGTTTTAAGATTTATTTATTCTTTTACATTAATATCTATTGTATGTTAGTTTGCATTGATTGTTTATTTAATTTCTGTTCGTTTTAAGTTTCATTTATACTTCAATAGCAAAATATTTTTTTTTCTTTTTAAGCTTGATTTTCATATTAAATCTAAGCATTACTCACTTTAAGATCTATTTATTCATTTATACTATTACTTGTTGTATGTTTTTTGCTATGATTGTTTATTTAATTTCTGTTCGTTCTGGGATTCATTTATTCTTTAATAGTAATTTCTGGTCGTTTTGAGCTTGAATTTTAACAGGTATTTGTATCTGCTGAGCTTAAGTTTAAAATGGCCTTTACTTTTCTTTGAAAAACTTATTTTTCTATTTTTCGGAAAGTTATTTTTAATTAATAACATATAAGAGGAGATAAATAATAGAGGTAATAAATAAGAAAGTAAAAAGGAAAAAAAGATAATATATAAGAGGTAAAAAATAATAAAGTTAATAAATAAGAGAGTAAACTTATAAAGACAACATTGTCTGATATGTAAAACTGAAACAGATTGTCCAAGACAGATAGGTTGGTTCAGTTGATTTTTAGAGTTTTTTAGTGCCCATATCAGCATATTTGACAACAGGTTACAAAACTGTTCACTTTAGTAATTACATTTTTTCCGTGTTTTCATCCGTGACATAGGATGAATGATTGGAATTAGACTGCCTGAACCAAAAGATTAAATCAAAAGATTCCCGTAAATGTGGACCACCTTTAAATACCAACCGTAAATTAACGATAAAACACACCGATCAGTACCCAAAAAGGAAATGGCGTGACACCGACTGATATTAGTCCTTCTCTTATTACCATTTGTTGTGACTGTATCCAAATTTGCTTAGTGAAATATATGGAAGAATTAAGTGAATGATCACAAAGGAGGTCGTTTAAAAAGGGATATAAACTGTTGTTGAATTCAGTAAAAAAAAAAAAAAAACAGATAAAATTAGTTTAATGGCATTTGGCACAGACAATCTATAAATCTTCTGCCTAGCAGTATTGCCATATTTGTTGAAAACGAAAAACAGTAAAAAAGAAGCAAGACCTAAAAACTAGAAAAATTTATACATCTTAGAGTGTGAAGTGCTAGCAGGGGGCGTGAATTCACGAAACCGTGGAACGTGGAGGAGAGTGTTTTCAGGTTCCGTTAATGAAGGCACAAAAAATGTATCTTTCAAATTCTAGTGGGGAAGGGAGCAATTTTTTTCAATTCTTCCAATGAAGACTACGAAAAAAATTATAAAATACAAGAGGGGGCAGTGGCGGATCACGAGGAGGGAGGGAACACCCATCCCCTAGCGTAGTCTAAAGTAGTGTAATTTACTTAATTAATTCAATTTTGCGCTAATTAAACTTGCTCCTAACGCAAGTTTATCGGATCAATCGAATTTGCACCCCCTCGCCCCCCTAAATTTTTTTTTTTCGGATCAACCTATTTTGTGCCCCCCTTTCCCTAAAAAATCCTAGAACCATCCCTGGGAGGGAGACAAAAAGCCTCATTTGGCACCCCTACATACTAGATGTTCGAAAATATGGACATTAGGACGCCTATTTTTCAGTGTAGAATCTTTTGCAGCTTAATTTCGTCTTCCACATTAATTTTTGTTGACAGTGCTGAAGAATCCAAATGAAGTTCACACCAAAAGTAAAAAGTTTTCTACCGCCTTTGAAGCAGCTATTGCTTAAAAATGTATCACCGACAGAGTTGTTAGTCCTTGGTAAGAAGGCAAAGGGGCTCGTGGAAATGGAAAAAACTGCAATAACCAAAATACATAACTCTAAGATCATTCTAAGGTATCACTCACTGGAATTAAAGGACACAAAAAAGAAATAATGAAAAGTGGGAGGATCATAGTGCATTGATTAAAGTCTAGACAAAGTCCTAAGGCAATATTGGCCACGTTTTGGCACCGTTTTATTATGGGCTATTTCATGTCTACTCTTAATATTGGCTTCTACTATAACTAAAGATCCGCTCCTTCTTTAAGCCCCTAAGGTTAACTCACCCGTGCAGAGCAGTGTGCAATGTTAACAAAGCGTAACATAATTGAACGATTTAGCAAGAAACACGTGCGTAGTGGGAAAACTGCTCTAGAGTTAAGTGTATAAGATCGTGTCCGAAATCTCCGTGTTCTTGTTCAATCCAAGATAAGTTGTTGAATTTTCGCTGGGTTTTTCATTCGGACTAGAATGATTGGCTGAATAGTCTGACGAATTTAACTGAACCAAAAATCCAGTTAAAGTATAGAAATTTGATAAACTTGAGAAATTTGATAAACTTGAGAAATTTGAGAAATTTGATAATTTCTTTTCTTTATTTCGAAGAAAAGAAATTATTTGATAAACTTGTGACTTATAGTTTATTTTTCTGTTAAAATGCCACAAGAAAGTATTTGAAAATCCTCAATTGTATTGTTACCAAAATTATAATTGACGCTTTTAATAGAATATTCTAAAGTAATAAAAAGGGAGAACGAATAAATTACAACAATTTGGAAAAGACCATAACAGTTTTCTATTCCTCCTCATTCAGTCTTCTTAATTCTTTCTTCTGAACTAAACACTTAAAACGAAATTTTACTAGTCTCTCAGCTATAATAGCCCTATCATATAGACACAAGAGTAGAGAGGGAGGTGCTACTCCCACGCCCACACCATGTATGGGCATAGAGTCCCTAGGGGAAATGGATTTCTGAGAAATTGATTGCGTAATCGATTGGGAATTTAGAACACCTGTGCTGTCAGTCATTAATCAAATTGTTTCCAGGCAAAGTTTAATAATGTCTGACAGGTACTGTCAACATTTCTCCAGGAATAGATCCAAGTCATTAATGTCTTTGCCTCGGAAACAACTCTATTGGTCGAACTCCAAAAGATATTAATAACCAAACGCCATGGAAACAATTCTCCAAGAAACATCTTAGCGACGAATTGTTTTAGCGCGGGAATCAGGTTTCTTATTAATTTGAAATGCGTCAGCGCAGAGATGCCAAAAACAAAAGGAACACGCTGAAATTACGTTTAGGGATTATTTGGGCGAAACTGTTTTAGACAGGTTATGGAATTATTTCGGCGAAACAGTTAGAGATATTTTAAAAGATGATTTTAAAAGATGATTTTAGAAGAGGATTTGAGGGTGAAACTCTGTGGTCGTTATAATACACAAGTTCCATTGAACAGTGTCGTGAGGTCCTCTACCCCAACCCCAAAGGGTTCCGATCCCCACCACCCCAACCCCGAAGGAAGCGCCCGGTCCTCAAAGGTCCCCCCAAGCTCCCAAAGGACCAACCGGCCCTCAAGGGACCCACAGACCCTCAAAGGCTCTCCCCGAGCCCCGTCTTTCGTTGATATGTGTTGTCTGAAACTTATGATTTGGGATATGTAAATTACTATTTCGGGCTTTTCTGAGCTAGATTTCTCAGTCTTTCGTTGGTGTGTGTTGTCTGAAACCTATGATTTGGGATGGATGGATTGCAATTTTTGACTTTTCTGAGCTGGGTATCTGAGCCGTTCATAGGAGTGTGTTGTCTGAAACCCATGATTTGGGATGGATGGATTGCAATTGTTGACTTTTCTGAGCTGGATTTCTGAGCCGTTCATAGGAGTGTGTTGTCTGAAACTTATGATTTGAGATGCGTAGTTTGCAAGTTGGACTTTTCAGAGCTATGATTCTTAGTCTCTCATAGGCGTTTGTTGTCTGAAACTTCTAGTTTGGAATGAATAGTTTGCTATTTCAGGCTTTTCTGAGCTAAGGTTTCCTAGTATTTCGTAGGTGAATGTTGTCTGAAACTTATGATTCGGGTTATGTAAATTACTATTTCGGGCTTTTCTAAGCTAGATTTCTTAGTCTTTCGTTGGTGTGTGTTGTCTGAATCCTGTGATTTGGGATGGGTGAATTGCTATTTTTGACTTTTCTGAGCTGGATTTCTTAGCCGTTCATAGGTGTGTGTTGTCTGAAACTTATGATTTGGGATGGTTAATTTGCTATTTTTGACTTTTCTGAGCTAGGTTTCTTAGCCGTTCATAGGTGTGTGTTGTCTGAAACCTATGATTTGGGATATGTAAATTACTATTTCGGGCTTTTCTGAGTTGGATTTCTTAGTCTTTCATAGGTATGTTTTGTCTGAAACCAATGATTTGGGATGTGTGGGTTGCTATTTTTTGACTTTTCATAGCCAGATTTCTTAGTCTTTCGTAGGTGTGTGTTGTCTGAAACCTATGATTTGGATTGTGTGGATTGCTATTTTTGACTTTTCTGAGCTGGATTTCATAGCCTTTCGTAGGGATGTGTTGACTGAAACCTATGATTTGGGATGAGTGGTTTGCTTTTTGGACTTTTCAGAGCTGGATTTCTTAGCCGTTCATAGGTGAGTGTTGTCTGAAACCTATGATTTGGGATGGTTAATTTGCTATTTTTGACTTTTCTGAGCTAGGTTTCTTAGCCTTTCATAGGTGTGTGTTGTCAGAAAATTATGATTTGGGATGTGTAGTTTGCTATTTCAGGCTTTTCTGAGCTAAGGTTTCCTAGTATTTCCTAGGTGAATGTTGTCTGAAACCAATAGTTTGGAATGAGTAGTTTGCTATTTCAGGCTTTTATGAGCTAGGTTTCTTAGCCTTTCGTAGGTGTGTGTTGACTGAAACTTATGATTTGGGATATGTAATTTGCTATTTCCGACTTTTCATAACCGGATTTCTTAGTCTTTCGTAGGTGTGTGGTGTCTGAAACCTATGATTTGGGATGTGTGGGTTGCTATTTTTTGACTTTTCAGAGCTGGATTTCTTAGCCTTTCGTAGGTGTGTGTTGACTGAAACCTATGATTTGGGATGGTTAATTTGCTATTTTTGACTTTTCTGAGCTAGATTTCTTAGCCTTTCATAGGTGTGTGCTTTCAGAAAATTATGATTTGGGAGGTGTAGTTTGCTTTTTGGACTTTTCAGAGTTAGGATTCTTAGTCACTCATAGGTGTTTGTTGTCTGAAACTTCGAGTTTGGGATGAGTAGTTGGCTATTTCACACTTTTCTGAGCTAAGGTTTCTTAGTATTTCGTAGGTGAGTGTTGTCTGAAACTTATGATTTGGGATATGTAAATTACTATTTCGGGCTTTTCTAAGTTGGATTTCTTAGTGTTTCATAGGTGTGTGGTGTCTGAAACCTATGATTTGGGATGAGTGGTTTGCTTTTTGGACTTTTCTGAGCTGGATTTCTGGGCCTTTCGTAGGTGTGTGTTGACTGAAACCTATGATTTGGGATGTGTGGGTTGCTATTTTTTGACTTTTCAGAGCTGGATTTCTTAGCCTTTCGTAGGTGTGTGTTGACTGAAACCTATGATTTGGGATGGTTAATTTGCTATTTTTGACTTTTCTGAGCTAGATTTCTTAGCCTTTCATAGGTGTGTGCTTTCAGAAAATTATGATTTGGGAGGTGTAGTTTGCTTTTTGGACTTTTCAGAGTTAGGATTCTTAGTCACTCATAGGTGTTTGTTGTCTGAAACTTCGAGTTTGGGATGAGTAGTTGGCTATTTCACACTTTTCTGAGCTAAGGTTTCTTAGTATTTCGTAGGTGAGTGTTGTCTGAAACTTATGATTTGGGATATGTAAATTACTATTTCGGGCTTTTCTAAGTTGGATTTCTTAGTGTTTCATAGGTGTGTGGTGTCTGAAACCTATGATTTGGGATGAGTGGTTTGCTTTTTGGACTTTTCTGAGCTAGATTTCTTAGCCTTTCATAGGTATGTGTTGTCAGAAAATTATGATTTGGGATGTGTAGTTTGCTATTTCAGGCTTTTCTGAGCTAAGGTTTTCTAGTATTTCGTAGGTGAATGTTGTCTGAAACCAATAGTTTGGGATGAGTAGTTTGCTATTTTTGACTTTTCTGAGCTAGGTTTCTTAGTCTTTCGTTGGTGTGTGTTGACTGAAACCTATGATTTGGGATATGTAGTTTGCTATTTTTGACTTTTCTGAGCTGGATTTATTAGCCTTTCATAGGTGTGTGTTGACTGAAACCTATGATTGGGATGAGTGGTTTGCTATTTTTGTCTTTTCTGAGCTAGATTTCTTAGCCTTTCATAGGTATGTGTTGTCAGAAAATTAAGATTTGGGATGTGTAGTTTGCTATTTGAACTTTTCAGAGCTATGATTCTTAGTCCGTCATAGGCGTTTGTTGTCTGAAACTTCTAGTTTGGGATGAGTAGTTTCGCTATTTCAGGCTTTTCTGAGCTAAGGTTTCTTAGTCTTTCATAGGTGAATGTTGTCTGAACACTATGATTTGGGATATGTAAATTACTATTTCGGGCTTTTCTAAGCTAGATTTATTAGTCTTTCGTTGGTGTGTGTTGTCTGAAACCTATGATTTGGGATGGGTGGATTGCTACTTTTGACTTTTCTGAGCTGGATTTCTTAGCCTTTCATAGGTGTTTGTTGTCTGAAACCTATAGTTTGGGATGACTAGTTTGCTATTTTTGACTTTTCTGAGCTAGGTTTCTTAGCCGTTCATAGGTGAGTGTTGTCTGAAACCTATGATTTGGGATATGTAAATTACTATTTCGGGCTTTTCTGAGTTGGATTTCTTAGTCTTTCGTTGGTGTGTGTTGTCTGAAACCTATGATTTGGGATGGGTGGATTGCTACTTTTGACTTTTCTGAGCTGGATTTCATAGCCTTTCATAGGTGTTTGTTGTCTGAAACCTATAGTTTAGGATGACTAGTTTGCTATTTTTGACTTTTCTGAGCTAGGTTTCTTAGCCGTTCATAGGTGAGTGTTGTCTGAAACCTATGATTTGGGATATGTAAATTACTATTTCGGGCTTTTCTGAGTTGGATTTCTTAGTCTTTCATAGGTATGTGTTGTCTGAAACCTATGATTTGGGATGTGTGGGTTGCTATTTTTGACTTTTCCGAGCTGGATTTCTTAGCCGTTCATAGGTGAGTGCTGTCTGAAACTTATGATTTGGGATGGTTAGTTTGCTATTTCCGGCTTTTATTAGCTAGGTTTCTTAGCCTTTCATAGGTGTGTGTTGTCAGAAAATTATGATTTGGGATGTGTAGTTTGCTATTTGGACTTTTCAGAGCTAGGATTCTTAGTCCATCATAGGTGTTTGTTGTCTGAAACCAATAGTTTGGGATGAGTAGTTTGCTATTTCAGGCTTTTCTGAGCTAGATTTCTTAGCCGTTCATAGGTGTGTGTTGTCTGAAACTTATGATTTGGGATATGTAAATTACTATTTCGGGCTTTTCTGAGTTGGACACTTCTAAATTTTTCCGTAGAAGATAGGAAAAGTTATACTATGATTGTGATTATTTTCCATGAAGATAAAAAGTTTCACTTTAATTCTAAATTTTCTTAAATTCAATTCCGACCTTTCTCAAAGAGATGAAAAAAATTAAAGTCCTGTTCCAAATATTTTCCCGGAAGAAGAAAAGTTCAACTTCGATTCTGAATTTTCTCAATGAAAATGAAATAAGTTATTGATCAAATCTATTTTCCCAAAATAATATAAAAATTTCCACTTCAGTTCAGATTTTTTTCTCAAAGAGATGAAGAAATTTAAAGTTCTGTTCCAAATTTTTCATAGAAGATAGGAAAAGTTATACTTTGATCGTGAATATTCGAGTTCTACTCTGAATTTTACCAAAGAACACAATTCAATTCTAATTTCCCCAATAAAAAATTTAAAGTTCAATTCTAAATTTGTCGGTGGAAGATAGATAAAGTAATACCATACTTGTGAATATTTTCCCAGAAGATAAAAAGTTCTAGTTCAATTTAAAATTTTCTCAACGAAGTGAAGAAGAATTCAAGTTCTCTTCTGAATTTTACCAAAGAACACAATTCAATTCTAATTTCACCAGAGAAAATAAAAATCTATCACTTCAGTTCCTTATTTCACAAAGACATAAAGAAATTTAAAGTTCAATTCTAAATTTTTCGGTGGAAGATAGAAAAAGTAATACCATACTTGTGAATATTTTCATGGAAGATAAAAAGTTCTAGTTCAATTTAAAATTTTCTCAACGAAGTGAAGGAAAGTCTGAATTTTCTCAATGAAAAAGAAATTAGTCATTGATCATTTCTATTTTTCCAAATAATATAAAAATTTTCCACTTTAGTTCAGATCTGGCTCGAAGAGATGAAAAATTTAAAATACTGTTCCAAATTTTTCACTGAAGATAAAAAAGTTCAAGTTCTCTTCGGAATTTTACCAAAGAACAAAATTCAATTCTAATTTCTCCAGAGAAAATAAAATCTTCCACTTCAGTTCTTTATTTCACAAAGACATAAAGAAATTTAAAGTTCAATTCCAAATTTTTCGGTGGAAGATAGAAAAAGTAATACCATACTTGTGAATATTTTCCCGGAAGATAAAAAGTTCTAGTTCTATTTAAAATTTTCTCAACGAAGTGAAGAAAAGTTCAAGTTCTCTTCTAACTTTACCAAAGAACACACTTCAATTCTAATTTCTCCAGAGAAAACAAAAATCTCCCACTTCAGTTCTTTATTTCACAAAGACATAAAGAAATTTAAAGTTCAATTCTAATTTTTCGGTGGAAGATAGAAAAAGTAATATCATACTTGTGAATATTTTCACGGAAGAGAAAAGGTTCTAGTTCAATTTAAAATTTTCTCAACGAAGTCAAGGAAAGTTCAAGTTCTCTTCTGAACTTTACCAAAGAACACACTTCAATTCTAATTTCTCCAGAGAAAACAAAAATCTTCCACTTCAGTTCTTTATTTCACAAAGACATAAAGAAATTTAAAGTTCAATTCTAAATTTTTCGGTGGGAGATAGAAAAATTAATACCATACTTGTGATTATTTTCACGGAAGATAAAAAGTTCTAGTTCAATTTAAAATTTTCTCAATGAAGTGAAGAAAAGTTCATGTTCTCTACTGAATTTTACCAAAGAACACAATTCAATTCTAATTTCTACAGAGAACATAAAAATCTTCCACTTCAGTTCTTTATTTCACAAAGACATAAAGAAATTTAAAGTTCAATTCTAAATTTTTCGGTGGAAGATAGAAAAATTAATACCATACTTGTGAATATTTTCACGGAAGATAAAAAGTTCTAGTTCAATTTAAAATTTTCTCAACGAAGTGAAGAAAAGTTCAAGTTCTCTTCTAAACTTTACCAAAGAACACACTTCAATTCTAATTTCTCCAGGGAAAATAAAAATCTTCCACTTCAGTTTTAAGTTCCCCAAAGAAATAAAGAAATTTAAAGTTCTATTCTAAATTTTTAGATGGAAGATAGAAAAAGTAATACTATGTTTGCGATTGTTTTCCATGAAGATCAAAAGTTTCACTTTATTTATAATTTTTCTTAAATTCAGTTCTGATTTTTCTCGAAGAGATGAAAAATTTAAAGTTCTGTTCCAAATTTTTCATAGAAGATAGAAAAAGTTATACATTGATTGTGAATATTCGACATGAAGATAAGGAGCTCCACTTTAATTCTGAGTTTTCTCGAAGAAGTGCAAATTGTTCAAGTTCTATTCTGAATTTTCTTAAAGAAGAGAAAAAAGTTAACTCAATTCTGAATTTTACCAATGAAAATGAAAAAACCTTTCACTTCAGTTCTTAATTTTTCAAAGACATCAAAAATTTAAAGTTCAGTTCTAAATTTTTCTGTAGAAGATAGGAAAAGTTATACTATGATTGTGATTATTTTCCAGTGAAGATAAAAAGTTTCACTTTAATTCTAATTTTCTTAAGTTCACTACCGATTTTTTGCAAAGAGATGAAAAATTTAAAGTTCTGTTCCAAATTTTTCATAGAAGATAGAAAAAGTTATACATTGATTTGAATATTCGACATGAAGATAAGGAGCATCACTTTAATTCTGAGTTTTCTCAAAGAAGTGCAAAATGTTCAAGTTCTCATCTGAATTTTCTTAAAGAAGTGAAAAAAGTTAGCTCAATTCTTAATTTTACCAATGAAAATGAAAAAAGCTTCCACTTCAGTTCTTAATTCCTCAAAGACACAAAAATTCAAAGTTCTCTTCTAATTTTTCCAAGAAAATAAAAAGGCTCCACTTCAGTTCTGTTTTTTTTCTCAAAGAGATGAAAAATTTAAAGTTCTTTTCTAATTTTAAATTAAATTTTAGCTCCTTTTGTCATATGGATTTACCCATCAAATTTTTAAATTAGAAAATGAGTGACTCGTTCTATTATTAAAGACAATCGTTCAAACTCGTTCATCTAACCTTCAAAACAATAGGTTAGGTTAGGTATAAATAAATATTAATAAATAAATAGAAACATTTCTACATGTTTAAGTTAGGTTAGGTTAGGTTAACTTATCATGAGTGCTCATGATAAGTTAACCTAACCTTTTCCAGCGAGTATGGTTAGGTTAGGTTATAACTTTTCCTATCTTCTATGAAAAATTTGGAACAGAACTTTAAATTTCTTCATCTCTTTGAGAAAAAAATCTGAACTGAAGTGGAAATTTTTATATTATTTTGGGAAAATAGATTTGATCAATAACTTATTTCATTTTCATTGAGAAAATTCAGAATCGAAGTTGAACTTTTCTTCTTCCGGGAAAATATTTGGAACAGAACTTTAATTTTTTTCATCTCTTTGAGAAAGGTCGGAATTGAATTTAAGAAAATTTAGAATTAAAGTGAAACTTTTTATCTTCATGGAAAATAATCACAATCATAGTATAGCTTTTCCTATCTTCTACGGAAAAATTTAGAAGTGTTCAACTCAGAAAAGCCCGAAATAGTAATTTACATATCCCAAATCATAAGTTTCAGACAACACACACCTATGAACGGCTAAGAAATCTAGCTCAGAAAAGCCTGAAATAGCAAACTACTCATCCTAAACTATTGGTTTCAGACAACAAACACCTATGATGGACTAAGAATTCTAGCTCTGAAAAGTCCAAATAGCAAACTACACATCCAAAATCATAATTTTCTGACAACACACACCTATGAAAGGCTAAGAAACCTAGCTAATAAAAGCCGGAAATAGCAAATTAACCATCCCAAATCATAAGTTTCAGACAGCACTCACCTATGAAAGGCTAAGAAATCCAGCTCGGAAAAGTCAAAAATAGCAACCCACACATCCCAAATCATAGGTTTCAGACAACAAATACCTATGAAAGACTAAGAAATCCAACTCAGAAAAGCCCGAAATAGTAATTTACATATCCCAAATCATAGGTTTCAGACAACACTCACCTATGAACGGCTAAGAAACCTAGCTCAGAAAAGTCAAAAATAGCAAACTAGTCATCCCAAACTATAGGTTTCAGACAACAAACACCTATGAAAGGCTAAGAAATCCAGCTCAGAAAAGTCAAAAGTAGCAATCCACCCATCCCAAATCATAGGTTTCAGACAACACACACCAACAAAAGACTAAGAAATCCAACTCAGAAAAGCCCGAAATAGTAATTTACATATCCCAAATCATAGGTTTCAGACAACACTCACCTATGAACGGCTAAGAAACCTAGCTCAGAAAAGTCAAAAATAGCAAACTAGTCATCCCAAACTATAGGTTTCAGGCAACAAACACCTATGAAAGGCTAAGAAATCCAGCTCAGAAAAGTCAAAAGTAGCAATTCACCCATCCCAAATCATAGGTTTCAGACAACACACACCAACGAAAGACTAATAAATCTAGCTTAGAAAAGCCCGAAATAGTAATTTACATATCCCAAATCATAGGTTTCAGACAACATTCACCTATGAAAGACTAAGAAACCTTAGCTCAGAAAAGCCTGAAATAGCGAAACTACTCATCCCAAACTAGAAGTTTCAGACAACAAACGCCTATTGCGGACTAAGAATCATAGCTCTGAAAAGTTCAAATAGCAAACTACACATCCCAAATCTTAATTTTCTGACAACACATACCTATGAAAGGCTAAGAAATCTAGCTCAGAAAAGACAATAATAGCAAACCACTCATCCCAATCATAGGTTTCAGTCAACACACACCTATGAAAGGCTAATAAATCCAGCTCAGAAAAGTCAAAAATAGCAAACTACATATCCCAAATCATAGGTTTCAGTCAACACACACCAACAAAAGACTAAGAAACCTAGCTCAGAAAAGTCAAAAATAGCAAACTACTCATCCCAAACTATTGGTTTCAGACAACATTCACCTACGAAATACTAGAAAACCTTAGCTCAGAAAAGCCTGAAATAGCAAACTACACATCCCAAATCTTAATTTTCTGACAACACATACCTATGAAAGGCTAAGAAATCTAGCTCAGAAAAGTCAAAAATAGCAAACTACACATCCCAAATCATAGATTTCAGTCAACACACACCTACGAAAGGCCCAGAAATCCAACTCAGAAAAGTCCAAAAAGCAAACCACTCATCCCAAATCATAGGTTTCAGACACCACACACCTATGAAAGACTAAGAAATCCAACTCAGAAAAGCCCGAAATAGTAATTTACATATCCCAAATCATAAGTTTCAGACAACATTCACCTAGGAAATACTAAGAAACCTTAGCTCAGAAAAGTGTGAAATAGCCAACTACTCATCCCAAACTCGAAGTTTCAGACAACAAACACCTATGAGTGACTAAGAATCCTAACTCTGAAAAGTCCAAAAAGTAAACTACGCCTCCCAAATCATAATTTTCTGAAAGCACACACCTATGAAAGGCTAAGAAATCTAGCTCAGAAAAGTCAAAAATAGCAAATTAACCATCCCAAATCATAGGTTTCAGTCAACACACACCTACGAAAGGCTAAGAAATCCAGCTCAGAAAAGTCAAAAAATAGCAACCCACACATCCCAAATCATAGGTTTCAGACACCACACACATACGAAAGACTAAGAAATCCGGTTATGAAAAGTCGGAAATAGCAAATTACATATCCCAAATCATAAGTTTCAGTCCACACACACCTACGAAAGGCTAAGAAACCTAGCTCATAAAAGCCTGAAATAGCAAACTACTCATTCCAAACTATTGGTTTCAGACAACATTCACCTAGGAAATACTAGGAAACCTTAGCTCAGAAAAGCCTGAAATAGCAAACTACACATCCCAAATCATAATTTTCTGACAACACACACCTATGAACGGCTAAGAAACCTAGCTCAGAAAAGTCAAAAATAGCAAATTAACCATCCCAAATCATAGGTTTCAGACAACACACACCTATGAACGGCTAAGAAATCCAGCTCTGAAAAGTCCAAAAAGCAAACCACTCATCCCAAATCATAGGTTTCAGTCAACACATCCCTACGAAAGGCTATGAAATCCAGCTCAGAAAAGTCAAAAATAGCAATTAACACAATCCAAATCATAGGTTTCAGACAACACACACCTACGAAAGACTAAGAAATCTGGCTATGAAAAGTCAAAAAATAGCAACCCACACATCCCAAATCATAGGTTTCAGACAACACATACCTATGAATGACTAAGAAATCCAACTCAGAAAAGCCCGAAATAGTAATTTACATATCCCAAATCATAGGTTTCAGACAACACACACCTATGAACGGCTAAGAAACCTAGCTCAGAAAAGTCAAAAATAGCAAATTAACCATCCCAAATCATAAGTTTCAGACAACACACACCTATGAACGGCTAAGAAATCCAGCTCAAAAAAGTCAAAAATAGCAATCCACCCATCCCAAATCACAGGTTTCAGACAACACACACCAACGAAAGACTAAGAAATCTAGCTTAGAAAAGCCCGAAATAGTAATTTACATAACCCGAATCATAAGTTTCAGACAACATTCACCTACGAAATACTAGGAAACCTTAGCTCAGAAAAGCCTGAAATAGCAAACTATTCATCCCAAACTAGAAGTTTCAGACAACAAACGCCTATGAGAGACTAAGAATCATAGCTCTGAAAAGTCCAACTTGCAAACTACACATCTCAAATCATAAGTTTCAGTCAACACACTCCTATGAACGGCTCAGAAATCCAGCTCAGAAAAGTCAAAAATTGCAATCCATCCATCCCAAATCATAGGTTTCAGACAACACACTCCTATGAACGGCTCAGAAATCCGGCTCAGAAAAGTCAAAAATTGCAATCCATCCATCCCAAATCATAGGTTTCAGACAACACACACCAACGAAAGACTAAGAAATCTAGCTCAGAAAAGTCCAAAATAGAAATTTACATATCCCAAATCATAAGTTTCAGACAATACACATCAACGAAAGACGGGGCTCGGGGAGAGCCTTTGAGGGTCTGTGGGTCCCTTGAGGGCCGGGTGGTCCTTTGGGAGCTTGGGGGGACCTTTGAGGACCGGGCGCTTCCTTCGGGGTTGGGGTGGTGGGGATCGGAACCCTTTGGGGTTGGGGTAGAGGACCTCACGACACTGTTCAATGGAACTTGTGTATTATAACGACCACAGAGCTCCACCCTCAAATCCTCTTCTAAAATCTCTTCAAAAATCATCTTTTAAAATGTCTCTAACTGTTTCGCTGAAATAATTCCTTAAAATAATAATTTGTTCTGAAAAGATATAATAAAGTCTTAAAAAAGTATTAAAATGGTGGCTCAGGAGCCTTTGGGGCGCCGGGGGCCCTTTGGGAATCCGGAGAACCTTTGAGGACCGGTGGCTTCCTTCGGGGTTGGGGTGGGGGGATCGGAACCCTTTGGGCTTGTGGTAGGGGACCTCACAACATTGTTCAAATTGAACTTGTGTATTATAACGACCAGAGAGTTTCACCCTCAAATCCTCTTCTAAAATCATCTTTTAAAATCATCTTTTAAAATGTCTTTAACTGTTTCGCCGAAATAATTCCATAACCTGTCTAAAACAGTTTCGCCCAAATAATCCCTAAACGTAATTTCAGCGTGTTCCTTTTGTTTTTGGCATCTCTGCGCTGACGCATTTCAAATTAATAAGAAACCTGATTCCCGCGCTAAAACAATTCATCGCTAAGATGTTTCTTGGAGAATTGTTTCCATGGCGTTTGGTTATTAATATCTTTTGGAGTTCGACCAATAGAGTTGTTTCCGAGGCAAAGACATTAATGACTTGGATCTATTCCTGGAGAAATGTTGACAGTACCTGTCAGACATTATTAAACTTTGCCTGGAAACAATTTGATTGCTGACTGACAGCACAGGTGTTCCAAATTCCCAATCGATTACGCAATCAATTTCTCAGAAATCCATTTCCCCTAGGGACTCTATGCCCATATATGGTGTGGGCGTGTGAGTAGCACCTCCCTCTCTACTCACAAGTTCAGTAACTTTGTTGTTTTCAGGTATTTTTCAACTGTTTCTCAATAATAGTTGGCACCTAATACTAAATTATACCATAATTAGCTTTAAGGGAGAACTGGGACACGGTCAAGCAGGTTAATTTACAATTTACTTATTATTTTGTTGGCTAAACTTGAACGCACCACTTAAAATACTTTTAAATACTAATAACAACACTGCTAACATATCGATACAAACAGAAATGTTCTCAATTTTTTTGCAGAATAAGCAGCACATTCTACAAAATAGCTTTCGGACAACAACGTTGGATATCACGCTGGATTTTCCATTTTATTTTTGCTTACAGCATATTTCGGACATACCCTTAAATGTGAGATTCCAGAAATCGTTTCAAGTCTAAAGCTAGGTTCTGGCGTAAAACATCGGATAATGTTTCTCACTAGTATGAACTAGAGACGTTAAGTTATGGAATCTCACACAGCAAATTTTGTTCGTAGCTTAAGTAGCGTCAAGTAGACTCAATATCAACTTAAGATTTTACGTTAGTAAAGTTTATTTTACATTATTCTAGTCAATTTAGCGTTAGTCAGTATAGCGTTATTTTGTCAATTAATTAAAAAAAACTGTTTCCACAAAATAATTTTTTCAAAGAAAAGTAAAGAACTCCATTAAACCAAAAATGAGCAAACATAAAATCAAATAATCTACCAAGCGTGAAACTACCACAAATCAGCATCGATAAATAAATGAAACCCAAAACGAACTAAGGAGGTTTGAAGTGGAGGCCATGGATAAAATTGCCGAGGATCTGGAAGATGCAGCTAGACGGCATAATAGTAAAATATTGTACTGGCACGTTAACTAATTGAGAGGGAGTAGTCAATCCGGACTTGTCCCAGTTAAAGATAGGAATGGGGTCGCAATTAGCGATAAGGAAAAAACTAAAGAGAGATGGGCCGAACATTTTGAGAACTTGCTTAACTGAGATAGAGTTGCAGGAAAAAATATAGAGGAAAATGAAAAAGCTTGTGATACCTTGGACGTGAAGGAAGATTTGTTTTGTGAGGAGGAATTAGCAACAGTACTAAAAGAATTAAAGAATAATAAGGCTCCAGGTGCTGATAGGATGGTAAATGAGTTTCTTAAATATGGTGGCTCTGAGGTTAGAAATAAGTTATTGAAGATTATGAATATGATTTTTGAAAAGGGGGAAGTACCTAATGATTTTAGGAAAACCTTAATTAAGCCACTTTATAAGAAAGGTGATAAAAGTGAGTGTGGTAATTATCGAGGCATTAGTCTGGTCTCTGTAGGTAGCAAATTACTTAGTAATATGATACTTTTTAGACTGAGGAAAGCCGTAGACAAAGTTTTAAGAGAAGAGCAGTGCGGTTTTAGATAAGGTAGAGGATGTGTCGACCAAATTTTCACTCTTAGGCTAACAATTGAGAAGTGCCTGAGTTTTCAAACACCTTTGGTCCTCAGTTTTATAGATTATGAGCAAGCGTTTGACTCTGTTGATAGAAGAACTTTAGTAAAGGTTTTACCCTTGTACGATATACCAGACAAATACGTTAAAGTGATTAGTGCTATGTACGAGAATAACACTGCTGCGGTTAAGGTAGGAAATGAGGTTAGTAGCTGGTTTTGTATTAAATCAGGAGTTAAGCAGGGTTGTGTTCTATCCCCCTTTATATGGATTATTTTGATGGACTTTGTTTTAAGGAGCACAGGAAAGGCAATGGGAGACCACGGAATCAAATGGGGAGGAAAAAGTCTCCTGGACTTGGATTATGCTGATGATTTAAGCATCCTAGATGAAAGTGTGAGCAAAATGAATGAAGTTTTAGAGGTTTTGCGAGTTCAGGGTGCTAGAATTGGTTTGAAAATTAATGTTAGGAAGACTAAGTCACTAAGGCTAGGAATAAGTGAAGATGAAAAGGTGACGTTGGGTAATGAAAAGATTGATCAGGTGGGCAGCTTCACTTACCTTGGTAGTATTATTAGTAAAGATGGTGGGAGCAGTGAAGATGTTAAAAATAGAATAGCCAAGGCTCAGGGTGTTTTTTCACAGTTAAAAAAAGTCTGGAAGAATAGGAAGATAAGTCTGCAAACCAAGATTAGAATATTAGAAGCTACAGTGATGACAGCGGTCAAATGTGACTCTGAAGCATGGACGCTCCGAAAAGCGGATGAAGATTTGCTAGATGTTTTCCAGAGAAATTGCTTAAGGATTGTTCTGGGTACCCGGCTGACTGACCGTATTTCAAACAATAGGCTATACGAAAAATGTAGTTCAATACCGCTCCCTAGGGCTATAATGAAAGAAAGGTTGAGGTGGTTAGGGCACGTTGTGCGGATAAAGGATGACATATTGCCGAAGATTGTTCTATTCGGCCAACCATCTAGGGCTAAACGGAAAGCAGGTCGTCCCCGTCTGGGGTGGGAGGACGTCATAAAGAAAGATTTAAAGGAAATGGGAGCTTCGTGGGCGGGTGTAAAAAGGGAGGCTTTGAATAGATTGGGATGGAGGAGGAGCATACGTAGCTGTGTTGGCCTCAGGTGGCTTGGTGCTGCGGTGAGTTGTTAGCAGTAGTAGTAGTAGTAGTAAAACGAAAAGAAATCATAGAAAGCGCAATCGCGCTGCCTAAGTAAAGAACGATGTTGGCACAATGTATTGTTTTTTTCCATACCAGTGCACTTCGTATTGAAGGAGTTGTCGTAGAAACTTCAAAAAGGGCTGATTCGATTGGAAATTGGGATGGTTAGTGCCCTTTTTAAAAGTCGAAAGTGATTGGAGTGCAACTAGCCCCCCCCCCCCCACGCCCATCATTTCCCCAAACACATCCAATCAAAGTTTTGAGATAGCCATTTTGTTCAGAGTAGTTTATTTCCAGGTAGAAAATATGCTTTTGAGGAGGACAATCCCCCTCAACCCTCAGGGCAAGGGTTTTAAGTTATGCCCTGGGGGCATATAAGGTTTTTATAGAAGGCGTTGTCGTAGAAAATTCAAAGGGGGCTCATTAGATTTGTAATTGAGAGTTCTAGTGACCTTTTTAATAGTCGAAAATGATTGGAGGGCAACTAGCCCTTCCCCCACGCCCATCATTTCCCCAAACACATCCAATCAAAGTTTTGAGATAGCCATTTTGTTCAGAGTAGTTTATTTCCAGGTAGAAAATATGCTTTTGAGGAGGACACTCCCCCACAACCCTATCTTTAAGTTTCTTTTAAGACTTTATAGTTTAGCCTGCTATTTGTATGCTGGAGAAAAATTTTCAGCAATTTTTAACAACATACACCCTTTTAAAAATCTGGACACAAAATTGTAGTGTTTAATTTAGTTTCATAACTCCTCTAGTTGACCTCAAATAGAAAACTTGATACCATTCGCAAAAAAATCTGTTAACTTTCTTTGGTATCTTGGATACACTTACGCTATTTTGATTTGATTAAATGTTAAGAGCAGAAGTACCCCGAAAGTTTAAACATAATATCCTCAGTCGTTCTTGGAATACTACTGAGATGCCTTACTGGGAATTATTATTAACACAGTGCATTTTAATTTAATCTTAAGGCAACATTTAGTTTTTGAATATAATGGGCAAATGGGAGAGTGGGCGTGGGAGGGGGACTAGTTGCCCTCCAATCATTTTCGAGCATTAAAAAGGGCATTAGCCCTTTCTATTTTCAATCGAATGATCCCTTTTAGAAGTTCTTAAGACAAATCCTTTGATACGAAGTGCCCTGGTCTAAACAAAAAAAAAGAAAAAAAATAATACATTGTACTCACATCGATCTTTACTATAAATTAATCAAATAAATTTTTTGCATAAAATAAGTTTTTCGAAAAAGTAAAGAAATGTACAAAAATAGAATCAGATAATCTGCAAAGCATACAACTACCACAAATCAGTATTAATAAATAAATGAAACCTAAAACAAACAGAAATTAAAATAAGTCAAACTGAAAACGAGCAGAAAGTAATCTGAGTAGGGTGCTAAACCCTATAATTTCTAAGAGCCAGAACATAATTTGTACTTTACTGAAAAATATGTGCATTGTCAGTTTAATATACATATGCTGATATTTATTCATTAAAATCTTAATTAATTTTTGATTTCTTAAAGTTATAAAAGTGAAAAAAATTAAAAAAATTTAAAGCTTCTGCGACAAAAATTTCTATAAAAACGTTAAACGCCCCAAAGGAATAACTTGTGACCCTTGTCCTGAGGGCTATGGGGGGGGGAGGGTTGTCATCATCAAAAACATAATTTCCAGACCTTTCAACGACGTTGAACAAAATGGCTATCTGAAAATTTTGATTGGATGTGTTTGGGGAAATGGTGAGCGTGAGATGGGAGTTAGTTACCCTACAATCACTTTTGAGTATTAAAAAGGGCACCAGCCCTCTCTACTTCCAATTGAATGAGCCCCTTTTGAAGTTTCTATGACAACGCTATCTGTAAGAACCTTATAAGCCCCCAGGGAATAACTTGCAACCTTTGCGCTGGAGCTCTCGGGGGGTTTGTCATCCTAAAATACATAATTTCCAGAACATTCAACGGATGTATTTGGGGAAATGGTGGGCGTGAGTGGCTGTCCTTAAATCAGCTTCGCCTTTTCAGCTTCAAATATATACGGCTCTAGCCTTTTCAATTTCCAATCGAATGAGCCCTTTTTGAAGTTTCTACGACAACTCATTCTATACAAACTTCATATACCCCCAGGGCATTACTTACAACCCTTGCCCTGAGGGCTGTGGGGGGTTGTCATCCTCAAAGACCTAATTTCCAGAACTTTCAACTACGTTGCAAAAAATGGCTATCTCAAAATTTTGATTTTATGTGTTTGGGAAACTGGTGGGCGTGAGAGGGGAGTTAGTTGCCCTCCAATTACTTTCGACTATTAAAAAGCGTACTAGCCATTTCAATTTCCAGTCGAATAAACCCTTTTTGAAGTTTCTACGACAAAACTTTCTAAAAAAAAAACTTTATGCCCCTGGGCATAACTTACAACCCTTGCCCTGAGGACTGTGGGGGGGGGGGTCACTCTTAAAGACCTAAGTTCCAAAACTTTCAACTACGTTGAACAAAATGGCTATCTCAAAATTTGATTGGATGTGTTTTGAGAAAAGGTGGGCGTGAGAGGGGGGCTAGTTTCCTCCAATCACTTTCCACTATTAAAAAGAGCACTAGCCCTTTGAATTTCCAATCGAATGAGCCCTTTTTGAAGTTTCTACGACAAAAGTTTAAATAAAAACCTTATATGCGCCATGGGTGTAACTTATAACCCTTGCACTAAAGACTGTGGGGGGAGTTTCCTGCTCTAAGATATATTTTCCAAAACTTTTAACTACAATGAGCAAAATGGCTATCTCAAAATTTTATTGGATGTGTTTGGGTAAATGGTGGGCGTGGAAGGGGTGTTAATTGCCTTCCATTAATTTTCGACTATTAAAAAGGGCAACAGCAATTTTAATTTCCAATCGAATGACCCTGTTTTGAAGTTTCTACGACAACGCTTTCTATGAAAACCTTATATGCCCCCATGACATAACTTATAACCCTTGCTCTGAAGGGTGTGGGGAGGGGGGTTGTCTTCTTCAAAGACCCAATTTTCAGAACTTTCAACCACGTTGAACAAAATGGCTATCTCAAAAATTTGATGGGATGTGTTTGGGGAAAAGTTGGGCGTGGGAGGGGGGTTAGTTGCCCTCCAATCACTTTCGACTATTAAAAAGGGCACAAACCCTTTGAATTTCCAATCGAATGAGCTCTTTTTGAAGTTTATACGACAACGTTTTCTATAAAAAAAATCTTACATGCCCCAAGGCATAATTTACAACCCTTACCCTGAGAGTTGTGGGGGAGTGTCTCCTCCTCAAAAATATAATTTCTATGTGGAAATCAACTACGCAGAAAAAAAGGCTATCTCAAAATTTTTATTAGATGTTTGGGGAAATGGTGGGCGCAGAACGGATGTTAGTTGCCTCCCAATCACTTTAAACTATTAAAAAGGGCATAAGCCGCTTCAGTTTTTAATCGAATGAGCCCTTTCAGAAGTTTCTACGATAACTCTTTCGATACGAAGTGCCCTGGTCTAAAGAAAAAAAAAATATAAATAATACATTTCGCCTACATCGTTCTTTACTTAGGCAGCGCTATTGCGCTGCCTATAAAATTTCAAACTTCCCAATCAATTTTGACTAACAAAAAGGGCACTAGTCCTTTCAATTTCTAATCGAATGAGCCCTTTTTGAGTTTCTACGACAACGCTTTCTATAAACACCTTATATACCCCAAGAGCATAAATTTCAACCCTTGCCCTGAGGGCTGTGATGGGGTTGTCATCCTCAAAGACCTAGTTTCCAGAACTTTCAACTACGTTAAAAAAATGGCTATATCAAAATTTTTACTGTATGTGTTTGGGGAAATGGTGGGCGCGAGAGGGGCATTAGTTGCTCTCCAATCACTTTCAACCATTAAAAAAGGCACTGTCCCTTTCAATTCCTAATCGAATGAGCCCTTTTGAAGTTTCTACGACAACGCTTTCAATAAAAACCTTACATGCCCCTAGGGCATAACTTACAACCCTTGCCTGGTTGGGGGGGGGGGGTTGTCATCCTCAAAGAACTAATTTCCAGAACTTCCAACTACGTTGAGGAAAATTACTATCTCAAAATTTTGATTGGATTTGTTTGACGCTTTTTATATAAACCATATATGCCCCAGGGCATAACTTACAACCCTTGACCTGAGGGCTAAGAGGGGGGTTGTCATCCTTAAAGACATAATTTCCGGACCTTCCAACAACGTTGAAGAAAATGGCTATCTAAAAATTTTGATTCGTTGTGTTTGGGGAAATGGTGGGTATTATACTGGTAAGACACGACTGCCAGTAGTATTCGGGTGGTGAGGTACGGGTGTCACCACTTATTGGTGCAAAAATGGTGCTACACCACTGACTGGAGGGGAAAGCCCCTGGTGCACCAAATATTATAATAGAATTCCCGCGCTTACCACCACGCTCCTGTAAATATAGGGTATGTTCATACCCAATTTACAATATACCCTGTCCCAGGGTATGATAACGTGCTCAAACGGTCATGTGGCCAAACTCTAAGGCCAAGGGTACCCAACCCGGGCCACTACTAAAATATCTAGCTATCTCCTTGGAAGGTAAATGGACCCCCCTCTCAATATAATAATTGACGGTATCACGCAACTCTATTCCTATCTTGTCTGGGCTCCTGGAAAAATAGTCTACACAGCTATAGAAAATAGCTTGCTTTTAATCTTCCAAAAGGTCACTTCACAAAACACAGATATATCACTCTGAAAAGAACAGATTCCCCCAAAGGGGTCTCAATGTAGACTGTCAATACAGACTGACTAAATAATATTAGGACACTTGAAGAATCTTGGCACTTGGGGTGTGGCTCAGTGTGACGCTGGCCAATCAAATGTATCAGGTCCTTCAATGAATTTGTCCTACACACAATTTTGGAATCAATGACTTGAATTTTAGCGAGCCCATGTGATGACTCACATAGCATTGTTAACTTACAATTGAAATTTATCTTGTAGGCAAATATAATTACAGAAAATAAAATAGTTGATTTATCTGAAAAGAAAAGATACAAGGGTGGAACCCCAACACATCCCCTCGTAAGATAAATGACCACCCATGCGCCACGCTGGTCCACCCTTACAAATAATACACTGAACTTCAACTTCACAACATCTATTTGTTTTCCTTCTTCCACCAGCGCCTGTGCTTCCACCGCTTGGCTCAGGATCTGTCATCATCCACACGTCTCTACTGTAGAACCACCATGGTCTCTATTGTATGGCATCCGCATTAGGTTTTGAAAATTGAAGTCCCAAAGATTCGCGAAAATGATTCTGCTCAGCACAATCAAAAATACAAATTTTCTCGCTCTCATGAATTTACATTTGAGAGGAGCATAGAATCAGTTTCTGGCACATTCGATGATGCCAGCCATCATGAAAAATTGGCCGAACTAGCTTCTTAATTTCCATCGGTGGAAAGAACACCACATCTCAATTAAAATGTAAATTGCCCCTTGGCGTAATTTGAAGTAATACAAGAACAAAAATGCAAAGGTCTTTGAAAACAATAGGGGTACAGAGAAATCAGCTAAAAGATTGAGCGAATGCTTAATCAGTTCATTCTGGGTTCCATCCCCTGGGATATTCAGATGAAGAATAGGCGTTGACACCAACTGAAGATGAAATTTAGGTACCGGATAAGGTTTGCCGGAAATAATTGTCGATTCCCATGAAGAGTAAAAACTTTGAATAGGGTTACTGGACAAAGGTTTGGATGAAATATGAAGTGACTGGGAGAGAGTATCTCCCGAGGACTCCAGATCAGAGAGGAAAAATCCCGGTAACAGGGTCACAACTGGCCAACCAGTTGTCCATTAAGCGAATCGTCCATCATTTATTGTTCCCAAAGGGTCTCCTCTCCCGCAAAAGAAACCAAATCTCCCTTAGAGTTGTTAGGACTAATATCAGATTCCTTCCCAAGTTTTTCCAATCCAACCCGACATTCAATATCTCCCAACTTTTCCGCAACTTGTTGTAGGTCGATCAAATCTATCTTGTGATCATCTTGTTGTATCCCCCATGGTTCTTGGCCCTCTTTGTCCCCCCTAAAAATTATTTTATTTATATTACCTAGGCACAGCCCTTCTAATTTTTATTTTTCGCCACTGAAGGCTGAATCCCCAAATTGTGTCTCTTTTTTGCATTTCTTTTTCTATTTTGACTGTTCTCAATTTTTTCATTCGTGCAAAATAATAAATCATCGTTAAATCTGATTTGGACTCCAGTGTCCACTATCTTTGACTGCCTTTCATTATTGTAGTTCCGTTTTGCATCTTTTTTCTCTCTTTTAGTTTTCTTTACTTTTACCACAGAAACAAACATTTCGTTATCAAATAGGAACTGAATTCTGGCATTTGGTTTTTCATATTGTACTAAAATTTCACGAACTTTACGAGGAAAAGCGCTTACCATAAATTTCGTCTCATTTTTCTCTGGTGCTATCAGTGCTTCATTTTGGCAATTTTCTTTTCGGCGTCTCATATTCGTTAAAAGTGTTCTCAAGTTTTTTATTTTCTGAAAATTTTCCCGAAAAATCATTTTCGCGCGTCTTATTTCCAATATTATGTGGCTCAGCCACTTCTGCATTCCATTTTTGTGGATCATCAACATTTCGAACTGGTGTATCAAACATTTCGTTTTTTAGACAGGATGGTTCAGTCTCCCATTTTTTTGTGTGTCGGCTCACCTTCTCCTCTTGTCAATGTTGCATGTTTTTCCGTTTTAGTGTAGTTTTGTAATTTGCCCACTGTTAAAGAAGTCGCTTTTAAGGATAGGAGATTTCCGATATCCCCAAAGCCTCCTCCTACTAAAACATCCACTGCTAGCGTAGGTACTAAGGCTACCTTTATCGTTTTTCTTTGGGACTGTACCGTCGTTCTTTGCAATTTCTATTCTAATCAAAGCAGACGGACATTCGGGCTTATTTCCATAATTACATACTGTTGTTATATTATTTTTATGCTCTATTTCTGTCTTTTAATTAGGTTCATCCGCACAAAAGCTTGTTCACTCCCTGAGTCAATTACCATTTCGGTCAATTTTTCGTTCAATTTTCCTTCTATTTTATGCGATCTAACAAACTCATAAAGGATTCTTTTATTATGGGCTACAGCGAAAATTTGTTCTTTCATAGGTTACTTTCTCATCTCTTTTATGACAATTTATAGAAAAAGGCTCCGAATAATCAAATTTTACCGGATTATCAATATTTTGAACTGGAGTATCCAGGATTTCGTTTTTTCAACAGGGTGGCTCAGCCTCCCAATTTGTTTTATTGGCCGGTCCACGGGCCAATAAAACATATGGTGTATATTTTTCCGTCTTAGCATTTAATGTCTGGTAATTTTCATTTTCTCGCGATTGATTCTTAGTCAAATTATTATGGCTATCTGACAGCCTAGAAGTTAGTTGTGATAAAGTTGTTAGTTGTTAGTTGTTAGAAGTTAGTTGTTAGTTGTGATAGTTGTGATAAAATCTCACTTTCTGGAATTCCCCAGCGGGCGTCTATTAGGCATATCATGGTTCTTTTAAACTCTTGGTGATATCTTTCTTCTTTCTCTCTAGCTATTTTATCATTCTCCTCTTTTCGTTCCCTGGCTATTCTATCTGCCTCAGTGTTAGCCATTCTAATGGTTTCTCCTGTTTTTTCTAACTCCTCTCTATCTTTTTTAATTTCATCTATTTCGGCCTGTATTTTTTCCATATATTCACATTGCTCTCTTTTGCCCTCCTCTTTTCTTTGTTTCCTTTATTTCTCTGTTTTATTTCTATCATTCTCCTCTTTTTGCTCTCTGGCTTTTCTTTCAGCCCCTATACGTTCTTGTCTTTCCTCTTATATTTTCTGTTTTACTATTTTATGTAAAGTAGAGGTGTATACTTTTGGTTTATAGTTTTTTTCGTTTTTTATAGTTTTTTTCCTTTGGAAAAAGATACTTTCCAATAATTTTCAATTGTATTTTGTTAACCTTTTTGTTTACCTCTTCGTTGGTTTGCTTCTCTTTTTTCCGTATCTCCTCATACTCTTCTAGAGCAATATCTTCCTCCCTAGTAGAGTTGCAAGTCAAATTTCATTCAATTTCTATATTCCGAATACGCTCTTCAAGTTTACGGACAGTTTTTCTATGTAACTTATTTTTCTTTAGCAAACACAATTCTTGAAGAATTAATGACCGACGTCCTCAGCTCTATTAACAACCTCCTTATAACTTTGTATTTTTCTGCAATGGCCTCAGTGGCTTTATCAAAAGCTGCTTCTGCCATCTCAAATGCCGCGTTATATTGTCTCGCTAATTTTTCCGCTTCATCGCTATTTTGCTGACAGCTAGATTCATAGAAATTCATCATTATTAGCTATGTTTGAGCGAGTGCCTGTGCCCGAACTTTTACTTCATAAATAAGCCGGTATCTTACAGTCCATATTTCTTCGTTTCTTATCTGTGTTATCTCTGACCCGTAACTCCCCTTCAGTGCATAGCATCTGAGGGGTGAGTTCGTCTTGTTTTATTACATACTATATCTTCCTTGTTTATTTTTTACCCCTTATTTTACTGCGTATACTCCTTTCCGATTATATTATAACTTAATTAATTAATCAATGTTGGCAAGTTCAACAATTGGCACACATAAAAATTATGATACGCAATTACTATTGTGAATTATCAGTGCCGCATAATGAGATTCAACAATTTTTCAAATAACTTGAATATCTAGGCTTCATTAGATATTAACAACTTCTTTCACAGCAAGCAATTTTACCTGAGTGAAATATATCTCTGAAAAACGGATAAACAGGGGTTGAACGAGAAAGTAAACTGAAAAACCGCGCGAATATTCCACTAGTGAATTAGCTGGACTAAAACTCAAACAGGGGAATTACCTTGTAAAAAAAATCACGTATTCTCCCTCGATACTCGTACTTCAAATGTAACCTCATCTTAGGCCGATTACTCAATAGGACAGGTGCATCTCACCTTCCTTATCCAATATGCACACAACTACTAACTACTACTACTAACAACTCATCGCAGCACCAAGCCGACTGAGGCCAACACAGCTACGCACGCTCCTCCTCCACCCCAATCTATTCAAAGCCTCCCTTTTTACACCCGCCCACGAAGTTCCCATTTCCTTTAAATCTTTCTTTATGACGTCCTCCCACCCCAGACGGGGACGACCTGCTTTCCGTTTAGCCCTAGATGGTTGGCCGAAAAGAACAATCTTTGGCAATCTGTCATCCTTCATCCGCACAACATGCCCTAACCACCTCAACCTTTCTTTCATTGTAGACCTAGAAAGCGGTATTGAACCACATTTTTCGTATAGCCTATTGTTTGAAATACGGTCAGTCAGCCGGGTACCCAGAACAATCCTTAAGCAATTTCTTATGCACACAAGACTGACAAATTCTCCTAATTTGCCGTCTTCAGTCATCTTATAACCTTCGACAATGAAGATTATATCTAAGTCCGCCAATTCACTCAAATATTAACCCGAATATAAATTTTTTCTTATCCGTTCTTAAACCCTGTAATACTTTGTAATGCGGAGAGATTCCCTCACTATGAACTGAAAACTCTATTAATTTCACGTTATTTCTTTTTATTATTGACCAACTATTCCCACGAAAATCGGTCGATTTTAAGTGGATAGCTCAGCCTCCCTTGTCTCAAAAGCTAATTAGTCGCGTGATATATTGGTTCATAAATTTTATTTCTTGCTATTGTCTAACTAGGCACAGCCCATACAGATCTTCATAATATTTCTAATTAATTTCATTTTATTTCTTTTTTTATATGTAATCACAATAGGCTACTTTGTAGGCTAAATGAAATTGTCTCTTTGAAAACGCGGAATTCTTTTACTATCAGGTTTACCGATAGGACCTTTCTTGCTGCCACCAGTATTATACTTGTAAGCTACGACTGCCACCAGTAATCGTGTGGTAAGGTACCGGTGTCACTACTTATTGGTGCAAAAATGGCACTACACCACTTACTGGAGGGGAAAGCTCCTGGTGGTGCCAAATATTATTATGGGATACCCGCGCTTACCCCAACGGTTCTGTAAATATAGGGTATGTTAATACCCAATTTACAATATACCCTGCCCCAGGGTATGATAACGAGATCGAATGGTCAGACGGCCAAACCCTTTGGCCAAGGGTGCACCCAATCCGGGTTACCACTAAAATCCCTAGCTATCTCCTTGGAAGGCAAATGGACCCCCCTGTCGATATAATAATTGACGGTATCTCGCAACTCTTTTCCTACCCTGTCTGGGCTCCTGAAAAATAGCCTACAAAGCTGTAGAAAATAGCTTACTTATAGTCTTCCAAAAGGTCACTTGACAAAACACAGATATATCACTCTGAAAAGAACAGACTCCCCCAAACGGGGTGTCAAAGTAGACTTTAAATACAGACTAACTAAATAATATTAGGACACTTGAAGAACCTTTACACTTGGGGTGTGGCTCAGTGTGACGCGGGCCAATCAAATGTATCAGGTCCCTCAATTGAATTTGTCCTACACATATTTTTAGAATCAATAACTTGAATTTTAGCAAGCTCATGCGATGACTCATACTGAATTATAATGAAAGCAATTTACTTTCTCTTGCAAAATCGTTGCCTTGGCGACGAGAGTTAACTTAAAGTTGAAATTTATCTTGTAAGCAAATATAATTACAGAAAGATAATAGGTCATTTATCTGAAAAAAAAAACAAGAATTGGAACCCAACAGTAGGTGTGAGAGAGGGGTTACTTGCCATCCAATAAATTTTGAATATTAAAAAGGGCACTAACCGTTTCAATTTCCACTCGAAAGAGCCCTTTCTGATGTTTCTACTACAATGCTTTCTATATAAACCTTATATGCCCCCAGCGCATAAATTACAACCCTTGCCCTGAGGGCTATGGGGGAAGTGTCATCCTCAAAAACATAATTCCCAGACTTTTTAACTACGTCAAACGAAATGGATATCACAAAATTTTAATTGGATGTATTTGGGGAAATGGTGAGTGTGAGAGGGATGTTAGTTATCCTCCAATCACTTTCGACTATTAAGAAGGGCACAAGCCTTTCTAATTTCCAATCGAATGAGCCCTTTTTGAAGTTTGTACAACATTACTATCTATAAAAACCTTATATTCCCCCAAGGCATAACGTACAACCCTTGCCCCGAGGGCTCTGAAGGGATTATCATCAACAAAGACCTATTTTGTAAAAGGTATAACTACACTGAAAAAAATGGCTATCTGAACATATTGATTGGATGGGTTTGGGGAAAAGTTGGGTGTGAGAGGTGGGTTAGTTTCCCTAAAATCACTTTTGACTATTAAGAAGGGCACTAGCCCTTTGAATTTCCAATCGAATGAGCCCTTTTTCAAGTTTCAACGACAAAGCTTTCAATAAAAACCTTATATGCCCCCATAGCATAACTTACAACCCTACCCTGAGGACTGTGGGGGGAGTGTCATCCTCAAAGATATAATTTCCGGACCTTTCAACTACTTTGAACAGAATGGCTATCTCAAAATTTTGATTTTGAAAAATCAAAAATTGTGAAGTAGTGTTAGTTGCCTTCCAATCACTTTCAACTATTAAAAAGGGCACTAGCCATTTCAATTTCCAATAAAATGAGCCCTTTTTGAATTTTCTACGACAAAACTTTCTATAAAAAACCTTATATGCCCCCAGGGCATAACTTACAACCCTTACCCTGAGGGATATGAGGGGGGGGGTAGTCATCCAAAAAGACCTAATTTTCGGAACTTTCAACTACGTTGAACAAAATGGCCGTCTCAAAATTTTGATTGGATGTGTTTGGGGAAAAGGTGGGCGTGAGAGGGGGGTTAGTTGCCCTCCAATCACTTTAGACTATTAAAAGGGGCACTAACCCTTTGTATTTCCAAACAAACGAGCCTTTTTTGAAGTTTCTACGACAAGGCTTTCTATAAAAAACCGTATATGCCCTCACAGCATAACTTAAAACCTTTGCCTTGAGGGCTGTGGGGGAATGTTCTCCTCAAAAATATAATTTCTATCTGGAAATTAAATACGCTGAACAAAATGGCTATCTAAAAATTTTGATTGGATTTGTTTGGGGAAATGGTGGGCATGGAAGGGGTGTTAGTTGCCTTCCAATCACTTTCGACTATTAAAAAGGGCACAAGCCACTCAAATTTCCAATCGAATGAGCCCTTTTCGAAGTTTCTACGACGACTCCTTCATAGGCAGCGCTATTTTGTTGCCTATGATTAGTTTGTTTTAGTCAATAGTAGCAACAAAATAAATTTTCTGGACGAAAAGTTAGCAAATGTTTTGAATAAACTAATAAAATTTTCCTAGAAAGTGGTTCAACGTTGACCAGAGCTTCTATCTCTATCCCCATTCTATACTTTTATTATTTTGATAGTTGCCTTGTGATAATTTGCATGATTTGAGACGACAATTGTGATATTTTTATGGATTTTTACACAAGCTAATGTAAAAGTGCTTGTTTTAGTGTGATGTATTAAAAAATTCCCATTACTGGATTCTAGCTTTAACTCTGGTGGGTATATCTTATTGGAAATATCTAAAAGTTCAGCACAATTTATCACCAGAAGGTCATCTAAATATCTGGTATTATTTGAAAGCAAATATTTTATATTCATTGTGTTCTTTTTATCAATCATAAATTCATATTCTAAATAGCTTAAAAACAGGTCCGCTATAAAAGGACTAACATTACCTAACCCCCATAGGAATTCCAATTCTTTGATTATATAGATTACCATTAAATTTTATAAAAGTATTAAATAGAATAAATTCTAGTAGATCATAAATCATATCTAAGCTATAGCATCTTGAACTAGTGGTACTGTTAAAGTAATTAGTCCATCTCGCCTTCTCATTATGCGTATCAATTTTTAGACAACCCAAATTAGACAAAATAAAAGCCTTCTTAATAATCTTTTTTAAATTTACAAATACTAAATTAATTGGTAGATTTGTATATAATATAGTGAAATCAAACGAGTCCAGTCTTTTGGCTGAAACTAAAGCCAGAGAATCTATTACTTGCCAGGAATTATTAACGCTCCAATATGGATTAAACTTAGGAATTCTTTTAATTCCCGAGCAATATGACTTAAATTTATTTTTAATTTCTCCTAAAATACATGACAGGTAAGTCTCCGCAACTCTGGTCGGGCATCTTGCTGCACCCGCAATAAAGCGTGGTTTCGGGGGATTTTCATGAAATTTTGCCGCCCATCATAAAAAAGAAAAAGTTTTATCATTATAATTAACAATATTATTTTTTTTAAAGTATAGTATATGGTCTCTTTCATTCAATATACTATTATTTACATCTTGAACCTTTTCATATGTATTCGTTGTACTTAGCTCCTTTGCTAAAACATCACAATATAGCTTCTGACAAATTATTGCAAAATTCTTATTCGCTTTATCAATCGGTACAATTACAAAATCCTTCTTTATATTAGCAATCGCTTGTTTTATCTTAGCATTATAGAAAACTACCTCATTATTACGACAATTTGTCATATTATATATCTTATTTAATAATTAAATATTATTTAATTATTAATAATTAAATTTTTCCAACACTGAAAACTATTTCATTAATTTCCTCTTTTTTGCACCACTTACCCAGAATTTAGCCCACCATTTTCATTATACTCTGCATATCCATTTGTTTTATTATTGCTAAATTACCTGTTATAATATGTTGGTAAGTTGGATTTACAAATGATAAAAATTGCTCAAACTTACAAACAGGTTTCCAATTACTATCCGTGTCAAAATTCTTAAGTATTAAAATATAATTAAAAATAATTTGTCCTATCGTTTTTGAGAACTTATAAGTTATAATGAGATTATTCGTATAATTTATTCGTATAATTATAGTAGATAATATACTATATACTGTAAATATACTATACTATGTTATAGTATATTCGTATAATTTAAATTACTAGGAAGGGTATGTTTCCCATCACGCTAGTTTAAAATTCCAGGTAAATTTATATCCTCTATTTGTTTACTTCTAAAATTTATAGATAAATATATCTGTTTACTTCTAAACAGATATATTTCTGTTTGCTAATATTTATAGATAAATATTTATAGATAAACAGATATATTTCTGTTTACTTCTAAAATTTATAGATAAATATATCTGTTTACTTCTAAACAGATATATTTCTGTTTACTAATATTTATAGATAAATATTTATAGATAAACAGATATATTTCTGTTTACTTCTAAAATTTATAGATAAATATATCTGTTTACTTCTAAACAGATATATTCTGTTTACTAATATTTATAGATAAATATTTATAGATAAACAGATATATTTCTGTTTACTTCTAAAATTTATAGATAAATATATCTGTTTACTTCTAAACAGATATATTTCTGTTTGCTAATATTTATAGATAAATATTTATAGATAAACAGATATATTTCTGTTTACTTCTAAAATTTATAGATAAATATATCTGTTTACTTCTAAACAGATATATTTCTGTTTACTAATATTTATAGATAAATATTTATAGATAAACAGATATATTTCTGTTTACTTCTAAAATTTATAGATAAATATATCTGTTTACTTCTAAACAGATATATTTCTGTTTACTAATATCTATAGATAAATATTTATAGATAAACAGATATATTTCTGTTTACTTCTAAAATTTATAGATAAATACATCTGTTTACTTCTAAACATATATATTTCTGTTTACTAATATTTATAGATAAATATTTATAGATAAACAGATATATTTCTGTTTACTTCTAAAATTTATAGATAAATATATCTGTTTACTTCTAAACAGATATATTCTGTTTACTAATATTTATAGATAAATACTTATAGATAAACAGATATATTTCTGTTTACTTCTAAAATTTATAGATAAATATATCTGTTTACTTCTAAACAGATATATTTCTGTTTGCTAATATTTATAGATAAATATTTATAGATAAACAGATATATTTCTGTTTACTTCTAAAATTTATAGATAAATATATCTGTTTACTTCTAAACAGATATATTTCTGTTTACTAATATTTATAGATAAATATTTATAGATAAACAGATATATTTCTGTTTACTTCTAAAATTTATAGATAAATATATCTGTTTACTTCTAAACAGATATATTTCTGTTTACTAATATTTATAGATAAATATTTATAGATAAACAGATATATTTCTGTTTACTTCTAAAATTTATAGATAAATACATCTGTTTACTTCTAAACATATATATTTCTGTTTACTAATATTTATAGATAAATATTTATAGATAAACAGATATATTTCTGTTTACTAATATTTATAGATAAATATTTATAGATAAACAGATATATTCTGTTTACTTCTAAAATTTATAGATAAATATATTTGTTTACTTCTAAACAGATATATTTCTGTTTACTAATATTTATAGATAAATATTTATAGATAAACAGATATATTTCTGTTTACTTCTAAAATTTATAGATAAATAAATCTGTTTACTTCTAAACAGATATATTTCTGTTTACTAATATTTATAGATAAATATTTATAGATAAACAGATATATTTCTGTTTACTAATATTTATAGATAAATATTCATAGATAAACAGATATATTTCTGTTTACTTCTAAAATTTATAGATAAATATATCTGTTTACTTCTAAACAGATATATTTCTGTTTACTAATATTTATAGATAAATATTGATAGATAAACAGATATATTTCTGTTTACTTCTAAAATTTATAGATAAATAAATCTGTTTACTTCTAAACAGATATATTTCTGTTTACTAATATTTATAGATAAATATTTATAGATAAACAGATATATTTCTGTTTACTTCTAAAATTTATAGATAAATATATCTGTTTACTTCTAAACAGATATATTTCTGTTTACTAAAAAAAGATAAATATATCTGTTTACTTCTAAAATTTATAGATAAATATAATCTCTTCTCTTTATTAACAGTCTTATCAGACGTTTTATCCTTTGAAATATATTTAGTTCTAGCTAAAATACATACCGTATAATAAATTAGTTTCATTTTTGGATTACATGATGTGTTATTATTTATATTCCAAAATAATCTTATTAAATTATTTTTGATAGCTTATTTAAGCATTTTATTATACTCGCCATACCATTAGACACAAATAGCTGGCACAAATCCCTCAAATAAATATTTAAATCTATTTTCTTTTTTCTATTAATTTTACTATGCCCTCTTGATCGATTTTAACGTTTAATGGGATGATTAAAAGAAGTGATCCATTAAACCATTTATACAATTAACAACAACATTAGACATGTCTCCATATTTAGCCACTCGATTATTCAACCCGAAAGGATAAGCAGCACCGAGGGCATGGATCCAATAATCTTCACGTTAACGTAATTTTATATTTTTCTTCCAATAAAGTACAAATTATGTCCTGGTCTTCAGTAAACACGAGGGGCGTCAGTCCTAGTCCTCTTAGTTTTTGCTCGTTTTGGGTTTGACTAGCTTATCTATTGCAATTTCAGTTTGTCTTTGGGTTTGTTTTATTTGTTAGTGGCAGTTTTATTTATGCTATTAGTGTTTTATTTATGCTAGTTTTACACCTACAAATTGATTTGACTGTATTTTTTTTTTTTTTTTTTTTTTTTAATCAATTTTTGCTCGTTTCAAGAGACATAGTCTTGTCAATTTATTAAGATAGAATATTAAAAAGTTTTTCGGTTTTTCGGAACCTAGATTTGGGTTTGTAATTTATATTTTGGACAAAGTTTTGCAACAATTTCTAACAAGAGCTTTTCTATAATGCTTTGGATTGATGGTTACAGGGACAATATTCTAATATATGGGTTTAAAATCAGAGTCATATTTGGGGGTTTCAACACAACACCCCTATGTGTTAGTGGGATATTACGTATAAACCCTTTTTACAATCTGGATGCGTATAGGCCTAGTATCTTTCGATTTGGCTTTACACCACCTAAACTTTCCCTGAAAAGAAAAGCTTAATACCCTAATCTGTTATATTTTAGACATTATATTTACGCTATTTTGACAACCTAGATAAACTAAAAACCTTTTGATTTAGTTCAATAGCAGTATCAGAAATTGCAAATTAAATTGCAACGCATTCACAGTTGCAACTTAATACCCTAAGCCGTTCTTAAGATATTGCCGGTAAACCCGCATTTATAACCAGCATGCCCATTATGCCTTTTGATTTGATTTTGAAACAGTGTAATCTTTCCTTAAAAGTTTCTACTTTATACCCTGTTCCAGTCCCAAAATATCCGCCTGTGCCAGTTTGACAAACTGGATGCACTTAAACTATTTTGATTTTGTTCAACAGTAGCAGTAATGGTAGGAGTAGCAGTAGTGGAAGTAGTAGCAAAAGTGGTAGCAATATTAATAGCCTTGAACGTCTTAGCTTGATACCCTAACGTCTGCTTTTTACTAGAATATTGTTAATAAGCCCCTTTGATAACCCAGATATCTATAGTGTGTTTTGATTCACCTCAAAACACCCCGAAAATGCCCTGAAGGCTTCACCTTAAACTCTAAGTATTTCCTTAAATATTGCTGATGTGCTATTTTGACTAACTGCAAACACATGGTGTGTTTTGATTTAGTTCAACACCACAGTCACCTTGTCCTGAATCTTTTACCTAATATCCATAGTATTAGCAGTATATTAGTCGTAGTAGTAGAATTAACACTAGGAGCATTGGGAGTAGTAGAGACAGCATCAGTAGTATTAGTAGCAGTAGAAACAATATGATTCACATTGTGCCTTTTTGTCTTGTTCAATATCCCCTCCTCGTCCACTAATAGTTTCAAATTAATACGGTAAGCAATTTCTGAGATATGCTCATGCGCCATTTTGATAACCTACACGCGCATAGTGTATTTTGATTTATTCCAAAATCCCCATTAACAATCCCTCAGAGCTTCACCTAGATACCGTCGTTCACCTTAATATTAGTAGTACTAACAGCAGCACCAGTAGTTCTACTACCACAGGCAGTTGTAGTAGTAGTTTACAAATAGTACGTTATTATTAGTTCAACATAGCCTGAAAGTTTCAACCTAAGACTGTAAGCTGTTCCTGCGATATTTCTTATACGCTCTTTTGATAGCCTGCGAACGGTGAAAATTTCTCCTTACTGCCCTTAGCCTTAAAAGTAGCATTAGTAGTAACCGTAAGAGTGGTAGCAGTATTGTGCATATAGCATCCTTTGTTTGTTCAACACCCCCCTAAACATGTACTGAAAGTTTCAACTTAATAACCTTAGCTGTTACTGAGATATATATGTTACACCCTTTTGATAACCTGCTTCAACTTAGTGTACTACAATTCATTTCAACATACCACTCAGCAATTCCCTAAAGTTTTACCTTAATACCCTTAGCTTCAGTCCCAGTAGTAGTAGTAGCAGTAGTAGTACTGGTAGGTTTAGTAGCAGTTGTAACGATAGTAGTAGCACTATTTGTAGTATTAGTTTTAGTATACATATAGTGCCTTTTTGTGTGTTCAAGATGCAAACAATACATCTTGGTTAATTTAAAAGCACCCACAATTTGCCCTGAAAGTCTCAGATTAATGCTCTAAGTCATTCCTAAGATATTGCATATATGCCCTTTTGAAAATCTGCATACACCTATGTTCTTTAAACTCTCCCTGCACATTCCCCTAAAGTTTCAACTTACTGCAATTCGCCTCAGTGGTATAGGAAGTAGTAGTGACAGTAGTAGGAGGTGTAAATATGCACTTATTGCCTTTTGGTTAGTTTAAATCTTCCCTCAACATACCATGAAAGTTTCAACTTAATGCTCTAAGTCTTTTCTGACATGTACCCAATTCACAAAAGATGCACATAGCAATTTTTTTCAATATTCCCCTAAAAAAACACTGGAAGTATAAACTTAACACCCTAAGCAGTTCCTTGAATATTGCTAATGCGTCCCTTTGACAACCTGCATGCACAGAGTGTGTTTTGATTTGGCTCAACATCCTCTTAACATTCCTGAAATTCTCACCTGAATAACCAGAGCTTTAGTTCTAAAATTAGTAGCAGTGCTAATAGTAGTAACAGTAGTAGTACTAGCATGCAAACATTACTTTTTGCTCATTTCAAAGTCCCAAACAACAAACCCTGTAAGTTTAAACTTGATACTCACAGCCGTTCATAAGATATAGCTGATACATCCGTTTTACAACCTTCTTGCACACAGTTTTTTTTCATTTAGTTCAATTTCTCCCTCAATATTCCCTGAAATTTTCACCTTCATACCCTTAGCCTTGTTGTAGTAGTCATAGTGGCAGCAGTGGGAGCATTACTACTAGTAGTAGTTAGTAATAGTACTAGTAGTAGAATTCTTAGTAGCGCTTAAAGTAGTAACAGAAGTAAAAGTAGCAATGGTAGTATGCAAGTTGCAGTAGTAGTAGCAGCAGTGGTGGTACTGGGAGCGCGAATATATTGCCTTTGGTCAATTGATCATTCCCCTAAAAATTTCCTGAAAGTTCTTACTAGACACCCTAAGCTATTATTGAGAGACACCTCAAGTATAATCTTACTTACTTACTTTACTTAAAGCTCTTGCTCGGCAGCGTCGCCAGCGTAGAGGGAACCAGTCGTCAGCGCCGTCAGTTTTCTCCAGAGTGGTCGGTTCAGGGCGAGGGTTGTCACTTCAGCCGGGTTGATGTTTCTGGAGGCGAGCCGATCACGGATGACGTCCGCCCATCTGGTGCGTGGTCTTCCCCTAGGACGCCTCCAGCCGTTTGCAGCTGGGTCGAAATCGAAGATGAGCCGGGCGGGTGTTTGGGCAGGCAGACGGAGCAGATGACCATACCAACGCAGCGAGCGAGACTCAAGCTGCTCGGACAGGGGTGGGAGTTTGAAGGACCTGAGGATTTCCGAATTTCGTACCCTGTCGGGCCATCTGGAGCGTTCGATTTTTCGGAGGTGTTTCGTCTGGATGGCATCTACCTTCAGCGTCTGTGTCTGAGTCAGCTTCCGTTTGAGCAGACAATTGAACCAAGGTAGGTAAACTGCTTGACTACCTCTACAGTCTGGCCACAAATTTCCACAGATGACAGGGGGTTGGACGGCGTTTTCTCAACGGGCATTATCTTGGTCTTCGACCAATTTATTTTCAGACCGAGTTTCTCAGCGGCAGAGGCCAGTGTTTCCAGTGTAGTTTTGAGGTCACTAATGTTTTCGCATATTAGCGCCACGTCGTCGGCAAAGTCGACGTCTGAAAGAACTCTTCCAGCAAAGCCTATGCCAAACGGCTGCACCTGCTGTGTTTTATTCAGGATGTGGTCTATTACACAGTTAAAAAGCTCAGGTGCAGCGGCACATCCTTGCCGGACACCATTTTTAATTTTGAAATATCCAGAAGGCCGTTCATTTACGATTACCGCACTTTCAGTGTTATTATACAGCTCTTTGAGGAGACGGACGATTTTCGTGGGTACGCCAGCAGACTGGAGGATTAGTCATAGTGACTGCCTATCGACAGTGTCGAAGGCAGATCGAAAATCGACAAAGGCAATGTACGCCTTCCTCTTATATTCAAGAGTTTTCTCTACTAGCTGTCTAATCGTATGGATTTGCTCGGTGGTGGACCTGCCTGGCATGAAGCCAGCTTGCTGGGGGGCGACGCAGGGCATGGAGGTATCTTGTTGCCCGTTTGAGAAGCAGCATAGCGAAGAGCTTGCCAGGAACTGAAAGTAAAGTTATGCAACGATAATTGATACATTCTGCTTTGCTCCCCTTCCTCTTGTAGATTGGCACAAGTAGGCCCTTCTTCCAGTCTGAGGGGATTTTTTCAGAGTGCCACACAAGGTTAAACAGCATTTGTAGCCAGAGGATCATGGCTGGACCCCCATTTTTAAGGAATTCCGATGTTAGGCCACATATTCCTGGCGCTTTGTTATTCTTTAGCTTGCGGGTGGCAGCTTTTATCTCCTCCGCTGTAAATTCAGGACCATCAGGAGCAGGTATGGTAGTAGCCGCAGCAGCTGCTAGCTCATGGTCCGTCTGGTCTTGTGGATCTGAGTTGAGCAGTTTCTCAAAGTGGTCCTCCCACTGGCGGAGGCATTGTGATTGGTCGTAGATATTCTCACCGCTAGCGCTTCGAAGGTATGGCGTAGTTTGAGTGTGCTGACCTGACAGCTCACGAAGAATCTTTATGCAACATGGAATTGCGCTCTTTGTTTAGCAGTCTGTATGTAGCCATGTCCCCGCCAAGACGTGCTTCTCGCCTGAGCTCTATGATGGCAAGGGAGTGATTACTGATCCAGTCCTTTTTCTTCCGTTGCCTCATTCCAACAACGTCAGTTGCTGCCGCAAGAGTGTTCTCTTTGAAGGACTTCCATGCAACTTCACTATCATCGCATTGGCCAAGGACCTCAAATCTGTTGGATATCTCCACATGGTACCGCTCAGCCAGAGCGGGGTCCTGTTGGATGGGACCGGCATCAATTTTCCGAGAAGACTGGCTGTTCTTCATAGCTTTGAGGCGGAGCTTAATTTTGGCTGCTACCAGCCGGTGGTCGGTGTTCCCGAGCTCGGCGCCACGGTAGGTGCGGCAATTCTGGACAGACGACAGCCATCGTCGACGTACGATGATGTAGTCGAGCCTTCTTTGTTGATCCATCATTGCTATACCAGGTGTACTTGGCTATATTTGGTCTCTGGAACCATGTGTTCGCAATCGTTAGATTGTGGGCCAGACAACAATTCAGCAGCCTCTCTCCATTATCGTTTAGGCTATCCACTGTAACAGGTCCAACAGCGAGATCCCACAGGCCTGATTCGTTTGAAACACTTGCATTCAAGTCTCCTAGGAGGAGGAGGTAGTCATGGGAAGGTACAGAAGATAGTTCAGAACTAAGCAGGTTATAGAAATCGTCTTTGTCTTCTTCATCAGCGTCGTTTGTGGGGGCATAGAACGTAATGACAGTTATTTTGCCGTGCTTCCCATCCAGTTTTGCGGTCAGGAGTCTAGGCGATACTGGTTTGAATGACAGGAGGGCCCTACGTGCAGCACTGTTCAGTACTAGGCCAACGCCTCCTCTTCTTTGGCTACCGCCAGACCACAGCAATGTGCGTCCTTCACCTATGTCCTCTTCACCATGTCCAGGGAGGTGTGTTTCGGTGACTCCAGCTATTGTGACTTTATATTTTTTTAGTTCTTTTGCTAAAAGAAGCTTCGAACCGGGTTGGTTCAGCGTCAGGACGTTCCAGGTGGCCACATTGATGCCCCCTTGGTCAACGATGTTCAGAGGGGATTTTCCTTGGGCGGTCCGAGGTCGATACGGGGTTTGAGATGATATATCCGAGGCTGAATTTCTGGTTCCATTCGTAGCAATAGAAGTTTCAGGAGGAGGGCTGCCAACCCAACCGTCCCTAGACGGTTAAGTAAAGTAAGTAAAGTAATACTTATCACCTTCATATCTTTAGCTTTATAAACATCATAGTAGTAGTTGTAGTAACAGTAGCAGTAGTAGTAGTTGTAAGAGTCGTATCAACAGTAGAAGTAGTATTAGCAGCAGTAGTATTATGCACTTACTGCCTTTTTGTCAGTTGGACATCCCGCTTTTCAGGCTCTGGAAACTTCAGCTTAATACTCTAATCCATTCCTAAGGTATTGCAGCTGCGCCCTTTTGAAAATCTGTATGCAGAAAGCATATTTGAATTTAGATCAACTTTCCCGTTAACGTTTCCTAAAATGTTCACTTGAATATCCTCCGCCTTACTATTAGTCACAATAGAAGTAGTAGTTGCGGCAGCAGTAGTTGCAGTGGTGGTAGTAGAAATATAGAGTAGATATATTGCTCTTTGGTCAGTTGATCATCCCCCTCATCATTTCCCGGAAGTTTCAACCTGATTTCCTTAACCATTTCTCTATTTGGCTTTTTCTGATACCAAGGGTCGAATATTCTCATTTTTTTCAATTACAAATACTATGTGTAAACAGTGGGCAAATCGCATTGCTCACAGCTCTTGCTGCGAGAGCCGTGGGGGGGGGGGGGTTGACATCCCCAGAGATACAGTTATTATGACTTTTTAACTATGTTAAACGAACTGGTTATCATAAGATTTTGATTAGATGTCTTTGGGAAAAAAGGCGTGTGGGAGAGGGGCTGCTTGCCCTCCAATCACTTTTCACTCCTAAAGATAACACTAGAGCTTTCAATTTCCAATTGAATGATCATCTTCCAAAGTTTCTACAACCGTTACTTCCATGTGAAGTGCCTTAGTGAAAAAAAAATAATAATAATATATTGAGCACACTTCGCTCTTTACTTAGGGAGACGTAAGTCGTTGCATTCTGATGCAAGTGAAATTAGTCCCAATCGCAGATAGTTGCAGTTGTCATGGGCTTCCCGAGGCTCACTTTATGGGGGGGGGGGGCGAGCTTCGAAAATTTTAACCGAATCGCTACCTGATTTATGCCGAATTTTCTGCAGAAATCAAGAATTTTGCTAAATTTCTGCCGATTTTGCGAAATTTCTGTCGAAATTTTCGCCTTTGGCAAAAATTTTACATAATACCAAAAAATTTGGGGGGTGGCATGCCCCTCACCACCCCGCCCCTTCGGGACACCCCTGACAGGTGTCTCTAGTCTCTAGTGACCTTAATCCCTCCCTAATAACTAACGTAGGATTTTTCAATTGATTAGTATCATTCAATTTTGGAGTTTGCAAAAGACCTTGCTATTCATGCAAATTTTGTAAGCATTTTACTTTCGCACATGTTAATGAAATAGATAGCTCCTCTGTCTAAAACTGTAAGAACCAGAGAGGTCAAATGGAGGGTCAATCGAATCCCATAAATTTGTAGCTGTTGAAATGTAAGTTATAATTCGATATCTCCTTTTTCAAAACTATGCTATCAGCTAATCTTAATTTTGAAAATTGTACAATTTGTGATTCAATTAAGCTGAGAAAACAAAATTGTTAGTCTTAATTAAAAGGCATTATGATTAACCTTACTTCACTTCTTGAATGTGGTCGGGATATTTAACAAGTACCCTAAATTTGAACTATGACATGAAATTACAGATTAATTCTTAACTTAGAAGTTAATCATGTCAGTTGGAGGCGGGGATGTAGAACCTTAATGCTGTGTAGCAAGTCAACAATTAGCTAACTCAGCTACTTACTGCTGAAATTTTTTTAGCTTCGAACCAGAATTGTAGTTTCTACCATCAAAATAGCTTCGCTGTTTATAATGATGATTACTCGTTGCTGTTTATAACGACAGTACTCAATGAATGAATAAAATTAAGCATGTGCAACCAAAACACCCATTCGGTTTTTAATGTCTTTTTTCGTTTCCTTTTTTACTAAATAAGTGATTGAATAGCTTTATCGATAACTAAATTTGAATTATGATATGAAATTATGGATTGCTTCTTAATTTAGAAGTTGGTAAAGACTGGGTGACACGACCCTTGAGTTACATCATTACCCAATTTTACCATAGCCGCTATGTACGTGTCTCCGCATTAACAGACATATCTCGAGGAGGCTGCTAAATACCTCTGATAAAAGAATCATAACACCCCCATGAATTATAAAACCTCTCAGGGAAAGATTCTTGATTTCTTTATTCATCCATGTAGGCATGTTTTTATTGTAACGTAGTATACACGGCAAGTAATCAGAAAATCACTTCAGGGATGGTCACCAAAAGAGACTATAAAAAAGGGGGTATAAAAAATGGGGCATACCTCCCTCTCCCAGAGAACAAGCCAAATATCAACATAGTATAAAGTCAAAAATTAGAGCAATCCTTCCGAACACAATTGATGATGCTTTATTATATTTTTAACAGATATCTTTTTTGACTTAATGTTGTATCATCTTTCATATCCTAATTGTGATTGCTTTTCCCTACATTTTAATTTTCCATTAGCTCCGAGTTTGGTTTAAATTTTGTTTATCTTTTGTGTCTATAAGTTTGTTTGTTTGGCTTTTTATGAAAGATCATCTTACTGACATTTCTAACTGACAACTGTATTTTTACTCCGATGAAATATTATTCACATTTCTCTTCACATGGCAAAAGAGAAATTAATCTAATGAGTCCCATTGTCTTCTTTTTTTTCTTCCTTTGCTTTTGTTCCTGTCATTTTAAGGGTAGATTATGTAAAACTTCAGTGCACAAATCTAGACTGGAATGGATTTAAATAGTTGCAAGATTGTGATCGAGTGAAATTTAAACATTGACAGAACAATTAAAGTTTTTGTTTTCCATAATAAAAAGGGTGGCTGACGTTTATTCCCCAGGCGATTACCCCCTCCCCCGAAAATAACCCCCACAGAAAATACCCCCCAGGAAAATATATCCCCGTTAAATACACCCCCGGAAAATATCCCCCATAACATCTTCCACCGGTAAATACCCCCCCCCCCCCGGAAAGTACTCCCCGTGGAAAATAAGGTTTTCCAAATGTGAGAATTTCATTTGAGTTTAATTTTTTTTTTTCCTTAGGGGTAAGGATATTTTGGTACTTGTGTATAATGTGCAACTCACTTAAAGTTACGCTATATAAAACTCGAGAACAAACCGGTTTCTTCGTTAGTTTTTTTCATCTTAACATGAGACAAGATAAAGACAAGTGACAGAATAGATTGGAAATATATAATTTGGGCTATATATTTGCACATAAAGGGGGGGGGGATAAAGTATTTGGACATTTTGAAGTCAGAGAACAATTCCTTCTTGGTATGGCCACTAAAAAATTACAGAAGAATAGCGAGGTACCTAGAAATTTTGTTAACTAAAAAAAAAAAACTAAAAAAACGCCTAGAACCAATAGAAAGACCAAACAAAAGGAAAGAGGTCCATATATTTATTAGATCTTATGGCTCATTTTTCATTTTCACTGTATTTTCACTTTACTTGGTAAACTTGACTCCAACCTCCCCCTCCCTCCAGGATTTTGACGAAATTACGTCCCCTGAGTCAGAAAGGAAAAAACGACTAAGATATCAAGTCTGTAAAATATCGATATTCTATTTATAAATCTAAAAATTAATTAGTCTAACGTGATACGTAAAGCAGTTTTTTAATTTTTTTTTTTTTGCTTTGCCTTTCTTATTTTTTTAAGTGAATTGTATTGGAATTTAAATGAAAAGCTTAGGTCAGAACAAATCCAGGTTATTGCTGTTGACTTTTTAACAACAGCTTTGCTGATACTGAAAAATTCAACAGAATTTTTAGCTTTGAAAAAATATCTAATCAAGATCCCTAAAAAGCAAAATTTACTCTTTTTAATAACAAAATCAAAACAAAAAGAGTTAAAATCTGCTTTTTTTTTTATTAACAAAGATCTAATAGGTTAGTTTAAGAACCTTAATATAACCTTTATGAAATGGTTAGGGGTTCCTATCCATACGATACTTTCTTTACAAGTACAATAATTATATTTAGATCTTAGATCTAGACATATCATATATAACAGATAAAACGAAACCTTTTTTTCTGCCAATGAATTAGTTAATAAAAGCATAAATATTTCGACACAAAGTTGAAACTCCCAAACAAACAAGAAACTTCCACAAAGATGTTTGCATTTCAAGATGAAGTACAATGACAACGAAAACAAAGGAAACAAAAATGTTAAAAACTGTGAAAAACAAACATTTTTAAAGAAAAACTGGCATGAAAATAGTGAAACGAGAAAATTTGAAAAACGTAGTATCAAAACTTGACGAAACGTCTATAAAAAAGGGTATCAATGACGTCATTTCCTAAAAATGTAGGAGGTGGGGGAAAATTTTCTATTATTTTCAGATGAAAGCACCAAAAAGTAATTTCTCAATGAAAATTCTACAGAAAGTGATATTTATAATTCTATAGGAGGAGGGGGCATATCCCCCCTGACCCCTCCTCCTAATTGATGCCCCTTGGTGTACCCCATTCAAGGTGTAACAGACATTTCTCAGTGAAATTGTTTAAAAATATTTTTAAGAAGATGCTTTGTAATGAGGTACAAACGCCAGTTTCAAATAGGTCGTGGTAACGAACTGTAAGTAAGGAGCGACCCGGCTCAATAGTAACCGAAACTCTAAAAAAACAGAATATACATACCAATCAATACATCAAAAGAATTGGTTTTTGATGCTGATTTCAAATATATAAGTGTCATTAAGTTTAGTCTTACCCATCAGGCTACGAGCCTGAGAAAATTTGTCTGGTTTTCAAAAAAGAGGGAAACACCCCCTAAAGTAATAGAATCCTAATGAAAATCACGCCATCAGATTCAGAGTTTCAGAGAACCCTACTGTGAGGTTTCAAACTCCTATCTGCAAAAATGGGAAATTTTTTGTATTTTTTCATTGTATTTTGTATTTATTTCGAAACATCGTGGATGTGTGTTTATTTGTTTTTTGTTGTTTTTCCCAGGGGTAATCTTATCAATTCAGTTGGTCCTAGAATATCCGGAAAGGAATAATTTGAATGGAAATTAAAAGTTTTAGTGTCCTTTTAAGTGACCAAAAAAATTGTTGGGCAACTAGGCCCACTACCACGCCCTTTTTTCTCAAAATCGTCCGATCAAAATTTAGAGACAGCCATTTTTTTCAGCAAAGTTGAAAGGCCGAACAAATATGTCTTTGGAGATCATGACCCCCACAGCCCCTGGAAAAAGGTCTTTAAGTTACAAAATTTGCCTATTGTTTATGTATAGTATTAAATTAAAAGAAAACAGTTTTTTCAACTGAAAGTAAGGAGTAACATTGAAACTTAAAACAAACAGAAATTATTAAGAGTATGAAGGGGATTGTCCCCTCCTCAACAACTCGCTCCTTACGCTAAAGTTGTTTAGTGCTTTTAAAAAGCTTCCTGTTGTTCTAATTAAACGACCCTTGTGTTTCAGGAGTCCTTCTTAAAGAATTGGGACAAAATTCAAACTTTAGCGTAAAGAGCTAAGTGTTGTGGAGGGGGCAATCCCCTTCATAAACGTAATAATTTCTGTTCGTTTTAAGTTTTAATGTTACCCCTTACTTTCAGATGAAAAAACTTGTTTTCTTTAATTTAATATCTGATCGTTTTAAGTAACGCCGGGAAATCTGGCTCCACATCCACAGAGAAGTTTTCCTCCTCACGGAAATGTCCCCGAGACAATTCAGTCCCGGTGAAAATTTACCCCTGACTATTACCCTTAACAACTACACGCGTAAAATTGAGACGGAAAAGAGAAAGCAAGGCATTTAAAAAGAATTTTGTATAGGAGTTTTGGCAAATTCCCCCAGCGTATAAATTCCCTTGACGAGTTCATTCCTGAAAAGTTCCCTCTCCATGAGAAATTCGCCCATGGAATACCCCCAAGCAAATACCCCCCCCACTCAAAAATGTATAAATACTTCTCAGAAACAAATACTAGGTGTAAAAATTGGCGAATTTTATTGCTTAAAGACCTCTCCCCTGGGGCTGGGGGAGGGGGGAGCTCGTGTTATATCCAAAGGCATAGTTATTGGGCCTTTTGACTATGATAAGCAAAATGGCTATCTCATTAGACGACTTTGGGAAAAAGGGGTAAGGGAGGGGGCCAGGTTGCCCTATAATCGTTTTGGTTAGTTAAATAAGGCACTAGAACTTTTAATTTTCATTTGAATGAGCCCTCTTACAATATTCTAGGACCACTGGGTCGATACGATCACCCCTGGAAAAAAACAAATAAATAAACACGCCTTTGTGATCTTTCTTATGGCAAAAAAAAAATGCAAAATTCCACATTTTTGCAGATAGGTGCTTGAAACCGCAACAGTAAGGTTTTCTGATACGCTAAATCTGATGGTGTGATTTTCATTAAGATTCTAGTACTTTTAGGTTTTTTTTCTTTTTTCGAACATCAGGCAGATTTTCTCGAGGCTCGTAGCCTTTAATCAGTAAGCTTAAACTTAATGAAACTTAAATATTTAAAATCAGAATAATAAGCAGATTCTTTTGATATATCTATTGATGTCAAAATTTTGTTTTTTAGAGTTTAGGTTATTATTGAGCCGGGTCGCTCCTTACTTACAGTTCGTTACCAGGAACTGTCTGATTTGTTATTGGGACGTACCCATGTTCATACATTTTTCGGGTGGGGAAGTGGGAATATTCTGCTAGTGGAATATCCCACGGGGATAATTTTCCGTTGGAAGGGAAGTTTCCAGGGGATGAATTTTTCAGGGGAAATTTTACACTATGGGATGTGAAGTGAAGTGATGAAAAACTATATTTTGAGCTGTAAGAAAAATTTTAAATTGCAATTTAAATAATCGTAATCTCTTCTGAATATGATGTAACTGGAAGAAAATCGATTTGTTTAGTTTGACACAGTGGCATGAATTCACAATAATATTGGGGAAATGGGAGCAAAATCTATTTTTCAAAATCTTGGGAGGGGCTAATTTTTCGTTTTTTAATTTTTCAGTGAAAATACTCTAAAAAACTTCTATTGTTTTCAAATTCTAGAATGGCATATGCTCCACTTGTTTTATAGTAAACATACCCGAGATTAACAGAACCGCTTGCAATTAATTGCAATAAAGCTTAATTGAGCGAACTTTAAACATCAAAATGATTTTCTTAAAAAAAAAAAAAAAAAAAAAAACAACAACTTCTAATCCAACAGAACCTTTAAAACTTAACACAAATATCATTAGCATATATACCATATATATCAATATTTTAGTTTTATCTGTAAAAGGAGAAATTAAGGCTTATTAAACTTTGTAGCATAATCAGCAAATAATTAATTTAATAGATTTCAGTAAGCACCTTTGAAAGCAATTCAATAATTTAGATTGCCTATTGACCGCCAAAAATCGCAAAAGTAAATCGGGATAAACTTAGTGAACACTGAGTTTCTCGACTGATGATAATACAATGCTGTTAAACACAAATTTATTATAAATTTGTGAGTATAGTTTTGTATATTATTCTTATAAAAAATATGTTTTCTTCTATAGGCGTGGTTGACTTAGAAGAAGTTACCCACTAAAACAATACCAAGCAGAGACACAAAAGTATTATATTGTGATAGTTAATAAGCCTTAGTTTGCACCAAGTGATTTATTTATACCACAGTTGGTGGAAATACCTTATGGTATCTACACAATATATTTTTATGGGCGATTTGAATACTGATCTGTCCTGCAACAGGACAGTAGAATTTGCCACAGTGTCTGCAACTTGATGTACATTTTTAGCTCGTCTCCATATATATATATATATATATATATATATATATATATATATATTATATATAATATATATATATATATATATATATATATATATATATATATATATATATATATATATATATATATATATATATATATATATTATATATATATATATATATATATATATATATATATATATATATATATATATATATATATATATAATATATATATATATATATATATATATATATATATATATATATATAGATATATATATATATATATATATATATATATATATATATATATATATATATATATATATATATATATATGTATATATATATATATATATATATATATTATATATATATATATATATATATATATATATATATATAATATATATATATATATATATATATGCATATATATATATATATATATATATATATATATATATATATATATATATATATATATATATATATATATATATATATATATATATATATATATATATATAATATATATATATATATTATATATATATATATATTATATATATATATATATATATATATATATATATATATATATATTTCACCAATTTACAGTTAGATCTAGGCGTGGGTCCAAAAACCACGTTTCCGACCATCAAAAAGGCATTCCGACCATCACGTTTCCGACCATCACGTTTTCCGACTGCAAAAATGCATAACCTATCTTTTTTTCTGTATTAAGATGCATCCTCACTGTTTAAAGTAACTATCTACATTTTGGATCAAGGTGTATACAATGGGGGGGGGGGATAAATTTTCACTCGACACACAAAATCACAACAAAAATACATATAAACAAACTTTTGATGCGTTAAAAATTCTCTTTTCGTAATCCCCCCTACAAAAAAATAGATATGGCCTTTTCTGGGATCCATATCCTTGAGACTGCACGAATCATTCTGGATCTATCAACTGTTTTGATTAAAATGACAATATTGAAACTTTGATCAAATCCCTTAGGGGTGAATAAGGCGATAGCTTTCCCTCAAATCGGCTATAAAGGACAGTAAAACTTTTACTAAGTTTGAACGAGCCCTACCCCATGTCTTGTTCAACTGACAATTTGTTCAACTATATTATAGGCCAGGAAAAATACACGGGAGACACATCAGTCTTTATTAACACAGCAGTAGCCTATTGCATTGACTATAAAATTATTTCCAGAAAAAAAAAATGGAATTTCACCTTGCAAATTCGGAAAGCATACGACCCGCTTGATGACACCCCCACCGTTTCAGGCATTTTTAAGACGAAGACCAGGAACATTTTGGGAAATATACTTAAATGTCTAATGAATTTTGGCCCTGAAATCCACTGTTTTGGCAATTAAAATGATCCCAATTATCCCAAACAGACGCATTATGTAAAGTTTTTTGGTACTTATGTATTATACGAGATAAACTCGAGAATTTGGATCTAGAAGATCAGATAGGACAATAACCTGTTAGTATGCAATGCATAGTGATAGAATATAGTGTCTCACCATGGATGTTCAAATTAATATTTGGGATTTGCCAAGGACCGAAGAACAGGCAATTATATTTTTCCCGGATAAGGGGTTTTTGCCTAAAACAAAAGAGTGCGTCAATGGACACACCACGACTTTGTACTCTTACAAGAAGCAACATCTTTGGAAGTGTATAACTAGAACTTATTTCAACGCGATTCTTAAATACATTTCCACATTCTGGGCACATGATTCTAAGTTGTAGGTTTTACAGTTTTACTAGTAAAGTATTATATTTTCATCATATTTTGGGTACTTGGGCATTATAAGGGCATTTCCAAAAAATCAAGTTTTTAATGCTAATGAAATAAAATAAAATAGGATGAATATATAATAGTTTATAAACAAATTTGGGCTATATATTTGCACATTATGGAGGGGGGGGGTAAAGCATTGCACATATTAAATATATATCCTAACCTAGGTACCCCCCCCCCTAAACCCCAAAAAACGACTGTTTAAATATCGTATACGCAATGAAAACCACGCTATGCATTCCATTACTTTGTAGCGTTGTCTTGAACTAACCCGTCAAAAACGGGTTTTTCGTGACTGGTTTCCTTGTAACTGCCCATATAATGCCCAAGTACCCTATTTTGTTTCATTTCATTAGCATTAACCAGACTTCACTTCTAGAGTGTTTATCGTATAATATATAAGTACCAGTTTTTTGTGGGGCAAGTGGCCAGGAGCCAATAAATTAGGATTGATATTAAAAATAATGTTTTTCAATTCTTACTCCATTTCAGTGAACTTTCACCTGTTTTAGCAAACACTTTATAAGCTTCTGATGATAATTTCCCCATGAAGCATTTCTCCCGTGGAATACCCCGCCCTTCCATAAAAATCTCCTACGGAATTCCTGTTCGTTCCAAATATTTTTAGACGAGAGCTTGAAACCTCTACAGTAGGATTCTTTGATTGTTTTGTAGCTAGGGAGGGGGCATATGCCTCAAAGGATGCATTTTTAATACCAAACCATCCTGACTTTTATTGATCCTTCAGATAAATACATAATTAATTCTAAGGAAAGGGCGGAGAGGGAGGGGGTACAGGGGCAGATCCAGGATTTTTTAGGGGGCGTAAATAAGTTGATCCGATAAACTCCCGTTGGGAGCAAGTTTAATTAACGCAAACTTGAGTTAATTAATTAAATTACACTACTTTAGACTACGCTAGGGGGGCACCCTATCACCCCCTGGATCCACCACCGGGGGAGGAGGGGTAGAAATTGATATATAATCGCTCTTGATTTTCGGGAATATTCCTCGTCTAGGCTATATTTCTCACTGGCTTCTCAGTTTTGCGTGAGGGGAAAATTTCCGGGGGGACTTTCCACGTGACGGGTTTTTCAGGGGGGGACTATCCGAGGGGAAAATTTTTGGCAGGGAGGGGGGAGATTTTCCGGGGGAATTTTCTGGGGGGAAAACACCAGCTCTCCCAACTAAATCATAAAAAGCCTGAGTCTAATACCGGCAGATACATACATTTTTCTTTCGTTTTTGGGTTTAAAAGGGAAGAAATATAACTTAAAAATTTGCCAAACATCGAGATATTATGTGAAATACAGAGAAAAGGCCAAAACCTTAAGGTTAAATGGACCTTGACAAAGGTTTCAATTCAAAACTTTTAATGATGGGTCAAAGCGTTTCGTCGAAATCTAATTAGAGGAGCGGAGGGCAGTTTCCTAATTTTATCAATTAAATACTTATTAAAAGCATTTTTACTTAAAATACCCCTCAAGAACAATTCTTCAAAATATAGAAGGAAAAGGGGACACATATCCCCCAATTGACACCATTGGGTTCAAAGTATCCTGCCTTCATACCTGGGCAAATCCAAGCAACCTTTTGCACAGAAATCACATACTAATTCTATACAATTTGCAATGTTAACTAAGCCCCTTCCCTCTGAGAGATAATTCACATAAAAAGTAAACAATACTTGCGTATTATCCAGAACACACTCAAGAAGTTTGCTTTGTTCAATCTGAGTAAACCGGTTTTTCTCTCACATTCGGTTGTAATTAGCTTATCCTTTCGTGAAATAAACTACGATGCAGGTATATTTTAATTAAATATTTTATATATAGAGATGGTTTGGTAATTAATATAATACGTTCTGGCGGCCTGCTTTCCACAATTCTTTATTGCAGTTTCCATAATTTTGGTGCTTCAGTAGGCCTATTATATTTTCATCATATTTTGGTATATTACGTTATGATTAACCTAACTTCACTTCTCGAGTGTGTTCTCGATAATACATAAGCACCAAGTAATCTAACCAAATGTTGGAATTGTGAACACCTATGTTTTCACTAGCCTATATGCAAGCCCAACTTACCTGTAGTATATGTATTATCCTTTACCACTCCTACAGTATCATCCCATCACCCAATATCGAATAGATCTAATTAAGTATATTCAGCGTTCTTTTGGTCTTTGCCACCGTTCTCAGCAGGCCTCCGCCTTTGGCCAGCCCACACGAAATGTGTGAAAATACCATACTGTTTTATTCAACAGGAAATTCTATACTAATTGACTTCCATAAATGTAACTTCAAATAAATATTCTTCTTAAATTTATGCAGCCCATGAAATGTCAGGTTGTTTTTCCTGTGATAAATTTCTAAGCAACATCTTTCAATTAGATTTAGCTGTATACATTTAACGTTTCAGACTTGATGTTTTTGTGCTACAAAAAAGGTTCGAAAAAGAACTATAGAAGCTTGTCTTGGTTGACAGTAATGATGACTGGCTAAAATATCGGACTTGTTCCCGACCTCACAATAAATTGCTCAGAATATAGCCCCGAGTATAGCCTTCGCATAGGGTCAATGGGGCAATAACAGTGAAAACGGAATTATTGTCACAACTGCTTAATTATGGGATGTCTAGAACCTTACTCCTCCTGACCCCCCTGGGACATGTTTAAGATCTGGTCAGGTAATTATTTGGAGTTTCTTATAACAGTTGAACTTGGGTAATTTTATAGGCTAATGGATGATATATCATTATTCTGATCGCTAGTACTATGTCAATTCTATAGAAAATATGGGTTCAAATTGAAAGGACAAAAAACCCGTCACTGATGATATGTTTTGCCATGTAGGATATCTAAGAGTTAAGCCTGATTTTTGCTGCTTCTTGGGTTAAGCAAAAACAATATGATTTAGTTGGGAGAGCTGGTGTTTTCCCCCCAGAAAATTCCCCCGGAAAATCTTCCCCCTCCCTGCAAAAAATTTTCCCCGTGGATAGTCCCCCCCTGAAAAACCCGTCACGTGGAAAGTCCCCCCGGAAATTTTCCCCTCACGCAAAACTGAGAAGCCAGTGAGAAATATAGCCTAGACGAGGAATATTCCCGAAAATCAAGAGCGATTATATATCAATTTCTACCCCTCCTCCCCCGGTGGTGGATCCAGGGGGTGATAGGGTGCCCCCCCCCTAGCGTAGTCTAAAGTAGTGTAATTTAATTAATTAACTCAAGTTTGCGTTAATTAAACTTGCTCCCAACGGGAGTTTATCGGATCAACTTATTTACGCCCCCCTAAAAAAATCCTGGATCTGCCCCTGTACCCCCTCCCTCTCCGCCCTTTCCTTAGAATTAATTATGTATTTATCTGAAGGATCAATAAAAGTCAGGATGGTTTGGTATTAAAAATGCATCCTTTGAGGCATATACCCCCCTCCCTAGCTACAAAACAATCAAAGAATCCTACTGTAGAGGTTTCAAGCTCTCGTCTAAAAATATTTGGAACGAACAGGAATTCCGTAGGAGATTTTTATGGAAGGGCGGGGTATTCCACGGGAGAAATGCTTCATGGGGAAATTATCATCAGAAGAAATTCTCCATGGATAAATTTTTTGCGGGAGAAACTTTGAATTTGGGAGGGGTTTCCGGGAAAATTTTTGCATTGGGGAATTTCTGGCAAAAATTGAAAAACAATCAGAAATAAGATAAAAAACAAGTTTTTTTCTTCAAATGAAAGTACACTTAAAAAGAATTTCTGAGGCGGAATCGTCGAAAATAAATTCTCTTGGGGGAGGGGGGGGATCTGTAGCAAGGATGAAATCTTCCGAAGGTTTTTCCAGGTGGGTGTTTTACGTGAGAGGAACTTTCCATGGAGTAAATTTTGTGGAGGGGACTTTTCATGGAGAAGGAGGTAGAATTCCAGGCATTAGTTGAAAAACCATCAGAAATGAAATAAAAAAAAATGTTTTTCCACTGAAAGTAAGGAGCAATGTTATTTTTAAAACGAACAAAAATTATTCGGTATAAGGAAGGGGCTGAACCCTGCTTAATACCTCGCTCTTTATGCTAACGTTTGACCTTTTGTCCTAATTCCTTAAGAACGATTTGCGAAACACAACAGCTGTTTAATCAGAATTAGAAATGCTCTTTTTAAGTGCTAAAAAACTTTAGCTTAGGGAATAGGGTATTGAGGAGGGGGCGGCCCATTTCATATACAGAATAATTTTTGTTTGTTTGAAGTCTTAACGTTGCTTCTTGCTTTCAGTTGAAAAAAAACTTTTGTTCTTTATTTGATCATCGATAAAAACAACAGCAAGTAAAACAACAAGGAGTTTACCTAAGACAGTGAAATTTGTTAAATCTCAAGGATATTTCGACCCTATATCCTAGAGTATATAAATACATATAATAAAATAAAATGATTATAAATGAAATAAATGTATATAAATGAGTATAAATATAATGAAATAAAACTGTATAGCATGTATATAAATGAAATAAGACTCACAACAAAACGGAAACATTAAAACAGCCCAGAGTTTGTTTTTCTTATGCTGAAAAGGCAGTGTGGTCTTCGTTCTTATTTGAAGATTAATTAAAAAAAACCTTTCCGAAAAAGAAGTGTTTTATGGAAAAGTAAAGCACCAATGACGCAGTAGGTTTTAGACTTTTACAGTGAGAGAAGGAGGCAAAACCCAAACTCTTGTTTGTGCCATTTGTGATGATTATTGTTCGTTTCATGCTTGATTTGCATATTCAATTTAAGTTTCACTTGTTTTAATATTTACTTATTCATTTATATTAGCACCTGTTGTATGTTTTTTTGCTATGATTGCTTATTTACTTTCTGTTCGTTTTGGGTTTCACACATTGTTTAATAATTATTTCTGGTCATTTGAGTTTGAGTTCTTTTAGATTTCTTTTTCTTCCGATCTTAAGTTTAATATGGCCTTTACTTTTGTTAAAAAACTTCTTTTTCGGAAAGTTTTTTTAATTAATTTCTAATTGTTTATGATTGCCAAAGTTTCAAAATTTTCAAAATTCCCTGTTTCAAAATAATTTTCTATTCCAAAATAAATTAACAGTCTTGGCAAGAACTTACAAAATTAAACCGAATATTTGTTATATAATGATATTCATTGCTGAAAGCTCACCAGCTCAAGATTTTGTTTCACTCAGGGACGGATTTGAAGCTTAGATACTTCTAGGGTAGGCCTAAGGGTTTTTACCCCTCCGTTTTTGCAAGAGTTTCGGAGAAATACCCAAAACTTCGGGAATAGTGAAAGCTGGAGGGCCTAGTGTGCCTATTGGTAAATTCTAGTCTGGTTTCAGTGCAATTTGGATTTTAGTTTCAATGTTGTATTAAGTTCAAAAGAAAATATTTTTAATATGATTCGTTTTAGTAAAGAGCTAAACTCTTGTTTGTAGTGAAGAATATAGGTATTTTGCACAGGTTTGGAAAGAGCTAATAAAATTAAATTCAATTCCCGTGATCTTTGGAATAAAAATCGTTATTAGTTTTTTTAAGTAAGGAGGGGGGAGGGGCTGAGCCATGGAGGGAGGGCTACGGGTCAGCTCCTATGATTCATCATTAAATTTTTTCCGGGTGAGAGAGAATAATCGGGCCATAGAGCGCCAAGGGTGAGTTGCCATAATTTTTAGCAAAATCCCCAGGTGGATGAAATCCCCCGCGATACTTTTCTCTACATAGGGGGTAGGGGACGGGGGAGTGATATTAGACATGGGTTTGGAGGGATAGGATTGACATTAGATGTAATTTAAGACATATTAAGAACTTCTAAGGAAAATATCCATTTTATTGAGTACCTGTTAGATTTTCATCTGTTCCATGGGAAAAATTCTTTAATGTCCGCACCTTAACTTTTAAGCTGTAGTTCAACCCACAATGACATTACATGACTCCCCCCCAACCCTAACAAGACTTTCTTCAGGCACTTCTTAGTAAAAATTATGGTTTTAAATCCTGTGATTCAGGTTTTTGCAACCCCGGCCCTAACATGATGCCCCACAAAATACTCAACACTACCATGGAATTTCATCCATGTGACACCGCCCCCCGTCCTCTGGGTGACCTGATATTAGTGAGATTTCCCTTTTTGGTGCTCATTAGAACGGTGTGTTACTCTCCCAATTTGATAGACTCCGGGGGACATTTGCTTTCAAGATATTAATAAAGGGAAATGCTTGCCTTGCTCGTGCTAAAGTAAGACAATGCGTGTCTTATAACAATGTAAATAAAAACAAATTGACAAGCAATAAAACATAAAAAAGACATCTAAAAGAAAACGACAAAAAATATAAGATGAAAATGTCATATTATCATATATGCAAAAAGAACCATCTATTATAGAAAAGTGGGGAGCTTCTAGCGTGTAACCCCAGAGGGTAGGTGAGGGGGGAGTGATTTTAGATATAATTTAAGACATATTAAGAGCTCTTAAGGAAATACCCCTTTTTCATTAAGATAAATTCATGAATATTTCACAATATCCTAACAATAGGCTCAACCATCCTAGTAGCATTTATTTTAAGAGGGCGCTTTGATAATTGATGTAGTTCTTAGGCTTTATTGTGGCTTTAAAAGGATAAATAATAACGTGCCTAATTTAAAGAAAGACGAAAGGAGAGGACTGCAAGGGAGGGGGAGCGTCTTAGAAGGGAGGGGAGCCGTTTTCTCCGTCACCATCTCAGCACTGTTTTTTCTATCGTTACGCAAAGCAGTAAATTTTAAGTGTTTATTTATGGTTATCTGCCTCCCCCTACTAAGGTACCGACCTACTCGCTGGTCACCTCCAAGAAAGTGTCCAGTCATCCCCCCCGAGCGGTTTCTCTTAACCCAGGGTAAATGTTCACCAAAATATCAAAACACGGAAAGGAGGGGAAATTCTATTTCGAGAGATTCTTGCTACCATCCACCACATGCGCTGTGGGGGAGTTTGGTCTGTGTCTACTCTTTTTGGGGGGACGGAATCCGGCCATCCTACGCACAGTGGAGGAGTTTGGTCAATGTCTACTTATTCCTGCGATGGAATCCGGGCTTCGGCTAGGCGATAAAAGAGGCTAAAAAACAGGTCTTGCTCGAGATAACTTAAAGGTAGTAATAATAGGAAAATTATCATTGAGTTTCTACGGCAACCCTCTAACGTCGGAGCATCCCTGTTTCAAGCGCTCAGCTAGAAAGTTTCGCCTTGGAAAAATTCCACCCATTGATACAATGTTTTTGTGGAAGACCCCTGGATTTCCCGTGATCAGGTCTAATATGAAAGACGCAAGTGTATCTCACAAACTCAACTAAAAGGACCCCATGGAGCTCCAGCACGGAAAACACACATGCTTGTTGTGTATTAACGGTGATGTGTATCTTGAGCAAAGATACCTAATGGGAGAGCTTAGAAGATCATCTTGCGAAAAGGGTAAATGTTCAAAACGATAAAAGTATACTTATGGCCAAGAGTGGAATAGCGCTACGACACTGTTTTAACACTAGCACCAACTTTCGACGTGACATCCCCTCCCCCCTTTGAAGACAGAGACTCCCCCTTTCTTTGCTAGTGTTTGATGCTCTAAGCATTTCACCTCACAATGCCAGACTATTTCTGCCCCTGTGACACACCACTGACACTGCCCCCCCCCCCCAAAAAAAAATATCTTTTCAGACATTTCTTATGAAAAGTTTTATTTCAACTCATTCATTCGAGTTTTTGCAAGCAATTCATGCTACAGTACACACTATAACTACTCTTTAGCAGCCCCCTGTCGTCGCCCCATCCCCCTCTAAACGCTTTTAAAACTCTTCCTGTTAAAAGTTTTACTTCCACTCATTAATTTATGCTTTCGCAAGCAATTCACGTCACAGTAGCAGACTATAACTACTCTATATCACCCCTCTGTCATAGCCTCATCTCCCCTTCCAAAAAACACTTTTCAGACATTTCTTGTTAAAAGTTTTACTTCAAGTTATTCATTTGAGTTTTCGCAAGAAATTCATGCCACAGTACTACAATATAAATGCTCTATGATATCCCTCTGTCATCCCCAATCTCCCCCTCAAAACCCTTCTCCGACTTTCCTTGCCTTGGTAATGATTTTAAAGGTTGACCGCGATTTCAAAACTATGCCCTTGATTTCTACGCTGGTCTTTATTTCTAGGGTTTTCGTGATTTCTATAGTTTGCTCCAGTTTCTTATGAAATAGTCAGGGTTTCATTGTTTTGCTAATTTTTCCTTAGAAGTTGACCATAATTTTTACACTTTGATCACAATTTCTATGGTATGCTCTTGATTTCTATGACTTGATCCGGAGTTCTAGGGCTGACTCTGTCAAGTAATAAGTGCCTTACGATTTTTCTTGGAATACACTGCCTTTCTGGGCTTTAATATTTCGAAGTGATAAGACACAACCGTTTGTCACTTGTTGCTATGTAAGAACGTTAGCGAATAAGATTTTTTTTTTCCTGGAACACCAAGCATTCTTGGGTTTATTTTTTTTTTTAACAATAAACAATAATCACGTTCTGCTATCACTATGACACCAATCATCATCAGTGTAAACTTCTTCTAACATTTGAAACATACAAGCACCCACACAAACTTTCTTAGAAGTAACATTTCTTTTTGATTGTAGTAACAACTTTTCTACGAGAAGTTTTAAGTTTTCCTTAATACTAACAAATCTTTATTTGGAAGCAACAATTTTTTTTCCCTTAATACTAACAAACTTTTACTTAACACGCCCAAATTTCTCTTAGAAGGAACATTTTTGTCAGTGATAACACATTTTCTGCTTGAACTAGCAAGTTTTGAGTCAAAGATACCAAAGATCTCATTAAAGTAACAATTTTTGTCAACGATAACAAGTTATGAGTTAGAAGTAACAATTTTTTTCTGTCAAACATACCAATTTTTTCTTAGAAGTAACAATTTTTCATTATGATAACAAGTTTTCTGTTAGAAGTCGCAAGTTTTCCTTAACAATAACAAATCTTCTCTTCGAAGCAACAATTTTTTCCCTTAATAGTAACAACCTTTACTTACAACAGTCAAATTTTTCTTAGAAGTACCAGTTTTTTTATTCTTAGGAGTAACAAATTTCTTATCAACATATCAAATTTTTCTTAGAAGCAACAATTTTTTCACTACGATAACAAGTTTTCAGTTAGAAATTGCTAGTTATCCTTAACACTAACCAATTTTCTCTTCAAAGTATCAACTTTTTTCCTTAATACTAACACATTTTTATTTAACACACTCAAATTTCTCATAGAAGTAACATTTTTCATCAGGGACAACACGTTTTCTGCTTGAACTAGCAAGTTTTGAGTCAAACATACCAAATTTTTCTTAAAAGTAACAATTTTTCATTATGATAAAAAATTTTCTACAAGAAGTAGCAAATTTTCCTTAACACTAACAAATCTTCTCTTCGAAGCCACAACTTTTTCCCATAATACTAACAAACTTTTATTTAACACACTCAATTTTTCTTAGAAGTAACAGTTTTTTCCTAACAGTAAAAAAATTTTTCTAGTAGCACCATGTTTTCCGTCGAAGATAACACATTTCACATAGAAGTAACAATTTTTCATTATGATAACAAGTTTTCTGCCAGAAGTAGCAAGTTATCCTTAACAGTAACAAATCTTCTCTTCGAAGTAACAACTTTTTTCCTTAATACTAACAAACTTTTACTTAACACATCCAAATTTCTCTTGGAAGTAACTTTTTTCGTCAGTGATTACACGTTTTCTGCATGAACTAGCAAGTTTTCTCTTAAAGATACCAAATTGTTCTTAGAAATAACAATTTTTGGTTACGATGATAAGTTTTCTTTCAGAAGTAGCAAGTTGTCCTTAACAGTAACAAATCTTCTCATCGTAGTAACAATTTTTTTCCTTAATACTAACAAAGTTTTACTTAACACACTCAAACTTCTCATGGAAGTAACAAATGTCTTCTAATAGCAACAAGTTTTCTATCAAAGGTAGCTAATTTCTCAAACAAGTAACAGTTTTTTTGTCAATGATAACAAGTTATCTGTTAGAAGTAACAAATTTTCTATCAAATATACCAAATTTTTCTTAGAAGTAATAGGTCTTTTCTAAGCAGTAACAATTTTTTTTAATAGAACCAAGTTTTCCATCAAACAAATCAAATTTCTAATAGAAGTAACAATTTTTCGTCAGTGATAACAAGTTCTCTGCTAGAAGCAACAAGTTTTCTGTCAAACATACCAAATTTTTTTTAGAAGCAACAATTTTTCTGCTTATGATAACAAGTCTTCATTCAGAAGTAGCAAGTTTTTTCTTAACACTAACAAATTTTCTCTTCGAAGTAACAACATTTTCCCTTAATACTTACAAACTTTTACTTAACACATCAAAATTTTCATAGAAGTAACATATTTCTTCTAATAGCGCCAAGTTTTCCGTCAAAGGTAGCAAATTTTCATAGAAGTAACAAATTTTCATCAATGATAACAAGTTATCTGTTAGACATATCAAGTTTTTGGTCAAAGATAACAAATTTTTCTTAGAAGATAAAAGTTTCTCTTGGAAGGAACAAATTTCTTCTAATAGCACCAAGTTTTCCGTCAAAGATAACAAATTTCTCTCAAAAGTAACTATTTTTCATCAGTGGTAACAAGTTATCTGATAGAAGTAACAAGTTTACTCTCAAACATATCAGATTTTTCTAAGAAGTAATAATTTTTTTCGTTATGATAACTAGTTTTCTGCCAGAAGTAGAAAGTGTTCCTTAACACTATCAAACCTTCTCTTCGAAGTATCAACTTTTTTTCCTTAATACTAACAAACTTTTACCTAACATTATCAAATTTCTCTTAGAAGTAACATTCTACGCTATTGGTAACACCTTTTCTGCGTGAACTACCAAGTTATCCGCCAAATCTAACAAATTTTTCTTGGAAATAACAATTTTTTAGTTTATAACAAAATTTTTCTGTCAGAAGTAGCAAGTTATCCTTAGCTCTATCAAATCTTCTCATCGAAGTAACAACTTTTTTTTAATATTAACAAGTTTTAACTTAACACAATCAAATTTCTCTTAGAAGTAACAGGTTTTACAAATTTATCTGTCAAAGATAGGCTTCTCTACGTTTAAGTTAGGTTCTTACGCAAAGCATGTAGCCTTAATCATTTCCGTTCCTATCTACCGTCCTTTGTTTTCATAATTTAGATAATGCGCGTGCGAAGATTGTTTACGAAATCCCCCCTCTTGTAAGAGGATTAAAGTCGTAATCACACACGGTTTTATCTATACTGCAAAGAGAGCACATTCTATTTTGATGATTTTAAATGCATGATGGTAAAATGACATTTTTGACTGAAAGAATTATTTCTAATGAATGAATTAAAGTCGTAAACACGGGGGGGGGGATGGGGTGACACTGGAGGAGTGACTATGTAAAATGATTTTATTTGGAAATAAACTAAGGAAATTTACTAGACTGAACTCACATTATAAATCGCTGTAGCCAAAGCTTCCAAGTCAATAATATCAGATGAATTATCCATGGTGTCTTAGAACTTTATGAAAGTTTAATCATAACGCATGTCCTTTATATACAAAATCTCAAGGGCGAATGAACATCACTCCTTTCATTCGAATCCAATTACTAATCAAGTTATCGTATATGGAATAACCTCCACTCTCTCTGATTGGCCCTAAAAAAATGGGCGTTGCCTCTAAAACCAGTCTGATAGCACATACTTCAAAGAAATGGAACAGGTGTGAGAGGATACTCACTCTCTTTGAAAAGGTGTAGAGGTCCCAGCAAATAGTATGAGAATTCCTATACGTCTAGTAGAAGTATAAGGCCATGTGAGAGGATACTTACTCTCTTTGAAAAGGTGTAGAGGTCCCAACAAATAGTATAGGAATTCCTGTACGTCTCGTAGAAGTATAAGGCCATGTGAGAGGATACTCACTCTCTTTGAAAAGGTGTAGAGCATCCATAGAAATGTTTTCCTATAGCTTCAAGCAAATAGCATAGGAAGGAACATAATCTACGCAAATAGCACAGAAAGGAACATAAACTCCTAGAATAGCATAGGAAGGAACATAAACTCCTAGAATAGCATAGTAAGGAACATAAACTCCTAGAATAGCATAGGAAGGAACATAAACTCCTAGAATAGCATAGGAAGGAACATAAACTCCTAGAAGTATAAGGTACTACTCTACTGGAATGTACATCAGTCCCAAGTTGTAGAGCCCTCAGTCGGAGGGAAAGGGGAAACGGAACAAACTGAATGTCAGAAGAAAACACAACAATTGTAACACAAAAATGAAATCCTGACAATGAAAATTCAACAATGAAACAACATTACTAGGCTAGAAAACATGGTGTACCTCACGCAAGACACCTGACACCCCCCTAAAATCGTTGTTGTCGGAATCCTTACCTTTAGCTAGATCAGATAAATATCCTAAATCCTTTCCTTTTATGTTGCAAATTTCGCAACTTTATGCAACTAAAACCCATATGTAAGATGCTCAGGTTTTTTGTTGCTATGGAAACCAAATTCGCGCATGCGACCGCAGAACGAGGCATCTGTTGTTTTTTTTTCTTGGTTAAAAATGTTAGATGTATAAAATGTAAATTCAATATTTGATTCAGAAAAGACTGATTTATCGTTTGGTGAGATGAAAATTATAAGTTGTGTTGAAAATATTTCGAGTAAAAAACCACTTTTGAGAAAATTTTCTTTTTTTTTTGGGGGGGGGGATTTTCATGTTTAAACGATTATAAATTCTTGCAGATTCAAGTATTGACTTTTTTTATTGACAACGTGTAAAAGAAATTCTGACGGTTCGAATTATGTGCAGTTTGATTCGTTTTCATTTTTTTAACAGCTAAAATAAATTTAAAAAAAACTTGGTCATTGTAGGCTAACTTCAGGAAGCTATGACGTTATTTAGAAAAAATAAATAATTGCTCAAGAATTAAGATTTTTTGGAAAAGAGGCCAATGGTTTGACTCTTAATTACGAGCAGAATTCAAATAAAGCATAAATAAATATTCTTGTGCAGGTAAAAATTTCAGAAAAACCGAAAAAACTAAGAAAAAGTATATTAAAAAAACTTGTTTTCAAAGTTAAATAGGGGTTAACTAAAAAAATAAAGGTTGTGGGGAAAAAATACCAGGTAAATACCAGGTAACAATACCAGGTAAAAGCAATGGCTCTTAGGATTCAGAATATGTCAAGTTTATAAGGTTTTCAGTTTATGTTACCATGTACAAAAATCAAGAGCGGTATGACGTCCTTATAGGCCAAATTTGACTTTATAGGCTATTTTGTTCTACATGCGTACGAACTTATGCTTCCTGATATTCGTTTGCAAGCGCACCCAATTACCCTAGAATCCACCCTCAAACCAACTGCAGCTGATGTGAGCCACCCCTTCCCTTTTTTTGAACGAGCCTTGGATCACTGACTATATAGGTAAATCTTTAAACTCTTGTACTTGTGACTTTGACGTGAAGTTTTGATTAGCGCTCTTTGGAAAAGAGACAGCATAGATCTAAATAATGTCTTTCGATTGAATTCGGCTTCCCTCTCAAGATTTCTTGTAAGTTCAGACTGAATTTCATAGCCATTCTTGAGACTTATTGACAACCTGGATTATGACAACCTCGAGGATAATGTCTTAATTTAGTTGAACATTCTCCTTAACATTCCCTGAAAGTCCCGATTTACTATCCTTAATTGTTACTTCATCTTAATACTCTTAGCCGTCCCTGAAATACGGCAAGCACCATTTTGACAACCTGTATGCATATAATATTTTTTGGCTTGTGCAAGAATTATCTGAGTGAAAGATCATATGAAAACAAAAGAAATGTAAAGAAAGTAGAGAAAGCTCTAAAATATGAACTAAATACGTGTGAAGTGGAGGTCATGGATAAAATTGCCGAGGATCGGGAATATACAGCTAGACGACATAATAGTAAAATATTGTGCTGTCCTGCTAATAAACTGAGAGGGAGTAGTCAATCCGGACTTGTCCCAGTTAAAGATAGGAACGGGGCCACAATTAGTGACAAGGAAAGAGTTAAAGAGAGATGGGTGCAACATTTTAAGAATTTTCTAAACTGAGATAGAGTTTCAGCAAAAGATATAGAGGAAAATGAAAAGTTTGTGATACCTTGGATGTGAAGGAAGATTTATTTTGTAAGGAAGAATTAGCAACAGTACTAAAAAGATTAAAAAATAATAAAGGTCTAGGTGTTGATAGTGTGGTAAATGAGTTTCTTAAGCATGGTGGCACTGAGGTTAGAAATAAATTACTTAAGATTATGAACATGATTTCGAAAAAGGGGAAGCACCTAACGATTTTAGGAAAACCTTAATTAAGCGACTTTATAATAAAGGTGATATGAGTGAATAGACTAATTATCTAGGCATTAGTCTAGTCTCTGTAGATAGCAGGTTACTTAGTAATATGATACTTTTTAGACTTGGTGGTGCTGTGGACAAAGTTTTAGGAGAAGAACAGTGCGGTTTTAGAAAAGGTAGAGGATGCGCCGACCCAATTGTCACTCCTAGGTTAAATAATTGAGAAGTACCTGAGTTTTCAAACACCTTTGGTCCTCAGTTTGATAGATTATGAGCAAGCGTTTGATTCTGTTAATAGAAGAGCTTTAGCAAAGGTCTTTTCCTTGTATGGCATACCAGACAAATATATTAAAGTGATTAAGGCTATGTAAGAGAATAATACTGCTGTTGTTAAGGCAGGAAATGAGGTTAGCAGCTGGTTTTGTATTAAATCAGGAGTTAAGCAAGGTTGTGTTCTATCCCCCTTTTATATGGATTATTTTGATGGACTATCTCATAAGGAGCACAGGAAAGGCAATAGAAAACCACGGAATTTAATGGGGAGGAAAAACTTTCCTGAACTTAGGATATACTGATGATTTAAGCATCCTAGATGAAAGTGTGAGCAAAATGAATGAACTTTAAGAGGTTTTGCGAGTTCAGGGTGCTAGAATAGGTTTGAAAATTAATGGTAAGAAGACTGATTCACTAAGGCTGGGAATAAGTGAAGATGAAAAGGTGACATTGGGTAACAAAAAGATTGATCAAGTGGGCAGCTTCACTTACCTTAGTAGCATTATTAGTAAAGACGGTGGGAGCAGTGAAGATATTAAAAGTAGAATAGCCAAGGCTCGGGTTGTTTCTTCACAGTTAAAAAAAGTTCGAAAGAATAGGAAAATAAGTGTGCAAACAAAGATTAGAATATTAGAAGCTAAGGTGATGACAGGGGTTAAATATGGCTCTGAAGCATGGGCGCTCCGAAAAGTGGATGCATTTTTGCTAGATGTTTTGCAGAGAAATTGCCGGTGGATAGTTCTGGGTCCCCGGATGACTGACAGTCTATCAAACAGTAGGTTGTACGAAAAATGTGGTTCAGTCCCGCTTTCTAGAGCCATAATGAAAGAAAGGTTGAGATGGCTAGGGTACGGTGTGCGGATGAAGGATGAAAGATTGCCAAAGATTGTCCTTTTTGGCCAACCGTCTGGAGCTAAACGGAAATCAGGTCCTCCTCGTCTGGGACGGGAAAACATCATAAAGAAAGGTTTAAAGAAAATGGGAACTTCCGGAGAGGGTGTAAGAAGGGAGGCTTTGAATAGATTGGGATAGAGGAGGAGTGTGTCTAGTTTTGTTGGCTTCAGTCGGGTTGGTGCTGTGGTAAGTTTTTAGTAGTAGTAGTATTTAGTTCAACGTCCTCTGCAACATTAACTGAAATTTTCAACATAACGCCCTCAGCTGTTTCTGAGATTTCGTCGGTATGCCCTTTTGATAACTTGGATGTACGGCACATAGTGTCGTTTTATTTAGTTCAACATCCCAATCGACATGTCTTAATAGTTTCAGCTTCATGCTCTTGGTTGTTCCTGACATATTGCAGATAGCGAGTAAATATACCCTTTTGACAAATTGAATACACAGAGTGAGACTTAACGTTGTTCACCATCTCCCTCAAAGTTTCATAAAAGTTTCTGCTGAATACCATAAACCTCTTTAAAGACCCAGGATCAAACCTGCCCTTCTTTGCCAATAAGAAACCCTTTGTGTAAATAACAGATAACTTGACTTACATGGAAATATATTTATTTGACCTTTAAACTATTTTGAACTAAATTACCGTCTCAAAACTTTGATCTAATGTCTTTGGAGAGAGAGCACCAAAAAAGAATTTAGGAGGCACAAATTTCAGTTTCAGCCTAGTGCTCGGAATTAGCGACTTTAAGGACACTAAGTACCAAATGTTTGAACATCGGACAATATTTATGAATTATGAAGGCTACTTACAATATTCTGCTTTTATAATTTCCAATTAAAATATTGACCTTAAATCTAATAATCTCCAAAACAGTGGCAGATAAAGTTGATGGGTAGGGTGCTGGGGTGCATATAGTTGATGGGTAGGGTGGATAGCCTCCTTGCTGGGGTGCAATTTTTTTACTTTTTTACTAATCCATCGAGCAGACACTACGATAAAAAAAGGTTTTCAAGACACTAACCGGCAGCCCTTCCAAAATGTTTGATCCGTGTTAGCTCATAAATTCTTGGATGCTGAATTACGGGAAATTTTAAAGCCAATTCCGAAGAATGGTCACAACATGTCTTATTTTGAGTTAAAAGGCATACTTCAATTGTAGCCTTACTTATTTAAATTTTCTACTCCGAAGATCTTTGAGTATCTGTATTGGTGCAAATCTAGTACTATTTGTGAAATACAAGTTTAGCATCTTGTGCTTTTCAACTTTTTGTTGCAAAATTAGCCTCAGATTTGTTGATAAAAAATCTTATAAATACTTGACCTCGAACTGAGTTGAAGATGTGACATAAATTCAGCACCCTGAAATTTAGGGTGATTACCGCGATCTATTTTTGGACTGCATGCTACAACTGCGGCCACACATAATTATTAACCCCCTCAGAAATGTTTGTCCGACTGGTAAAAACGTAACAAAAATGAATATAAATAAATTTTTACACGTTTTTTGCTAACCTCCTCCCCCGAAAAAATGTTTTTGTACCCCCCCCCCCCCCAAAAAAAATCCTGGGTACGGCTCTGTAGGTAATAGCTCAGCAATCTTAGGAGCCCTTGTGTAGAAACTTTGGTGGAAATTGTGAGTTATTACAATAGGACTTATTCTTTATTCCATTCGAATTATTCCTTGAAGTTGGGACGTATTTAGGTCGTTTTTGTTGCCAGAAATGTCAATATATCAGCTTTAAGAAGAAAAAAATGTAGCTGATTTCGAGGCGAAACCCGGCACTCGGCACGCAGCAGGCTTGTATATGTTGATTATCGTTGTCGCTTGTCTTCTAACTGCAGATAATGCGAACTTCTTCTTGATGGCTTCAGATTAGGTTTGATGCAACCGCCCTGGGAAAAATACTAAAAAGGCATGTAATTCCACCAAAAAGAGGTTTTAAATAAATACACAATTGTTCGTTTAAAGGGAAAATATACATATTCTTTTGTTTTAAGTCATGAGATTTCGAGTAAGCAATAACAATTTAGCTGAGAAAGTGTTGCAAGAATTTAATTCATGTTGCGTATCTTCTAACTCACTGTTGCTTTGCTTCTAACCCAAGATTTCATTTACGATTCGATGTATTCCTTCTGATACTGGTTGTCAAATATCTTTTACCAGCAGGTTGTTTAAACGCAGGTTGTCTTTTAGCAGCAGGTCAGGATGAGAATATTTCTGCATTACTCTTATTGATAAGGTCTCTTTGGGCTTTCACTCTGTCTTGCTTCTCTTTGACAACCACCTGAAAGCAGAATATTACTGAAGGGTGATTAGGGTGTGAAAGTCGTTTAAAGTCAAATGAGAAAGAAGCTCGTTTATTAGTAATACAAGTCAAATGACGGAAATACGAAAATAGAAGTAACCCCTTGTGGGCTCCATGGCCCGAAAAACAAAAACAGAGGAAAAAACATAAGTAGAGAACGAACTAGAGTCATCTATCGCAATTAATAAAAACAGATAAGTCGATACAGGACTCCACAGATGCGGCACAAAATCGAAAATTAAAGACAGAAAGGTGACACCATCCTTTTACAGCCAACACAAAAAATAATAGAAACAACCAAAACCTTTCAGAAACAACTTAAAAATATAAATTTATATATAAAAAATTCACACACACAAAAAAAAAATACAAATAGCATTTTCAAATTTTTTTCTAGTTGTTTAAACGACGTATCATTTTCAATCACTGTTAGTTAAGTCAGGTTATGCTGTTTGTACTCTACTTACGCAAATAGACTTTAAATTAGAAGCAGTGTCTTCGTGAAATTCTAACTTTGTTTTCTTAGTGTTTCGGTTGCTATTGGCCCGATATCTACGCCTTTTAGTTCTGCCACTTGGCAGACTTCTACTTTATGCTTGCCGTATAGTTACATTCTTTGTCAGTGTCCTTAGAATTATTAAAGTCCTTAGCTACTGGTATTTCACTGACATTTATAATATCATCATCATTTTATTTGTAACCCATCAAACAAAAACTGGGCAAAGCCCAGAAAAGACAGAGTAAAAATCAGAAAAAACAAAAAAGAAACAACAGAAATGAAATCACACTTTGACAACTACAAACAAGGGAACAACAGATATGACCGAAGATGGGAAGACTTCAGGCATTCAGTAGAGAAATCTCAAATACGCTTCTCAATACCTTCTGCTGGGTTTACCAACTGATGCTTTCTTTGCAGAAAAGAGTTAATTGTCCAAGTTGGAAGTTCCATTAAATACTTTGCAAATTTAAAATACTGGCTATGAACTTGCTTTCTCTTACCACAATTAAAAAAAGACCAAACAGGAGCAAGGGCAAGTAAGTGAGGAACTGTTAAGCTATTATATAACTTGAGAATAGTGAACTCTACTCAGATACGACACGTTTGAAGCCAGGGAAGTATACGCAGCCCGGATCTTACTAACATAAATCTTCATTGCCAGGTTTACCGGATTCTGTCAGGTTTGCTCCAAGAGGCATGCCCAGGTAAGTAAGGCTGCTAGCTAAAGGAACCTCAGAGCCGGATAGACTTATTGAATTTCTATTCTCTTTATAGTTGAATGATAGAACAACTGTTTTATCAGTATTATAGCTCAAACCAATGTATTCGTACTCTTCTTGTAGAAGCTCAAAAGTTGAAGAGCATCCTTGGGAAGTGAAGAAAAGGTTCAGTAAGTCATCTGCAAACGTAACTAGCGAAAGATCAACTCCTTCGAAGATGGATGTGCATTTCACCTTATCCTGAGCACCGGTAACACAATTTTTTAAAAGAACTGGAGAAGTCAGAACTATTTGGCGTACACCATTCAGAATCGGAAATCGTTGACTACCATCTTTAATTCCAGCCTTCAGATTTTATACATGTATCTTAAACAAGTAATTACCGCAGCATCACTACCTTTCAAATGGGCCTCAAGCAAAACCTGCGAAAATATACAAGTGTCAAAAGCTCTTGCAACATCGATTGCACTCGAGACCAAGAAATAATTTCTTTCTTCAAAATCCTTCCGTACATTTATAAGAAGAAAACGAGCGTGCTCTCTACCTAAGCCTTAGTGGTACCCAAAATGACTGAGGAGGACGGGGGCGGTGCAGTTTTCTTCAATTTCTTTTATCAAAAATGACTCAAAGAGCTTGAAAGTAGTACATGAAATGGTAATAAGGCTCTAAGAACCGCACAGAGAAGCGTCTTTCTTGCCATTTTTAAGGATGGGAGTTATTTTTGTGATACAAAATTGAAAAGTGAATACGCGACAGACAAGGATCGTCTGAAACAGTAGTGCTAAATCTTACTCGATAAAAGAACCTACAAGTTGCAGGTGCCTAGTTGAAATAAGAATAAAAAACTCCTCCGTTTTTGGGTTGGGAGTCCTGAACACCCTCGCAAATATTCAGCCCACTTCTTTTCAGGCACACTTAGACTCTGGGCTTTGATAGGCTTCTGTTAATCTATGCATTTTCAGTTCCTTGTTAAATTTCCGTTTTGTACGAAGCCTCAAGTTATTTACTATGCCATCTCTTGGACGGCAACAGTCGTTCCAAACAGAAAGCAATAGCTTGGCCGAATTACACGCATTCACTACATCTCTGTCTTTTGACCAATCTTCTAGCTGAGACTTTTTTGAGCACGAGCTCAATTGAAATGTTCTTTTCACTTTGTGGCAGCACAGCACGATCGATTGAAAGGCACTTTTATTTTGCTGAGCATCAGGTCATAGACTTTACTGAAAGACTCACTTGACAGATTTTTCCAGTCTCGGTAGAAAAATCAATTTAATTCTTTATTTTGAGCCATAGGCGGGGTGGAGTAAAAGCAAGTAGAGATAAGAAGGTGGTCAGAATAGAATCCATCTTTTAAAACTTTTACCTCGTGACTGTCCAACGAAGCAACATTGCCTAAGTTAGAAGTTTAGGAAAGCGGCCCAATGTATGAAAGGTTGTCACTCCTAGGCCATGCAAAATAGTCGGGAGGAACGCAGCCCAAAAAGATTGTGATCGGGGAGACATTGTGTTAGTTATATCTACATTGAAATCTCCGCTGACGATAACAGGTTTAGAGGCAACTTTTTAAGGAAACCTGCCAAGAATCTCGCAGGAAGACGCAAACCTTGAATCAGACTGTTCGTTGTTGTAATTTGTAGGCAGATAAAGTAATCAGTCTCTGCTAATAAATTTCTAGGAAACAGCGAGACCACAGGATGGTCTGCCTTTCGGTCTCACAGTTACTCTAACAAACAGGAGATTAAAATTAGAAAATAGTGGTAACAGGCTTTGGCGGTCTTCTGACAGAAAATGCTCCTGAATCAGAACTAGGTCATGGGACTGCAATAACTGCGAAAGAATTGGGATTCGATCGGTAACTTTTCCATTAATGTTCAACGACAAAATACGGCATCTGAATCTCATTTTGAATTAGATATACCTTTCAGCATAGCCAGTGCAATACGACATTTGTAGCCGTAGCATGGATGGCTCTATGATTTGCAAAGAGCACATTTTGTCGGTTTCTGGCAGGGGGCTGTTTTAGAGCTTCCGTGACCTTTTTCTCCACTGACGGAACAAACAAATTTCGTTTATAGATGCATTGGAAATGTGTCTTTATGATTGGCACTTATAGAATCGAAGGGGTAGAAACAAACACTCTTGAATGGGGAATTGTTCAAAACTCGCTAATGGTGATGTTAGAGCTACGAAGCGCATTCTCTATTGCGTGAGCATCATATTTGGATGCAGTGATAACTTTCCAGTCACCTCGGGTGCACTTTAGCTCAACAATTTTTTAGCTAACGTTACCACATGCTTGTTCTAGGAAGTCTTTCCTTGATTCCGGTTTGGCCAGGTCACTTGGTAGGTTTTGACAGCCACGGCATAGGATGGTTTGGAGATCTATTCAGAAGCGATTTTAGCAGTTACAGGTTTACTTTTCGAGAAGTTTTGTTCCATCAAAATGTCTAATTTGTTACACGTTTCCGTAATCTTGCGTGTAACAATCACTGTACTTTCGCCTGGGATCGAGTGGACTTCTTCTGGCTCAAAAATAAGGAAAGTAGGCAGCGCAACCTTGTCGTCATCACAAGTCTGCAACAATTATATCGTTTTGAAAATATTCTCAGTCATAGTAAAATTAGTGAACATTTTAGCAAGACAGTTCGCTTCTGTCCATAAGATCTCTTTTGCTTTCATAATGTATTTTTATTTGGAAAAACTGGGCTGCTCTCTTTGCGACTTCATCATAGCTTTTTACAATTTTTACTGTACGTGACGAAAAGTTTAATACAGGATTCCAAATGGGCTTACTGGCCATCGCAAAGATGTAGCAACATTAACATAGCAAGTCCAAAATCACAGACTGTATTTCACAGCGTAAGTTTTACTGATTGCTAGAAGCAAGTTCACTTGTGAGAGAAGTAAGGGAAGCGTTGGAGGCTGTTTACCTTGTCCCCAAAATTTAAGGGGCAAGCCCTGCGGGTACCACGGCTCTTGAACACATGTCTCTCACCCCTCTTCTGCTTACTTTTCTCCTGCAACCTTTATCGCAGCATAATCGCCTATAAATATCGAATAGTCCTAATTATGTTCGCGCTGCTTGATCCTGACCTATATCAAATAGCTCACTGATCTTGAAAATATCAATAAAAAAATCCACAGTCCCAAGGGAATTCAAACCCAAGTTAAAAAATAATGCGTTTATTCCATTTATAATCTTTTGGTCACTGAATTAATTATTTTGAAAGTATTGGATTTAGGTCAGGAAGAGACTATATTCCCTTAGCGATAGATTAGCGATAGATTAAATCCAAAAAGAGGTCTCTCCATGAACTCTGAATCAATACTGATGATAAAGTTGGACAGCATTTGATGCAGTGTCAGGTTCTTCATTAACGTCCTTATAAACTCCAAGGTCTGTATTTATACCTATTTCATCACTTGAAACTCTTATAAAATGTTTAACGTGATTGTTTATTACTATTTTCTGGAACTGGACCTTTATTTTATCATTATGACATAACACCTAACCTCTGTTTTTTTTATGAGACTGATGGAGCATCAGGTTCTTCCTTAACATCCTTGTAAACACCAATGTTTAAAAAATGTTGAACTTCTTTATTTACTCCTTTTTCTTCAATTGAATCTTTAACTTTTGCCTTGGCTTGTCTTTTGTCATTATGAAAGACATGTCGCTGAATCTTTGTATTTCTTTTTTTAATCTTGGCATAGCAAGCATTGATCCATGTCAAAATCCCAAAGCTAATCATAATCGCTTTCATTATGAAATGTAATATTTCTTTCTTCTTCATTTTGTCTCATTTGACGGTCCACGTTGTTCATTTTTACTCATTTTGAATGTATGTTGTTTGGCCCATCGTTTCTATGCTATAAATAACATCACTGAAATAGATTATATGGTAGGGCAGGGAGCCCCAACTCTAAATCTGTCTGTAATGCAGGTGTTCGCTCTGTTATTTGCGGATGATATAGTATTGGTGGCTAAAGATGGGCCTGACCTTCAAAAACTGCTAGGAATGGTGTCCTCATACCTAGATGAGAAGCGTTTGGTCCTAAATGTCTCAAAGTCAGTAGTTATGGTATTTCGACGACATGGAAATATAGAGGAAAGGTTTAGTGTAGGAGAAGAAGTGCTTAAAGTAGTTGAAGATTTTGTTTATTTAGGATGCAAGTTTACTTCAAATGGTAGGTGGAAAGGGCAAATTGATTATGTAGCTAGTAAAGGTCTTAGGGCTATATGGCTAGTTTTAAAGAGTAGTGTTTTTAAAGTAGGCCTGACAGACCTTAGGCTTCAGAAAAGAATATTCCAGACTAAGCTAGCTTCCGTAATGTCTTTTGCAGCAGAGGTGTGGGGTATGGAGAAGGCGGATAAGGTAGACCGGTTACAGTTGATGTATTTTAAGCGGTTAATGGGGGTTAGTGATAAGTTTAATCATGTAGTATTAAAAGGTGATTTAGGTTTGTTATCATTAAGGGTGGGAAGGTTAGTGCGGATAGTAAATTATTGGGAAAGGATTATACATCTGCCTAGTAAGAGGCTAGTAAAGAATGCATATGAGGAGATGCTAGTAGATGGCAGGAAAAGTTCTTGGCCAAACAGGGTTAAAGAGACTATTGATAGATGTGGTTTTAGTGAGTATTGGAATGAGGGGAAGGGGCTAGGTGTGGAAGTGGGGCTAGTTGCAAAAAAGGTAAAGGATAGACTAATAGAGCAGGAAATTCAAAGGTGGCAGAATCAGAAATCATCCTCGGCGTCTCTGGGGCTGTATGGGCTGGCAAAGGAGGTTTGGGGGGAGGAAGTTTACTTTAAAGCGGGGATGAGTAGGGAGGATTTAAGATGGGTAATTTCGGTTCGTGGTAATTTTTTGGGAATTGGAGAAAGGAGGAAATATATTGGGAATTTTAGGATTAAAAATGGTCCTTACCAGTGTCCTATGTGTGGAGAGGAGGAAGATATCATCCATTTTATGGGTACATGCCAGGAGTTAAGAAATTTGAGGAGGGAAGTGTTTTCAACTGATTTTGGAGGGGTGGATTGGCTTGAAAAATTTTTAAAAAGTAGAAATTTTGATGATTTTAGAAGGTTGGGTAAATTTGCAAGAGTGGGTATGGCTCATAGAGAAACTTTTTTGATGAATTGTGAGTAATTTATTGTGTTTTTTTTTGTATTAATTTTTGTTTTTGTTATTTTGCCATGGCCCGAAAAGGCTTTTGTTGCAATAAATATCTATCTATCTATCTATCTATCTATTGTGATGTGAGCAATATGATGGGAAACACCTAAGAAGGAAGTTTATTCAATTGATGTTTGAGCCTTATGGAGGTGCTAATGTATTTTTCTTTCTGCAACGGATTACAATAAGTAAGTATAGTTGGTGCTTCTGATGCTCAGCTCCTTCCTTTTTTTGGAAAGATTGGTACATAGGTCGATTAAGCTTAGGAAGATGCTTAGCGATTATTTAGGGTGGCATAACCTCGTGAATAATGAGTGTTTTCTTAGAGAATTTGAAGTATTATTTTTCAGTTGATTTGGATAATCTGTATCATAGGGAAAAGGATGATTTTCATATTTTTTTTGTTTAATTGCCAGGGTTTACATTAAAGTTTTTAATTTGAATCTGAGTTGGTAAACAAATTTATTTTTTGGGTGATGACCTTAATTGAAACTCGTCTGACCCCTAATAGTAATTCCTCATTAGAAATTCCTGGTTACAGCTTTTTGTTGAAGTCTTGGTTTTCTAAACGGAGAGGGGAACTAGGAGCATATGTAAGTCAAAATTCACCGTCCCAAATTAGAGATGATAATCTTTGTGTTTATATAAAAATTTTGAAAGTTTGGTGATTGAATTTTTGAAAGGAAATTCTAGTATTTTGGGGTCAATATTTTATAAACCCCCATCTTCCAGATTCAGAGAATTTCATGAGTGCTTGTTGTCCGTGATAGATTGACTACCAATTAGTAAAAACCCATGTTTCCATGCCGGAGATTTTAATGCCGTTTTAATGCGGTTTGAGATTGGTTATCCATAAATTGTAAGTTTTATGAATAGTCTTTGACCTTTTGGAGCTTTTCCAGGAATACAGGAAACAACTCGCATAACTAAAACAAGTATATCCCTCTCTGGTGTTTTAAGTCCTATTCATTATGCTGTTTTTATGATTATTAGATCATTATACTGTTAAAGTCCTGTTCACTGAGTGTGTCCAAACCACATAAAGAGGTTGCAGAAAAACAAATGAGCCCTGAATTATTGTAAAGAAATGCTTTCTAGGTTGATGACATGGACTCTACCGTTTGACTAGTCTACTAATTGATGACTAGTCATCAAAGAGCATTGATGACCCTAATCCAAAAAATGGGTCTTTGGTATCTGCTGCTAAAAATACTTTTTTTTTTTTCTTTCTTTAAAAAAAAACCCAAAGAAAATTCCTGGCGGGGTTGATGATGGCCTGCCTTGCCTTTTCCACCTCAGTGCTGGTAGATATGGGAATGTAACGTTTTGGCTGAATAGAGAAACATTTTAATTAGTTACTACCCCCCCCCCCCTACCTCTTTCAACATTTATCTGAAGCCTCATGAAGAGTAGGCAGCTTGTCCATTAAAATGTATTTTTTTAGGAATCTACCCGATCCCCACCTAAACAATGACTCACCCCATCCCCCCGCATTATAGCTGATACGCAATTAAAGATTACCAAACGTAACCTAAATTCATTACAAATAAAGCGAATCAAATTGGTTGAATCCAGTAGTGCCACCGTGTGGCAGTACTTTATTTGTAACTGGGAAGCCTAAAATATAGTTATTGTCACTTTTAAATCAGCTTCTCAGAATTTTAAATTGATTGCAAATTCGTCCTCTTTAGAGTAAAGTCGTAATTTGGTGCCCTACAGTGGCAGAAAACAAGACTTTCCCCTGGCCCAATCTATATGATCACTTACAAAAGAGCTTGAAATTTACGTTTGAATGAGCTCCCTCCCAATGATCTTGGACCTTCGGTTTGATACAATCACTCCTGGGAAAAACAAAACAAATAAACATGCATCGACAATGTTTTTTCTGACAAAAAAAATAAATTCCACATTTTGAAGATTGGAGTTTGATAGGGTTCTTTTTTTTTTTTTAAATCCCACCTCATCTCCTCTCAGTAGTACTAACTTCTTTACTTCCGAAACTAATAACTACATTTATGTACCACCTACACTAAAAAAAAATAAAAATAAAAAAAAACCTACAAAATTTTTTAACTTTACATTATCATAACAATCAAACTATAAATTTGAGCAGTTAATACTTTACAGATTTCACTTGGGGGCATTCTACAACCAATTAACCAACATTAATACAAACATCTGCCTAGCCGCTTTGCAGGGTGCCCTTCCGGTATAGGGAACCCCTTCCATGGTGGCACCAACTATCAAACACCAAAAAAAAAAACTTTATTTTGCCTCCAAAATCCCTTTTTGAGGAGTGTTGTACTGGTAAATTGACATAATTGAGCAATAATGATTCTCCTAGAAAACCTTGGACAAATAAGAATTTAGTGGTTTGGAACCGTCATCAAAATTTTTAATTAATTGTATGCATATGGAAAAAAATGAAGAATCTATTTCAGTGGTACTAAAGGTATAAAAACGTTTTAAATTGTGTTTTAAGAGCTGCGAAGCGAAATTATTATCATTCTAAGTTTAAAGAGATTGAAGGCTACCCTAAAAAGACGTGGGAAATCATTCAAAGCGTAATTGGTGATATCCAAGAAGGTAAGTCCTACGTTATTAAAGATGGGGAAGATAATCTTTTGGTGGACCGTGTGAAAATTTCCAAAGTATTTTGTGAATATTTTTCAAATGCAGAGTCAAATTTATCATCGAACATTTAGCCAGCAGAGGAGATAAATTTTGAGAGGTTTTTACCAGCAGGTATTGATCCTTCACTTCATTTAAGACTAATGACTTGTATGGAGGGGGATAATATAGTTCTTTATGTGAACTCAAGTTAAGATGGAGATTATGAATTAAATATAAAGGTAATACAGTACATTCTACCAACAATTTTGGAAGATTTCGTCGGATTGATTAACTCATACTTTAAAGCTGGCATATTCTCTGACTGTTTTCAGACAGCAGGTGTTATTCCATTATTTCAAGGATGCGGGAGGACTAGTGTGTCAAATTATAAACCTATTTTAGTTTTGCCCCTATTAAGCCATATAATTGAAAAGTTCATTATTAGTATAACTTTATGCACATCTTGAGAAATTTAACTTATTACGACCTAATCAGTTTGGTTTAAAAAAAGAAATGAATACGAAATGAAAAGAAAAATGAAATGAAAAAAAAGAAAAAGAACAGGAAGTCGCATATTTAGCTAGTCGCATAAATCAAGCTTATGATAAAGGTTACCGAGCTGCAACAATATTTTTAGACGTCATTAAACATTTCAATAAAGTGGATCCTCCTATACTTGTTGAAATAGTGCGAAAGTATGCAGTTAATGGAAGATTTCTCAATTTCATAATTAGTTCCCTTTCTGGTCGTTTACAAAGAATGAAAATATCTAGCTCAATTTTTCAAGTGTGTATTTTATGCCCTTTATTATTTTTGATGTATGTTATTGATGTTTCTTCTTCTCTTCAGCTACTTGTGAATAAGGTCTTAGACTTTATCAGTAAAGAGATTAATGTTTCTCTGCTGATATTTCCAAATGACACAGCTCCAGTTGTATGTGCTAAATGACTGAATTGTTGCTTACTGCATTGTCTAACATTATTCAGAGGATATCTATCCAGATGAGGTGCAATAAGATTGCTATTAATTATAATAAGTCCAATTTTTTAGTTTTTGGACGGTCTGGTAATTGTTGTCATTGGATATCTTGAATTAAAACTGAGGACCTTGCAATATGGAAGAATTCAAGTGTTCAATACCATGGTGTTATTGTGGATGAATCTCTTTTACTTAAAGGTCATATTGAACAAGTGCCAAATATATTAGCTAGAAATGTAGGTATAATTTGTAAATTTAAACTTGTCTTCCCGAAGGAAATAATCCGAAAGTTATATTTTAGTTTAATCAACCCCTATATTTTGTATTGTTGTTCAATATGACTGGGAACTTTCTCCTCAATCCTTCATCCTGTCCAAGTTTTTCAAAATATTGTTATTAGATGCATTGCAACTAAATACACTTATTGCAAGAAAAATATGCTTGTACGGTCTATTACGACGTCTTTGAGTCGCGTCTAGAGTCTAAAGATCTGCTTGTAATATGTGTAAGGGGAAAAAGGCTTTATTTTTCGATAGTCATGACCTCTGGTCCTATGATTTCGATGAAGAGCATAAATGGGTTCCCTTTGTATATACTCTATTACTAGCCACTTTTCAATCCGGTTACTTTATTAAGTGTAGAGGGAGAACTTAAACTTCCTGTTTCTCCAATATTTTTATAAACACCTTTCAAAACTTGATCCATTTGAACGTGATTGTGGTGTGTAGCGTCTGCTACCCTTTTGTGTACTAAATGAGGTGGAAAGATGCATTCGTTTAATAACGTTACCAGGTCCACTTGGCGTACTATCCAATGATATATCTCGTGATATATCATCAAAATCCCTTAATAGTTTTATAGCATGTTTCTTCCAAATAAGACTTTTGGGAAAATTTGACAACTTTAAAAATTAATATATATGACAATCAAAGGATTCGAGTCTTTTACGATTTGCAATCAAATCTGATAAAAAAAAATCAATTAAATTGTAACTCTTGCATTTGATTATATTCATTCTTGTTCTCTTCAGTTTGTTGATTTGCAGTGAGATGAGTCAAGAATCTTTCACTTTGCTCACGATAGCACGGGGGTAATAAGTCCACATGACTTGTTAATAAATCTTCCCCTTCTTTGTTTGGCTTTTTCAAAGTTTCAAAGCTTTCATTACTTTCAGAAGGTTGATCAATGACATTTACTTTGATTGGTTTTTCATCTTAAGGTTTATTTTTGTTGAAACGTCGAAGGGCATTTTGAAGCAAAATTAATTTTTCATTATCGGCAATTGTTAATAAATTCATCAAGATTATCTTCAAAGTGAGTAGGGATGACAGTGCCAGCGCGACGAATACATTATTTATTCATAGTTATGGTTTGATGTTGTTTGATGGTTATGGGTGTTGTTTCATAGTTTTGTTCTGTTTGATGGTTTTTTGATTTTGTTTCATAGTTCTGATTGTTGATGGTTGGTTTGATGTTGTTTGATGGTTATGGGTGTTGTTTCATGGTTCTGTTCTGTTTGATGGTTATGGGTGTTGTTTCATGGTTCTGTTTGTTGATGGTTGGTTTGATGTTGTTTGATGGTTATGAGTGTTGTTTCTGTTCTGTTTGTTGGTCAACTTCTTTGTTGTTTCTATTACTCCGAACAGAAGTTTGCAACATTGCTGGATATGGGTGTCTAACGGTACAGGATCACGTGTCTCTTTCTAGGCCAATGGACTAACGTAAGGTTTCTCTTACATCGCAATTCAGCCTTCAGATTTTGTTTATAATGAAAACGCTTTGAGCTTGAAGTATCATATCGTTTCACGACACAATGGAACAAACATCAAATATTGTGGACTTGGAAGTCTTAGCTGCAAAGATATATAATGTGAGTCCTGTTTAGTATATTTTCTTTGGTTTTTCCAAATAAAATCATTTTGGTAGTCCCCCTCCAATTTATTCAAATTCAGGGTATACCCCCCCCCCCCCCACCCAAAAAATAAATCTCCACTACGCGATGTTTATAGTCGCTAGAAAGCGTAAATACGCTCTTTTTTCCTCGATATAACCCCATCATCCCTCCTCCCACCATTCGTCACCATTTAATTCGTTCAATTAAAGTTATTACTCCAAATTGTCTTTTCCCCTTGATGTGTTTAAAGCCATCAAAATCTTTACACTTGCGATATAGACAAAAACTGTGTGTGATTATATTTCGAGAGGGGTAATTTCGTAAACAAATCCTTTCGCACACACCTTATCTAAATTAATAAAAACAAAGAGTGATCGCACCACATGGAAAGGAGTAAGCTTACGGGTTGACATAATTCTAACCTGTGTGAAAGAAAGGGGCGAATTGTTTGCAAATTAAAAGAGTTATTTTTAGGACATGGAAATTATGTAAAAGGCGGATGCTAACAGCCCTTTAGAGTGTATATTTCTTAGGTACTTTTGAAAGAGCTTTCTTTTGATAAAGTTTCTTTTATATTCTTTGGAGGGGAGCGTGAAAACTAAGGCTTTTAACTTTTGATAGTATAAGGCTAGAAAGCAGTCTTTGATTTAGAGGGGAGAGGGTTGGTAAAATTAGACCTATGTCTCTTGCACTCTAAACGAAAAACATCTTTTATTAACAGAGCGGAAAAGGGATGCTTTTGCAGACAATTATACCTAATGAGGCGAGTGTTCTATTTTCAAATGGCGTTATGAAGAGAAATAATGGTTTAGTTAAATCTTCAAAGTTTTACCTTCCCGGAAAGGAAGGGATGGGGCAATTTGAATGCTCTCATTTTCATATTTACAGATTTTATCTGTTCTTTAGATGATTATTACTTTAAGAGGCTTTCATAAAAATCCTACTGTTATTAATTTCTCTTCTTCTGTAACAGGGAGTCATTATTTATACATAATTTTTTCTTCTTTTTAAGGACAATTTTGACCAATGCCCTCCTCCATCAAAGAAGACGAAAACCACCGATAAAGCCCCTGTGAGGGCTTCAGTTGTACACTATGGTCGTTGGCCAACACCTTCAGCTCAGCGTACCACGTATATACATGGCTAAGACGTTGCTGGTCCGTCCACCTCACCTATACAAGCGTTGCCGGGCCTTTCACGAGCAATGCCCTCTATACAAGGCGAGAATGATGTGGCCCCTACAGCCCTCAACATGCAAGCTGCAAATCTAAATGTAAGTTTAAATTTTATTTCTTGCTAATGATTTTTCTCCCAAAGGAAATATAACGCTCTCCTTTTGAGCTATTTAATTATCGAATCCTGTCAGGTGCACGCATACGACCTGCTAAATTCTCTTGAATTAGGATAGCAAAGGTTCGGCTGAAAAAGATACTTTTTATTCCCGTCATATTGTCTAGAGTAAATCCTATGAATTGCAAGAGGGGATGGGAACAGATGATGATTATTATAAATAATTTCATATGGTATTTGTTTTCCATTTTTGAGTACATTAAGATGAAACTAGAAAGTCATTTTCATTATAGGCAGCGCAAGCGCTGATTATTTTTCTGTCTACTAGATAATTCGATGTGAAAACTATGAGTATTGCAAATTCAATAGCGAAACCATTAAGTATATTACATGTCATGATTTTCACTATTTTATTGTGTGTGTTTGTGTGTGTGTGTGTATGTCTGTGTGTGAGCGGCGCATGCGCTGCTTATTTTTCTGTCTACTAGATAATTCGCTGAGATAGTATAATGAATATTGCAAATTTATGAGTATTAAAATTCGTTTTTTTAACTGAAAAATAGTTTCACTATTGTTACTAATATAGAAATAAATACAAGATGTCAGTTTTTCTAAATTGGCGTGATTACAAAGCTTAAAAACTATCCAAATGACACTATATGCACACAAATAGTGATATTGCTACTACTAAGCGTGTTTTTTTAAGTACATAATTAAATAATATGATAATAACAATCCAAATTTAAAAATAGGGTGATTTAGACACTTTGAAAATAAGCTATTTTTTTATAAATTGCATTGGTTCCATATGCGCTATCCCCCCCCCAACAGCTGAAGAAACAAGTCATGAGATGATCCAAATTGAACTGCAAAAGTAGTTTCGTGACAATCAGATCACTGAAATACCGGCTATCGACGATAATGAATGGCATGGTAAATTCTTACGTTTTGTACACTGCTAGTACACGCTAGTACACTTGAACAGGGCAATGTAGTTACTTCAGAGGGTGAGTTACCTTGGATAAGCCCAAATACAATGCAAATTTTAGATAATTTTTCCAAAGAGTTAAATGAGAACCCTCCCCCACTGATTTAATGAATATAGTCCCTATTCAATCAAATTTAATGGAAAATGAAGTGACATCGATGGATTCTCACAACCCTTTTGTTGAACAAAGTGGTGGAGGGGGTTTAGCTAATATACAAGGAGAGGGTTATGATACACAATTCTCGTCACTACCGGAATTTCATCAAACAAATTTCGATATTGAATGCAATAGTCGTTTACGCTGCAACTTTTGGGAATCCGTTTAATTCACTTATGGGGGGAAATTTTATAACCGACCCTATACATATCGTTCATGAATATGTAGAAAAAATTCTTGCACTTTTAGAAAACCAGATTCAGTTGTGGGGGTAGGGACTCCATTAAGGCTTCAATTGTTTTAAAAATATAATATCTAAATGAGGGACAAGGTGAGGTGTACGACCATTATGTACACACCGAGATGTTGGTGGTCTATCCTCATTTGGAGAATTATGAGACAGTTTTTATGCAATGGATCGACACTATTATCACGCATCTCGAGAATTATAACGAGATCGGGAGTGGTTCCGTTGTTTTATTTATTGGAAATTTAAGTGTAAATATATGTAAATTTAAAAAAAGATTTTATTTTAAGAGGAAGGCGTGGGAAAAGGGCTATAGTTTTAAAATATAATCCCAAGTTAAAAGGATGTCAGGGTGTTTAACGAATCTGTTTCGAAACAGGCCAAAAATGTTTCATGTACGCTTTCCTCATATCAGCTTTCGAACCTCTATGAGATGAAGCTTCAAAAAAATATTTGGAATACTGGGCCGTACATGGGAGAGAGGGGTCTGATTTTCCCCCTGCAGATTTCTCTTGTTTAGAGGGAAAATTTCCAGTAACACTCAGGTCAATAGATATTTTTGAAATGGCCAACGATCATTTAAATATCGACGTTACTGTGCTCCAATATGAAACAGAATTTCAAGAGAGTATTCGTTCTAATAAAAAGGGGGTGATATTCCCAGTTAGGGCCCCGTCGATTGAATTGGTGTAACACTGGGTTTGATTGTTATATACACCGCCTAGTGAACCCAATGCAATTTACCATTTCAATCCTATTACGGATATCAGTAGAGTTCTGGGAGGGGTGAGGATCTAGGGGTGCGTTTCTACTGTCCAATATGCCTGTCCCAATTTCGTAGTCCTTTAAAGCTACAAAATCACATGAAGTATTGCATGTGTCACGGATATCAATCGGTGGAAACAGTTTTGGGTGACAGGGCCATCTTGAGATTTAAAAATTTTAACAATACGCTAGTAGTATAAAAAATACAGGAGCTGGACCATATCATCAATTTCTCCCATTTACCCCCTTTTCAATCGAATTTACACCATTTTAAATGAAAATCTGCAACATTTTAACAATTTTCCATCATGAGCTTTAACATCAAAAAAGGTCTTCTAAAATAGAAATTTGGTGTATATTTTACTATATTCGATACTTTATATATACTACTAATTAAGTTCAATATCAATATCTAGATATTTATTATTATCTTTCCCTTTTCTTTCAATAACCTTTAAAATCATACCTTTATCTTTAGTATTCTATTCCAATGTCTAAGTCTTCTTTCTTAACGGTTCGATTGTATTTGTTTTCCACTTTCATTTCTCTTAAAAGTTTCTCCATTTATTTGTAAATTATTTTATTAAACAAATTTAATGAACCGTATTTTTTTTATTACCATCCCATTAGCATATAAAGCTATAAATGTCTCCGATGGCGCAAATGGTTAAAGCGCTAAAAGTTTCGGGTTCAAGCCCAGTAGCCAGCAAATTTTTTAGTGATTCTATATGTCAAATGAAACACAAAAAGATTGTTGAAACTATCTTTACAGGCCATTATGACCGAGTTAGTAAAGCGGCTGACTGATCATCGGTTGCGATTCCAACAGTTCAACTCTCACCATTACCCCGTGTAACAGTTGATGATGTCAATACGATCTGGCTTCAGATCAAGGAGTAAGATGCAGCCAGCTTCCCTCCAAACAAAAGACCCTGCGGGGTTTGCCCCAGAACCCAGGCTGATGTGAGATCACCAACACCAAAAACAAAATAAAAACAAAAATGGATAACAGCCTGGGGGAGGGGTTTTGCAAAAATTTTAAAAACTTTATTTTTACTTAATTTTTATCAGTATATATTCTAATAATTTATCTATTGAAAAACGTAAAGAATCTATTGAGTCCAATAATTTTAAAGTTTTATTTGAATCTAATAATTTTAAAGTATTATTTGAATATTTGATCATTTAATAAAAGAAATGTTTATTTAACCATATCGAATAATTCATTTGTTTGTTTAATTTTTTCTTCTATTAAAGATAAATTACTTATACTATTTCCATTATCTATGTTTTGGGTTTTTGTCAATAAAACTAATTCATAAATTAATAATGGAATAATAAGCAAATAACATCAGTATTTTAACCATTCTTTTGCTGTTCTTAATTTCTTCGAATTGAAAACATTCATTTATATTAAGAAATAAAATCTAAATAAAATTTTGTGGATCCACTCCCTTGAATATTTTTTTAATATACTCCACACATAAATTTCCACAATTGACATCACTTAAATTTTTTATTGGAATAGAATGATAAGCAATTGGTTTATTTGAAGTCTTTAAATATTTTACTATTTCATTTCCTGGCGGAATACCAAACGAGTCAAAGAATTCTACAAATAGATGCTTAGAATCATTGAAATAACAAGTCCAATGAGTTCCAGGTGAACCACTTAAATCATAATTAATAACACCACATTCTTTTTTATTGATTTTATTTGGTAAATTATTTCTAGGAAATACGCCTCTGAAGTAAGGAATGTGGTGTAATTCAGCAGTTATGTCAATATTTGTTAAGGGGTTTTTTCTTTTTTTACTCGCTTCATGTTTTTTGGATAGGAAGATGAAACTGCAGTATCAGCACGTTTTTTGGTTTTCCACGTTTCTTAGGAACTTCAACGTTTTCAATAATTTTTTTTGGGTCTTCCACGTTTCTTAGGAACTTTGAGGTTTCCCATTCCAACAATTTTCTGTGTACCTGGAAGTCTTAAAGCTCCTCCACCGATTTTCCCAGGTAATTTTAAAGCTCCACCAGAGTTACCAGTAATTTTATCGGCAACTTTTTTACCAGCATAAGTTCCTAAGGCTGCAGCACCACTTGTTAAAGCTGCTTTTCCAAGTGCAACAGCTAAAGGTATTAAAAACGGTTAAAATCCTCCATGTTGGACAAGCTGTTTGTACGAAACATCAATATCACATCCTTTATTTTCTTTCTTAAATTTTTCTATTGTATTCACTTGCCTTTTGTTTAAAAGAAATTGAACGGGTTCTCTATCATTTTTTCTGCTGTAATTTACACGAATTTGACATTTTTGTTTTGCCTTAAAGCATTTTTTAATTTTCATTTTTTGAAAAGGGGATAGATAAATTGTATACTCAATAAAACTTGACATTTATTAGTGAATTATTTTATGTAATAAAAATCTAACATTATTTATTTCGCTTCAGCCTTCCTTTCATTCTCTTTTTAAATGCTTCATCGGAATATTTTTCAAGCATATTTATTATAACATTTTCTGTATTGTCTAAACAATCAGATAAGTGCATAATTTCATTCGCATATACCAATAACGTTGAAAGACTAACTGCATCTGCACCATTTTTTGGGTTTTCAACATTTCTAATTCTTCTACTTTCAGCATTTATATCTTCTTTTGTTACTTTTAAGGTGTTTTTTACGAATAATCCTTTGTTATCAACTCTAGTCAATATATTGACAGATGATTTGTAAGATGATTTGTATGATCACTTAAATACTGATTTGTAGGGATTTGTTGGTTAACAACTTCACCCTTGAAATCGTTTAAAATCATTTTAACATTTTGTAGAGTAATAGCATCATTATTTGATTTTGCATCACCTAAATTAATTAAGCGCTTACCCTGTAGATCAAGATTACCATTATCATCGAGTAATCTGCTTTCACTGTTATCTTTACTGGATTTGCTTCCTAAACTTCCAAACTCATTCATTTATTTTACAAAAAAAAATTATTAACTAATTTTATTCGATGAGTAGTATAGAAGCATATAAAACAAGCCAGTGATTTTTTTTCCTAATGTTATGTCAAAGTTCTTTCATTCATTTTAGAGATTCTTTATTTGTTTTCCGATCAATAAGTAAAAATCCATGATCCTTTGTAGCACGATTAATGTAATTGAGAAATTCATCTTCTTTTAAGTCAGATGCATGATTTTGTCCAATTCTACCGATTTCGCTTCGATTACAGCAATTGAAAAATGCAAAATAATTACAATTTAATCGTAAGATTTTAGGGGTATTAAAATAGCTTTGAGAAATATATGCTATTGAGGCATTTCGTTTTCTACCTCTCACGAATAATTCTTCAATTTTTTTCTGATCCTTTTCTGTTACAAAATCGTCAAAGGTAACTAAATTCATATAATTAGGCTCTAAGTCATCTACTTCTACGATATCATTTTTATCATTACTTGCAAACAATATATCCTGCCCACTTTTTTCTTCTAAACAATTTATGTTTTGAATTAAGTCTTGATATTTGTCTTCTTCAAGATCTTTAGCATATAAATAAATGTTATTGAAATATACATAATCATATATTAAATTTAAAAGTAAATTGGTTTTACTACTACCCGAATTTCCGCAAATTAATAATCGAAAAGGCCATTTAGGTGCTAGTGGATGTTTATTCTGCGATTGACTATTCAAGTGTTTAAACTCATATACTTTAATAGGTGCTTTTTGATTCATTTACTTAGTATAAAATTTTAATAGATAAAGTACTAGTAGTATACCTAACTATCCAACTAACTTAACCTACCTACCTAACTAACTTAACTACCTAACTAGGTTAACTAACTTAACTACCTACCTAACTTACCTACCTAACTAACTAAGTTAACTACCTACCTAAGTAACTAACTAACTACCTACCTAACTACCTAAATAATTTAACTACCTAGCTATCCAACTAACTTAACTACCTACCTAACTAACTTAACTACCTAATTAGGTTAACTAGCTTAACTACCTACCTAACTTACCTACCTAACTAACTAAGTTAACTACCTACCTAACTAACTAACTAGCTACCTACCTAACTACCTAACTAACTTAACTACCTAACTATCCAACTAACTTAACTACCTACCTAACTAACTTAACTACCTAACTAGGTTAACTAACTTAACTACCTACCTAACTTACCTACCTAACTAACTAAGTTAACTACCTACCTAACTAACTAACTAACTAGCTACCTAACTACCTAACTAACTTAAGTACCTAACTATCCAACTAACTTAACTACCTAACTATGGGTTAAATCCCCACGGTACTGTGTTATCTTTATTTTTCAATAATTTTGTTTTAGTGTCATTGGGGTCTAGAGCTTTTATATTTTGTTTTTCTAAGAACATTCTGTGTTTATTTGCTCTTAAAGTATATTGGGTTTTTGATAGACTTTCCACTTTTCCGAATAATACATCTTTATAAATCTGTAATGTTATTTTATCTTTGACGATATTAGTTTTGATTCCTTTTAATTTTTTCTTTGTTTTAGTTTCATTGTCACCCTCTTTTAAATAAGCGTATACTTTTGACCTCAAACCTACAAACTCAGACATTATTATTCCAGATAATTAATCCTTCATCATGCCTATCACTTTTTTATTGACTGCAGGGAAGTTATAAGGATTATCTTTTTTATAATCTGAAGTATCAAATTTTTCTTGGAAGTCAGCTTTAATGTCTTTATAAAAATCCTCAGTTCGAATATCATAAATAAAACTATCCGTATCCATGTAGCATAAGTCAATGTTTTTATCATATTTAGGTTTCATGTATTCATAATAAAATTCATACGTTAATAGCTTGGATAACTCTAATGCAGCAAATCCGATATAAATAGGTTTATCCAGATTTATTTTTGACTTTGCCATTCTGGCTACCGAGAAATTCTCGCTAAAGATTATTTCCGATCTAAAGTTATGTTTTTTAATTACTTTTTGTCTTTGTTCATCACTAGTGATAATTTCAATACTAGCTCTTTTTCTAACATTTTCCATAGTTTCCCCAAAACAAACATTATTCATTAATTTAAAAAAATCTTTATCGAAATCATTCTTTCCCTTTTGTCGTAATTTAGTATTATGATTGATATATTTTTTTTAATAGGGTGCTTCAATAAATGCTAGTATTCTATGTTCTTTTTTCAATACTAAGCCATGTTTTAAATAAAATTCTAAATTCTTATAATGCACAACATAGTTTATTTTATTATTTAAAGTTGTACTTAATTTATATTGAAAATGTTCAGGAGCTAGTGGTAAATCTTTGTGTAAATTGTGTAACTCTCTTGGATATTCTAAATAAACTTCATAAACGGCTCCCACATTATCTTTATTCATTTCTGATTGGATATGTTGTTTTAGCTGTTGGTAGTAATCTAAAGAATTTTTTTCTTTTAAATTTTCTGGTATATTAATAAAAGTAAAATCTTTTTCTGGTAATTGTTGGGACATTGCCCAACCATATAAATTATTAGCGTCTAAATACATTAAATAATCAGAAGGTTTTGTTTTATCAAAGTTTTTCTTATATTTATTATTTTCTTTAGCATATCTTTTCATACACAGAGATACGCCACCTATTATACCTTTTTCAATTAATGTATACATATCTTCTTCAGAAAATAAGAGAGTTTTAGCTTCAGAATGTTTGAGAAAAGCTTCCCATGTTAATCCCGGTGCTGAGAAGAAATGTAAGGGATCTAGTTTATAATTATTTAAACACACATTTCTAAAATTTTCAACGACATCTGATAGAATTAAAACATCACTTTTTAGGTATAATTTAGTGTAATCTAATAGCGTTTTACATATAAATAATTTCCAAATAGTGTGTGCTCTTTCATAATCTTCTTCTGAAATATTTTTTCCTGTTAATCTAGAATAAAACTTATCAATTGAAGGTAATTTTCTAACATTCATTTTATCATATCCATAGACGTATTCATAAGAATATACACGTTTCTTTATTATTTCTTTAAATTCTTCAGTATTTTCAAATACAGCAGAAGTGTACTTGAAATTATTTCTCAAACAGATGCAATTTAATTTACAATCACATTTTGCTAAATTTTCAGATAATTTATCCAATGATGAAGCCATAAATCGAAATGAATCTATGAAGCGCATTTCGTATTGGGTTTAATTAACAGTAACTGTTTTGTAAAATGATATAAAACTCTCCGCTGAATCAAAAATACCATTATCAGGTACTAATTCTCTAAGAAATAAATGTGTCATATTTTGAGAGATTATGCATTACAATAGGTATATGTTTAGGAATTCTAAATTTTTATTACATTCAGCATGTGTAAATCCACGTATATTACCAGTCATGTGGTCATGATCTAAATGGTAATTATTATCTACTATTTCTTTTTCGCAAATATGGCAGCTTGTATTAGTTTTATTATTCCATTTTTTCTCTTACTTCTTCTTGTGTATAACCATGTTCTTTTTGTCTATTTTCATACTCATTGGCTATTTCTTTACGAACTTCTATTATGGTAGTTACAAAATGTTTGCTAGCATCTTCACCAAAGTATTCGAAATATTTATTTTGTGCTGTATCAAAAGGACAACATACTTGGAATCCTTAAGCAAATGCTTCTTGTTCTGCTACTTTAATTGTCTTTTTACCTTTCTTTTGATTAAATTCTTCATTATACGATTCAAAATCACCTATTATACAGTAAGGTACTTTCATTTCTTTAGCTATATTTTTAAATTCAGTTTTAGATCCTGGTTTTGGCATAATGATGTCAGGATCTTCACAATTTTCTTTTTTATCATGCTTTTCAAATTTTTCTTGTTCATTAAAGTGTCTTCCACAGTAGGTGCAAAGATGAATTTTCCATTTAGTTTATGATATTTGAGATGCAAGTAGTTTGTTTAAATCTTTAATTAAAACATAATGATTATTAAAATAGAGTAAATTAATCACATGTGTAGCAGTTTCTCCATTGATCTTAGTTTTAGGAATATGCGTACTAATTACTTTATTTTCAATTATTTCAAATAAAAAAAATTTAATATTGTATTTGTTTTCAAATTTATAAATATCCTGAATATCCATTCTAATATTAGCAATCCCTCTAAAATTGAATTCATTTTCATATTTTTGATAGTTTGATAGTCTGTCTACATGATTTTTAGCTGGATGAAGATAAGCTAAGATTGACCAAAGAAAGCATTTATTATCGTTATTTTTTATATTAATACATGCTTTTTTATTTTTTACAAATTCAGGTAATTCTTTATAAGTACCTCCCACATAATTGGGTAATCTTTTCATTCGATAAGCAATTCCATCGACTCTTTTAAATTGTAAGCCTGATCTTGGGGTAGTTTCAATGACTAATGTATGTATATTCCTGTGATTATTATTTAGATGGCTTTGATCGATGTCACTAATTTTATTAAAAATCCAGGAATAACTATGATAATGGATAGGTTCGAGTTCTTCATTATCCTTCTGAGAATAAAATATTAACCGAGTTGTGAATTGAACTCTGTAACTATCTCTTTTATTCATTCTATTTTTTAAATCTCTACCAACAGTGTCAAAAAGTGCTCCAAATTCAGGATTTGCATTCATTGAAATATTAACTGTAAGGGAATTTTCTCTAATCCATTGAATACTTGGGTTATTATTATGTTCTTCTTCTATTTTAAAATATTTTCTGGAATATCTGGAACTTCCCTTGTTTTATTTCTTATTTATAAATAAATTAGAAATGTCAATATTCCTATCTTTTTTACCCTATTTCTACAACTTAAGTCTCTAATGAGTTTTTGAGTTTCGTCCTTCACTTTTTTATTAATCTCAACTTGTTTATTGAAATAAATCTTTACTTTATTCTTCACTTCGTTATAGTTTCCAGCAGTTGGAATCTGTTTTGATTTTAAGAATTTTTCAAGTTCAATAATATCTTTATTTCTCATAGTGTTAAATTGATTTTGTAAATCTGAAATAATTTCATTCTTTTCTTTTATTTCATTTTCTAACCCTTTTTTTAACGCTGGAATAATATTAAATCTGTAGGGTTTTTTATCATCTCGACGCTTTGCATTACGCTCTAACTCAATCAGATTATCTTCAAGTAATATTTTATTATTAAGATGATTATTTAATTGAATAGTTCATCTTTTCTACCAACAGCTTTTATATCAAATAATTTAGCTGCTGCGCGTAATTCATGAATTGTGTAACGCGATAATTTATTTTTTATTTTGATGAATTGGGATTTTCGTTGTAAACAACTTTTAATCACTTCTGTAATACCCTCCATTTATTTAGAAATTATTTTATAAAACAGATTTCCAAATCTTAAAAATTTTCAATCCTGAAGAATTTTATTGTTTTTTTATTTATATTTGTTTTATATGTTTAATTATATTTGTTTTAAAATAACCAATTATTTTTAATTAAATTTTAAGATAATTTTTATAAATTGTATTATATTAATTTTTCTTTAATATTTTATTTTTTAATAAGGAATTTAACAAAGTTACAGCTTCATTTCTAACTTCATCTGATGTATTTCCAGCAGCTCTGCTACCTATTAGACTGTATAATCGTTCAATCATTTCATTAGCATTCAGAAACAATCCAGTTCCTGCTTGTTATATTTTTATATCCATTTTAAGGATTTCAGCAACCTTTAACAATCTGTACCTATAATTTTTTACAAAATCAACTATTTCTTCATATCCAGGTATTCCATGTCTTTTTTTCCCACCATAGTTTTGATTCAATTCACCCGATTTCTTTTTAGCGTCTTGGAGGAATTCAGGATGATTTATGTAATAATTAGGCAACTCAAAAAAAGTTGGTTCTTGAGGATAATTTTTTTATCGTCTTCATTTAACCGTTTCAGCCGTTTAGTGTCAAGATTCATATTAAGATCATACACTTTCGGTGATTTATCGAGAGTTTTTATTTTTGGTATTTCTAATGGTTCAATACCTTGAAGTAGCGATGATGGTGCTGGTAATGATTCAAAACCTTGAAGTTGTGACGGTGCTGGTAAAGCGTTTCTTAAATTTTGATCTAATCTTAGAAACCACCGTTTTACATTATAATCATTTCTTTTAATTTTTCAACAACTGGAGCATTAACTCTTCATTATATTCATGAAATCCTTCTTGTATTAACGCATTTTGTCTAACCTTTTGTCTCAATATTTCCCTGTTGTTAACTATATTTGTTAAACATTTCTTTAATTCTTTAACATCCATTTATATAGATCAAATTATATATAACAAAAAATTATTATTATTATAAATCAATAACTTTTGATAACTCTTTTTCATAAAAAGACACAAATAATTAATTCAACTGATTTATTGGATAATTCATACGTAATAGGAGTTGTCTGTTTAACTATAGCAATTTGAAATATTTCCGTTGTATAATTTGGAAGATACCCTTTATCAAAAACACTCTTTTTCTTATTAATTCTAACCAAAGCACCTACATTAAATTTGTGTTTCGTTGTTTGAGGTTCTATGTCTGGAAACAGATTTTTATGACCCTTGTTTTCATTTTCTTTTCTACTAGCTTCTATTGGTTTCATTTTGATTGATCTATCACATGAATTATTATAACTGTCAATGAATAACGGTAATACATGTATCCAGCGTTTAGTATTGTTGTAAGTAAAATATTTCCATCATTTTTCTTTAATAGTTCAATTAAATCGTTCCACTATTTGAGCTTTCAATTCACTTTCAGATGAAAACCAATGATTTTCATGACTCATAAAAAATACTTGAATGTTTTTCATATCAAATTCTTTACCTTTATCTGTTTGTAACTTCTTAGGTTTTCTATTTTTAAATAAGTCCGTAAAAGCATTAATAATTTCCTTATCCATTTTATTTTTTAAAGGGATACACCAAGCATATTTACTAAAACAATCAATCACTGTAAGAATGTAATTAAAATTATTATCTTCCTTTTTATATTGTTGCATATCAACTACATCAGCTTGCCACTGTTCATCAATACTATGTATATAAACTCGCCTTCTTTCAAATGTGTGATAAGAGGGATGGTGTAAAGGATAAATATTTTGTTTTTGCAATATTTCTTTTATTTTAGCCTTTGAAACAGTATAACCATTTACTCTTAATTTTCTATGTAAATCATCAATCCCTGAAAAATTAGAGTAATATAATTCCAAAACCTTGTCTTCGATTTGCTTGTACTCAGCTTTTTGCTCTACCCAGGGTTTTTGTCCATTGCTTCCTTTTTAAAAAACGATTTTTCTTGCAACCACACAGTGCACATATACCTTTAATCATTGGCACATCATTTCTTTTTGAAACTGCTTGAGTCATTGAAGTAGTAGCAGTAACCTTTTTACATCACCTACAATAAATTTTACTTTGTTAATTCATTTCTATTTATAAGAGACTAAAATTATTAAATAAATTTTCTAAAGAATAAAAAAAAATTGTTCTAAAAAAGTATTCTATTAAATGGGTTTAATTATTATTGAAGGTAATAAAAGTGAAATTGAACAATCTTATTCAAGTAATCCAATTAGATTAGATCGTAATTATGATTATGAAATCATCTTAACGCAGTGTACTTTATGGTATTCATGGCATAATGTTTGTGATAAATTTATAAACAATACATTTGAGTTTAGAAAAAATAAAGATGAACCATGGATAAATCTTGTGATACCCAATGGTATGTATAATTATGAGTGTTTCAATTATTTTCTAAGTCATTATTTTAATGCTTCTAGAGAAAATTGTCCAATAACTGTCTCATCAAATCCTGCAACAATGAGATTCGTTATATTATTAAAACATAATTATGAATTTAAATTTAATAGTGATTTAAGTATTATTTTTGGATTTGAAAATGATGCTAAATTATCAGATAAAATTAATGAAGGTACTAAAGTTCCAAATATTACAAGAAATGTTGATAAAATACAAGTCCATTGTTCATTAGTCGATAGTTCAATCGTTAATGGGGTTAGATCTGATGTAGTACGGACATTTGCACCTAATACTGAACCAGGTTGTTTGATTGTAGAAATTCCTAAAGAAAGACAATATCTCTTAATAAATCGAAAAGAGTTTATTAATTCTTTAAAAATGTCAATTACAGATTAATTAGGTAGACTTATCGATTTGAATGGCGATAATGTTGGTTATGTTTTGGATTTGAAAAAAGTTTAGTGAAATTTAAAAAAGTTTAATTCATTCTTTCTCTTATAAATGATTGTGTAAAAATGTCTAATAAAATTTTTACTATAATAAATGTTGATTAATAAGAAACAATTGCTATACGCAAGACAATACGGTAGTGGTATTGGTAGTTTTTTTAAGAATATAACTAACTCGGAATTATTCAAGACTTCCCTGAAAATTATAAAAGATGGAGCTTTATCAGTATATAATAATATGATTAAACCTCGATTAGAGTTAGTAAAAAATAGAGGTATTGAATATGGTAAAGAATTTATCGATTTAAATAGAAAAGAATTAGATGAAGTATTTAAAAATAAAAAATCAAGGAAAGAAGCTATTGGTAATAATAAAAATTATATAGGTAGAAGAGGTCGAGATCTCTTAAATACGTTGATTACAGGTAAGGGATTAAAAATTTTTTAATGAAATATTATTTAATAAATTTCTTCTCTATATAAATGGAGGTTGTTAATGAAGTTGTTGCTCCTTATTTGGAAATATTTGAAAAGCCTTTTGTTGATGATTCGACAACGAAATATGAATTTATAGAAATTAGAGAAACAAATGTTAACGTTTCAGGATTATCTAAAGTTAAGTTTATAACAAAAGATTTAGAATCTTGGATCCTTCCTAGCGATAGCTATCTTCATGCAAAAATAAAAATATCGTGAGATGATGGAAAGAATATGGATGCTGTAGATAAGGCTATTTTAACAAATAATGGGTTTAATCTGTTTGAAAGTGCTGAATATATCATTAATGGTAAAGCAATTGAATCTATTGATTAGGTTGGTATATCAACAACCGTTAGAAATCTATTAGAATTTTCTGATGACTATTCTAGAAGCGCAGCAACAAATATGTTTTGGTATAAAGATTAAACGCAAACAAATGATTTATTTACAGAAGAAAGTGAGTTTGTAAGTACTTCTACAGCTGCAAAAGCAGGTAAAATTCCGAAAATTAATACAAAGAAAAATGATAAATTTAATAGCGGTTTATTAAAAAGATATAATAAAACAAAAGAAAGTCATGTAGGTAGTATGTATTTACCATTATCGAGATTATTTGGATTTTGTCAAGACATTAATCGCGTATTTAAAGCTGTTACACAAAAAATTGAATTGAAACAGAATAGTAACAATAATATGATTATAAAAAAGGGTTCTCAATTTTTTAAAGTAGATATAATGTATTTATCTTGGATTCTACCAACATTGAATCCTAGTTTATCCGTTAGAAATGAGTTAGAAGGTAAATTAGTTAAAAAGAGTTCATTTGAATTAAGATGGGAAGCGTGTAATACTGATAAAAATGATAATAAAAACGATAGAGAATTAACATGGAGAGTCATCAGTGAAAGATATAATACAACTAAAACTGTTGTAATATTACAGAAAACAGAAAAAGATGATAATGCTTTACAAAATAATATGGTATTTGATCATATGAATATTAATAAAATTTAAGTGAGAGTGAATGGCTATAAATATCCACACGAAGATTTAAAATGTGATTTTAGTAATGATAATGAGGATTATTCTGATGATTATCAAAGATTTTTACATTTAGCATACAAACATCGAAACCTTGATAGTGGAACTATTGTTAGCTATAATGACTTTAAAACAGTGTATCCATTATTTTGTTTTGATGTTTCAAAACATGAAACTAATATTTATCCATCTGCATCAACTGCTGATATAGATATTAAACTTTTGTTAAATCAAAAGCCTGCTGATTTATACAACATTTACTGCGTTATATTTTCAGAGAGAAAAGCAAACATGGATGCCATTGATCATAAATTACACGTTAATCTATAAATTAAATGTTAATCTATAAATTATTTTCGATTCAGAAAATTTTTTTAATAAGATAATTTACAAATAAATGGAGAAACTTTTAAGAGAAATGAAAGTGGAAAATAAATACAATCGAACCGTTAAGAAAGAAGACTTAGACATTGGAATAGAATACACAATTAAAGCAATGAAAAAAGTAGTAACTAAATATGGTAATAAACTTGTTATTATTATTAATTTGAGGGTGAAGTGGTTGATATATTTGCACCAAAACGATTTGATTCTAAAGCAGCTGATTTTGAACAGAAATTTAGAAAATTAGAAAAAGATAAAGGTATGATTTTAAAGGTTATTGAAAGAAAAGGGAAAGATAATAATAATTATCTAGATATTGATATTGAACTTAATTAGTTGTATATATAAAATATCGAATATAGTAAAATATACACCAAATTCTTATTTCAGAATACCTTTTTTGATGTTAAAGCTCATGATGGAAAATTGTTAAAATGTTGCAAATTTTCATTTAAAATGGTGTAAATTCGATTGAAAAGGGGATAAATAGGAGAAATTGATGATGTGGTCCAGCTCCTGTATTTCTTATACTACTTACGCTCCTGCAAATTAATAAAATAAGTTTGGATTGTGAAGCTAAGCTAGTGGATTTGAACGACCCCCAATTTCCCAATCGTATCAAAGAACATCAAGCTATTGCAGTTTCATGTGCCCACGCTCAAAGAGACAACTCTAACACAATACAATTGTTTGAAATAGTCGAAACCTTGGATGAGAATGAGTGCATCATCAAAGCATTGACTAAATTAATTGTCACTGCAAATGGAGCTATTTCCCTTTTGAGAAATACTCACTCTCCGATGTTATTGTCAGCAGAGGATCGTCTGGCGATTAAAAATCAGACAATATACTGGGTTTTTAAGGGAGAATTTGAAGAAGGAACTAAGGGGAAAGGGACTAGGGGGAAAGGGGAAAGTCACGGATCATAATCACTTGTGGCAGGAAATATCGTCAGGGGATAGTAATTTTCGTAGTGTGGCATATCAATCGTGCAATGTGAATTTGAGCCAGCAGTTTTTTATACCGGTTTTCATTCACAATTCAAATTATGATTTAAAATTTACTTTACCGGCTTTGGCACGTATGCACAGAGAGGGAGGGGGTGCAGATAGTCCATGGGTAAATAACTCATTTACATACAATATTATCCCCAAATCTTCTGAGAAGCTAGTGCTTTTAGAGTTGAAACGGCAGGTAGTGAATAATGGACATACGTGCTTGAATAAAATCCTGTTTTTAGATTCTTATAGTTTCTTCCCCAAGGCTCTGAGTCAATTGATTCAAGTGCAGAAAAGTGACAATTTTAATAGTTTTCTTCTTCTTAAACAGTGCTTTCCAGCCAGTGAAATGTATGACCTACTGACCTGTAAAGGCATATATGCATATGACTATTACTGTTCTGGTGTACGGTTAAGTGAGGAGAAACTATCCCCAATTGAAGCATTCTATAATTCACTTACCAATAGTGAATGCACTGCCGAAGAATATGAATTTGCCAAAAGGGTATGGGATAAGGGTAATTCTAAAAATGGTTGGGATTATTGTAGAATGTACTTAGCCAGTGACGAGTTAACTCTTTTAGATATTGTCTGTAAAAACACAGATCAAATTTATTCAGAATTTGGACTAGATATTAGCTATTATTTTTCCGCACCTCATTTGGTGATGGACTTAATTCTAAAAATTCGTAGGGAGGAAATAGGGTTGATCACTGATGTGGATCAACACCTTTTTGTAGAAAGATCGATGAGAAGTGGGTATGTTTTTCATGAGGATCGCGTTCTAACAATGGATCCAACTGGACAAGACACCGGTGTAGAGTGGAGAAAAATGCCACGTCATGTATGTCCGACAAGGTCTATATGCTCGAGAATGATGTAAGAGTACTCCCTCACGGCCAATATCGAATTTCAGATCGAGTTGAATATGTAGACTATCGAAACCAACTCGGTCTAGATAAGTTAACTTAAATTCAAATAGTACTATCATTTAACTGCAGCAGCAGCGGCTATTGTATACAGAGTTTGTTTTTCCTCAGAAACCCAGGGTGTGGGGGGTCCCGCCAAAATTAAAAGAATATAGTCCTCTAACAACGCCAACAACGCCATTTAAAAAGAAAAAGAAGAAGATTTTAATTCAATCTTGGAAAATACTAGCACTCCTAGCAGCAATGATTTGATAACACCAATGACAACGGCTAGAAAAATAAGCGAATACCTATCGATTCACCCTCCAGTGTGCAAAAGGGGAGTGGACGTTACACTGCGTGTTCCACGTTACACGTGTTTGCGTTCAAAATAGATGAACTTTTAAAACATGTCTATGAAAATATTGGTGAAGGGGGAAGTCTAAGTTTCCCCACAACGCTTTCTAAATTTGCCTCTGATATATATGGAAGCACATTAAAATAAGCAAAAGAGTGTCTAGAAAATGAACCGAGTTACACACTGCATCGGAATCACAGACTATGTGGCAAACAATGTCGTCAAACTAAAGCCTTTTTCTCTCTGCATATAATGCAAACTGATCTTTTAGCTTTGGACGTGAATCAACGGCGTCACAATAAACCCTACAAATATACTCTAGTGGCAATCAGTGTCTTTAGTTGCTATGCATATGCCATTCCATTCCGATCAAAGAGACGTGTTGAACTTGCTCAGGCTTTAGAAGTTATTCTTGAAAAGGATTGCTATAGAAAAATTCAATCAGATCGCGGTAGCGAATTTGTTAATCCTCATATGCAAAAGGTTCTATTGAAATATAATACAACGCTCTATCATATTTACAGCCCTATAAAGGCTGCATTGTGTGAAAGATTGATAAGAACGATTCGTCTATTAATTTCAAGATATTGCACGCTAAAAAATACTGCTGCTTTTATTCTTGATTTAGATAAAATCATGCAAATATATAACCAACGGCGACATCGATCCCTGTCCAATGTTAGCCCTCGGGAAGTTCATTGCAGTGAAAATACATTTGACGCTTTTCTAAAGCAATATTCCAGTGAAAAAAAAAATTTGAAGAAGAAATTCAATGTTGGCGATACTGTTCGAATTAATAGAACCATCAATATTTTTGAAAAGGAGAATAATTTATGGAGCACTGAACTTTTTAAAGTGTCCAAAATCTTAAACACTGAACCCACGACATATCGGCTGTTAGACACCAAAGATGATGAGATTCTAGGCGGTTTTTATGAATATGAACTACAAAAAGTTAGAAACACTAGTGAACTTTATCAAACTTAAAGAGTCGTACTCGCAGGGGCAAGAGGCAGTTGCTTGTTCGCTGGCTAGGATACAACTCTGATTTTGATTCTTGGGTTGCAGTTGAAGACATTAACAATACCCAATGATTTCTATGTGAAATTCATGTCAAATGTTTCCGATCCTCTCAACAATGATTTGAATAGAACAAGCGATTTTTGGACGAAACTCTCCCCCACCATCAAATTCGACGGCGCGTATGAAGTGGCTCTTGTCGACTGTATTCTCAAAAATACATATGACATCCTGAGAAAAGATTGCAAATATGATATAAAAATTAGACCCTATGATTGTCCGCCCACCCCAGGTGATCGAGAACAAATTCAAAAGATCAATTGGATGAATTATCCATATATTGATTTACCCTATGAAGAGCTCACCTGTATGAATGATTCATGTCGTTCCATCAGTAAAAGAATTTCCGCTCGTAAAAAAGGAGCCTTTCATTTCAACCATTAAAAGGAGGAGGGCAAGATCTACATTAGTTCACCCATTGCCGATGAAAAGGTTATTCTCAATGATAATCTAAAAGATGTTTTTGGCTTTAAGCTTAATATAATCAATGGTAAAAGTGCTGGAAACACTAATTTTATTTTTGCTGACTACCCACCTGCCTTCTCCACGGACACATGCATATTTCTCTACTCTTCATTTGTTGAAACATCCAGAGTTGGCAATAGAAATATCCCCCTCCTACGAGTTCTTGAACGAAAAACCAATCAAGAACACATTCACCAGTACGATATAAAGCATCTTCAGTATATCCCTGTAAACACTTCCTATTTGGAACTCAGTCAGTTAACACTAAGAACTGAATTAGGTGATCCCCTAGCAATATCAAAAGGTTTGGCTGTGATTACATGCCATTTTTGACCCATTCAAAAACAAGATGTCTAATAGAAAAGTGGTATTCATTTGTCCTGATATTGACTGCTATGTTAATACTCTTGGCCCAAGACAACTGGGCAATGGAATGGACTATTACAAAGGTCGTTCATCAATGTCTGGCTATGGTTTTGGCAGTTGGTTTGCTAAGCTGTTTCGCTCTGCACTACCTCTGGTTAGAATATATATTGTACCGGCTGCGACAGATTTTGCATGCTCTACACTATATGATTGGGGCTCTGGCAAGGATTTTTAAAAAAGTGCTTCGGAAAATCTCAGGTGCATTGCGCGAACCCTTGGCAAATAATTGAAATCTCATCAAAATGAAAAGGTTTAAAAAGGTCAAGAAACAGTGCACCACTCATCAGTCTCTACTCAGGTCAGAAACGAAAGACATCGCCCCTGTCAAAGAAAAGAAGGAAAAAGACGACACGCACAGTCAACAGTAGAAGAAGAAGCCCAAGGAAGAGAATTTTTAGAACAAAACTGTATTTCTTTTCCTAGATGACATATCTACCCCATAAAGATTCCAAACCTTCAATCACTTCATCTTTAAATTTATTCAATGCAGAAAAAGTTGATGTGAGTGTAAAACATGAATACTATGAACAATTTTATCCACAACAACCCCTCTCCGATAATATCCACTTTGAAATTTATTCTAATAAGACTACTTTATGGACATGTCTTCGAAATTTATAGATTTACACATGAAAGTCCGTAAATCCGATAATACAATGCCAATTCTTGCCGATGGAATATCCTATGAAAATTGTATATTACATAATTTATTTCGTCAAATTAGCGTCTACATTAATAGCACGCTGGTGAGCACAAGCAACAATCTATCGAATTATACAAGCTATATGAAATTCGAGTTGACGACGCCAAATTCATAAAGGAATTGAGAGGCACCTCCAATGGATATGAATATATTACTAATACTTATAGTAAAGATGCACATAAAAATGCAACAACTAGTGAATCACATCTAGTTGGAAAAATATATCATGAAATATTTAATATACCCCAATGGCTACCACCAAATATTAAAGTGGATATAAAATTGACGCTTGATCCATCTAATTTCATTTTACGAAAAGAACTTGCTGCCAATCCTGATGTAACTCTCTCCCTCACCTCGGCAATACTATATGTACGAAAGCAGCAGGCTATGAGTGCTGTTGCTTTGGCAGTGGAAAAACTGAGAGCCAGTGGAAATAATATTAAACTACTTGTTCCTCATACAATCACCAATCAACGTCATATTGCCACAGGCTTACTTACCTTCACCGACTCATCCTTTATCAATGGCGACATTCTGTCAAAATTAGCCTTGGCATTTGTAAAAAGCGCTGGTGCAATAGGATCGTGGACTGGCTGTCCACACAAATTTGAAATGTTTGGGCTTTCATCTCTTGTCTGCAAAGTAAATGGAATCCCACTCTACAATCTATCTTTTGATAAATCCTATCGAACATTGTATGATTTGACCATGCAAAGCCTAGATCATGATTCACAACTATTTGAAAATGATATAACTGAAGAAATGTTCGCTAAAACCCATGGTATCATTGTACTAGACCTGTCTGGCACCCAGTATATGATTATAGTACGAACGGAGAGTTCGCGATTAGAGTGTACATTTGCCGATCCATTAGCTGAGAGTATTGCACTAATCTCGCTAAATCAGTTTGAAACCTATTGGGAAATCACTCCCGAAGGTAATTTTCTACTAGATCTTGCACCATGAACACCAGTCAAATAGTCAATGTATTTAATATGGACCTCTACATGTCTAAATACAAATCCTATTGTCTGCCCTCGGACTTTCTTGGAAAAATTCAAAGTGCAAACAATACCCTAATCATTGTTAATAGCAGTCCGTCGAATTTGAATACCGGCCATTGGTTTTGCATCTTTCAAACAATGAAGACGATTGAATTTTTTGATCTTCTCGGTCTACCCTATACATTCTGCACTCTACACATCAGCAACTATATTTTGAGCAGTGGGAAAACTATTATTCAAAATCGGAAGAGAGTTCAGGATCTGACGACTAAAAGCTGTGGTTTCCATGCCCAACTATATTTCGTGTTCAGATGTTGCGGCTATACTTAAAAGCAGATTCTCAACATATATGTAGACAATCCACGTCTGAACGACTTTATGGTGGAAAATATCCTCTCAGACCTGTATAATATTGATTTTAGTGCCCTACGAGTAAAGTTCTTAAAAAATGTACGTGGACAATGTCCCTCGGTTTCTCTGTGTATTTTGTTACATTTTTTTAAGAAGTCCCTGTAAGAATGAATTACATTAAATTCCTTTTTTTAAGTTTGTGTAGTATCTACGCCTTTGGAAGTCTTCCATGCTTCTTGAATTCGTATCCCTGTTTATTCTTCCATTGTTGGTGACAGTAATTCTGGACACCAAAGTCTAAATTCTGGATACACTGTTGTTGTGGTTGTTTTTTTCTAGATTACTTTGAGTGGGCGTTTTAATACGTTTTCTGTATAAATTATATACCTGCACGGTACCCTCAACCCTGAGACTGGCCCAAAGGATCCCCTTTTCATGAAAATTTGGAAAATACCATTCTAAAAATGCATCCCTTAATTTTTTTACCCCTCTCCCCCCAAGGATTGGACCGGTGTGGATCTATTATTACCCGTGATACATTCACCTCAAATATTTTATTTTCTTGCATAAGTTAAAGGTGGCTATACATAAATCGCTAGAACTTGAACTGGGAAAAGTTTTACTAAGAAATTCCGCTATAAGATTCAAATATCTTCAAAGGGATATTATTGAAATACAGTATATGAAAATTGGTTAAGTTTAAGAAAACTTTGCTTTGAATCGCTTTTTTAGAATTAAGGTTACTAAAGTAGATAGGGCATGGGGCATCTCTATAGTCAAACATTTCGTGGTAACGAACTGTAAGTAAGGTTCAATAGTAACCGAAACTCTAAAAAACGGAATTTTGGTACCAATAGATATATCAAAAGAATGATAATGGATCAAAATTTTAGATAATCATTTTGTTCAAAAATGTTGAAAGGTCTCTAGGAAAATGTTGAAAATTAGGCCTCCAAAGTTAAAATTTAACCCAGAGCTTCCAGGCAATGGCCCTAAATTATGTCAATTACCCTTTGTTCAGAGATAGGTTTTAGCAGAAAACGCAGTTGTTTTTGATTTGGTTTTCACAAGGTTATACTCTCAAAACAACACACACACATACATGAGCGTAGTGGACTGGCCTCGCCCAGGCCATTAAGCATGTCCCCAGGTGGCTATAGGGGAACGCTCTACAGATATGTAGGGTACCTCCATAGGAGGCACGGACCAAAGAGGGACCTTGTCCCTGGGGGTCCATAATAGAATCTGGGGCACCCTCGCCCGGGGTCATAAATACAGGCGGAGGAGGAAGAAGGCCCCTCAAATGTACACTCAAAAGGGCCCACTGGTTTGTCCACAAGTCCAATGAGTTGCAAACCTTCTCCCAGTAATGGGTAAAATTGCATGGTGATGCAGAACACCATCGCGGGAGAATCCTCTATAGGAGGACAACTGTGGCAGGGCGTAAGATCCAGATCTATGGACAACGGTCTCTGCAAAGGGCTGCCTCGTCCTTTTCGGGGCAACTGCAAGACTGGGGACCTTTCGGTCAACTCTATTCCCACTTGAGGAGTGGCGCCCCTCGAGGAAATTATAGCCTAGTAAACGACACAGCATTCGCACGGGATTCTGACTAATGGACAATTCTTCTGGGCTTGGTATGTTTTGATGGGCGTCTTTGGGCTGAAAAACCTCTTCCTAGCTAATTTATCTATTATGGGTTGCCTCCCATTAGCAGCATAATATTTGTAGGCATGAATTTATAATGATTCGGAGGTAATAGGCTTGAGACTGTCTGTGCAGGATTTCGACTCTTGTTGATAGAAGAGCATCGCCAAGTACTGAAAACCATATTGTGACCAAGATGGGCCCTGGATTGCACAAAGCCTCCATTCATGGAGGTCCCAGGGACTTCTTGCTTTCCGGTTCTAAGCCGGCTTAAGCACTTCAGTGTAGACTTGAGAAGGTATATGATCCTTGTCCTGCACTGGTATCCGTGATCATTGCTTTTCCTGAGGCAAAAATAATTTCAATAATTTAAAGAACATGAAAATTGGAGCTTGGAATGTTACGACATTAAAAAATGACTATCGTATCGACACTTTGACGGACGAATTCAGACGATTCGAACTGGATTTATTAGGAGTTTCAGAAACTCATATCCCAGGGGTAGGAAGCATGAAATTAGGTGATATAGAATTTGTTTACTCAGGCAGGAAGGATGGGGTACATAGACAGGGAGTAGGGCTGATGATGAATAAGGAAGCTGCTAAGTCTTGTTTAGGCTGGGAAGGTATTAATAATAGAATAATAATTGCTCATTTTATGACTAGAAAGTTTAGGGTATTAGCTATAGTAGTATACGCCCCTGTAGAACCGACTGACGGAAATACTAGTGACTCAGATGAATTCTACTTACAGTTACAGGAGCAAATAGACAAGGTCCCAGGTAAAATATGATGTTATTTCTGGGAGATTTTAACGCCCAGGTTGGTAGAAATAGGGATAGATGGTATCCCAGCCTAGGTAAATTTGGTGTAGGAAAAGAAAACAGTAATGGATACAGACTTTTGCAATTTTGTAGGTATAACAATCTAGTTATAACCAATACGGTGTTTGCTCATAAAATGGCTCATAAGTTAACATGGTATTCACGTGATGGTGATACAGCAAACCTTATTTATTATATTATAGTAAACCGAAGACTGGCAGGATCAATACAAGATACTATGGTATATAGGAGTGCTGTTATTGATGTTAAAATTAAAGATCACCATCTAGTAGTGTCATGGGTTAATTTAAAGCTGAAATATCGGAAGGGTAACTACCTCCCGGGAAGTTATGATGTTGGTAGACTCCAGGATGAGAATTTGAGAGAAACTTTCCAGGAACAGTTGAATACAAAACTTAAGAGTTTAAAATTTTATAATGTGGAAGATGGTTTGAATAATTTTAGAAAAATAATTTGTGAAGTTGCGGAAGGTGTATTAGGGAAGAAAGCTAGAACTGCAGCTAATCATATTAGTGAAAAAGCTTTATGTTTAATAGAAAGGAGAAAGGACTTGTACAAGAATTATCTGAGTGATAGATCGTATGAAAACAAAAGAAATGTAAAGAAAGTGGAGAAAGCATTAAAATATGAACTAAGTAGGTGTGAAGTGGAGGCCATGGATAAAATTGCCGAGGATCTTGAAGATGCAGCTAGACGGCATAATAGTAAAATATTGTACTGGCACGTTAACAAATTGAGAGGGAGTAGTCAATCCGGACTTGTCCCAGTTAAAGATAGGAATGGGGTCGCAATTAGCGATAAGGGAAAAACTAAAGAGAGAGGGGCCGAACATTTTGAGAACTTGCTCAACTGAGATAGAGCTGCAGGAAAAAATATAGAGGAAAATGAAAAAGTTTGTGATACCTTGGATGTGAAGGAAGATTTGTTTTGTGAGGAGAAATTAGATACAGTACTAAAAGGATTAAAGAATAGTAAGGCTCCAGGTGCTGATAGGGTGGTAAATGATTTTCTTAAATATAGTGGCCCTGAGGTTAGAAATAAGTTATTGAAGATTATGAACATGATTTTTTGAAAAAGGGGAAGTACCTAACGATTTTAGGAAAACCTTATTTAAGCCACTTTATAAGAAAGGTGATTAAAGTGAGTTTGGTAATTATTGAGGCATTAGTCTGGTCTCTGTAGGTAGCAAATTACTTAGTAATATGATACTTTTTAGACAGAGAGAGGCCGTAGACAAAGTTTTAAGAGAAGAGCAGTGCGGTTTTAGAAAAGGTAGAGATTGTGTCGACCAAATTTTCACTCTTAGGCTAATAATTGAGAAGTGCCTGAGTTTTCAAACACCTTTGGTCCTCAGTTTTATAGATTATGAGCAAGCGTTCGATTCTGTTGATAGAAGAGCTTTAGTAAAGGTTTTATCCTTGTACGGTATACCAGACAAATACATTGAAGTGATTAGTGCTATGTACGAGAATAACACTGCTGCGGTTAAGGTAGGAAATGAGGTTAGCAGCTGGTTTTGTATTAAATCAGGAGTTAAGCATGGTTGTGTTCTATTCCCCTTTATATGGATTAGTTTGATGGACTTTGTTTTAAGGAGCACAGGAAAGGCAATGGGAGACAACGGAATCCAATGGGGAGGAAAAAGTCTCCTGGACTTGGATTATGCTGATGATTTAAGCATTCTAGATGAAAGTGTGAGCAAAATGAATGGAGTTTTAGAGGTTTTGTGAGTTCAGGGTGCTAGAATTGGTTTGAAAATTAATGTTAGGAAGACTAATTCACTAAGGCTAGGAATAAGTGAAGATGAAAAGGTGACGTTGGGTAATGAAAAGATTGATCAGGTGGGCAGCTTCACTTACCTTATAAGTAGTTATTAGTAAAGATGGTGGGAGCAGTGAAGATGTTAAAAATAGAATAGCCAAGGCTCAGGATGTTTTTTCACAGTTAAAAAAAGTCTGGAAGAATAGGAAGATAAGTCTGCAAACCAAGATTAGAATATTAGAAGCTACAGTGATGACAGTGGTCAAATATGGCTCTGAAGCATGGACGCTCCGAAAAGCGGATGAAGATTTGCTAGATATTTTCCAGATAAATTGCTTAAGGATTGTTCTGGGTACCCAGCTGACTGACCGTATTTCAAACAATAGTCTATACGAAAACTGTGGTTCAATACCGCTCTCTAGGGCTATAATGAAAGGAAGGTTGAGGTGGTTAGGGCACGTTGTGCGGATGAAGGATGACAGATTGCCGAAGATAGTTCTTTTCGGCCAACCATCTAGGGCTAAACGGAAAACAGGTCGTCCCCGTATGGGGTGGGAGGACGTCATAAAGAAAGATTTAAAGGAAATGGGAACTTCGTGGGCGGGTGTAAAAAGGGAGGCTTTGAATAGATTGGGATGAAGAAGGGGCGTGCGTAGCTGTGTTGGCCTCAGGCGGCTTGGTGCTGCGGTGAGTTGTTAGTAGTTAGTAGTAGTAGTAATGTATATATACAACAATATCTTTATTCTTCACTTTAGATTTCTTCTTCTGTGTATAGGCAACTGTCGAGAACCACTAATGGAGGCAGATCATTTGAATTCACTGTATATTGATCTTGATTGGCTGCAAAGTCAGGGTAACATTTTCCACAGTGTAGTGTAACTTCACTCTTGTCGTATCTCTTTGTATAGTCAATGATACTATTTGCATTCATATAGTGAAATTCACGTGTTTCAATCTGTCTATTTGAAGCAATATCACATACAGTGTTTTCAAATGGTGAATCACATTTGGTAAATGCCAAATAAAAATCACTAGGTTTATAGTCATAATAGGCAGTGTCGTCACAACGATGACATAGAAACCAAACTGTCTTGTTACCCCAACAGTTGAATCGTAGACCTGATTCTTCCTCCCAAAATAATTTAAATCCACGACGATACCAACCTCGTAGAAATAAACTAAAATCATGCTTGGGGTTCTTTCCAATTATACCTGGGTAAGTATTCTCCCACTGATCACATTTGTCATAGTGGCATTTGGAATATAGATGTCCTTTAGTGTGAGAGTCACAAATCTTTTCAAGACATGAATTACAGCCTTTAATTTGTACTGCATATCCTCTATGTAATTTACAAGGATTTCATAATTTGCACTTTTCATTATATTCATTAATAATTGTACAATTCTCACATGATGACCAACTGCCAAGAGTGTACATGCATAGTGGACATGTCTAGAACATTTTTGGTTTCCGTTCTCAACTCTCTCACAACTAAAAAAAACTGACCCACATTCGATAAATTGAGAGGGGAATGGGAGAGGAGTAACTCTGTGACGTTACCTCTTTCGAAGGGGCAGCCATCTACATTGAATCTATGGCAATGTTTTCAAAAGTATATCCACGATATTATTTTGCTTTGTTTCAATTAATATATCAATAAATTGAGTAAAAGCATTTGAGTCACGTCTTAAAAGCTTCATAATATAGTTCAATGGGGGAGAATCAGTTTTCATTATATTGTCAAGTGTCCTCTGTGAGAATATCTTCCGTTGAAGGGACAACTCGAGAAAATCGTCATCCAGAATCAATTGTTTTTCCATAATCACAAGGTTCGACCTAATTCTCTCTTTCTCAAATTTATTCATTTTTCAATCCTATCACTGTCACTGCTGACTCTAGACTAACCATGATTCGTTCTACTTTATGATTATTCGATAACCTAACATAAAGAAAAGGATGACATTTTCGATTTCGAAACAATTTTATTGTATAATTACAACAATAATATATATATATATATATATATAATATATATATATATATCTATATATATATATATATTATATATATATCTATATATATATATATATATATATATATATATATAATATATATATATATAATATATATATACATATATATATATATATAAATGTACAATTAGCGATATAACTCATTGTCCTCGATTTGCTTCACTATTGCATTTAAAGCACTTTGAAGTCTATTCACATGTGCTATATCATCTTTTGCAGCAAAGCATAATTGATCCTCCATTTTAAATTTACTCAAATATAACACATATCTTGCATATACTTCATCCCATTCAAGACAAAGCCGTGATCCTCTCGTGATTTCCATCGTATTGTTTGGTGCTCTTGTATCATTGCTACCAACTCCACTATCAACTTCTAATAGTGTAAACATTCCACTCATTATTGCAAATATATCTCAATGAATAATGTCAAGCTGTTCTTACTCCTTGAATTCTATTCTCACACTAATAACAACTATAGCAAAAATCCTTCCTTATATTGACTGTGATCTTGTCCGGTTAGTGTTTCCGACTCCCTGATTGGCCTAGAAAGAGACACGTGATCCTGTCCCGTTGGAAACTCTTATCCATCAATAATGTAATCAACACTCATAGCCATCAAACAACATCAAACCAACTATCAACAAACAGAACCATGGAACATAACAATCAAACAACATCAATAACCATCAAACAGAACAGAATCATGAAAAAAAACATCAAACAAGTTGACCAACAAACAGAACCATGAAACAACACACATAACCATCAAACAACATCAAACCAACCATTAACAAACAGAACCATTAAACAACACCCATAACCATCAAACATAACAGAACCATGAAACAACATCCATAACCATCAAACAACATCAAACCAACCATCAACATGTTTGTTGATGGTATAATAAGACTTTATCAAATAACCATCAAACAGAACAGAATTATGAAAAAACACCCATAACTATCAAACAATATCAAACCCATAACCATGAATAGATTATGTATTCGTCACGCTGGCCCTGTCATCCCTACTAAAGTGCACTTTAGGTGAAAGAACAAGTTCAATTGGGGTCAATTTTTAGGATTGAGTCATTGCTTGAGAATAGTTTTTACAAATTCAGTGATTATCGGCAGTAACAATGAAAAGAAACTACCAACCGCTTGAACAAGGCGTTTTTATTTGGAATTTGCTTTCATTTTGCTGGCTAGGTAACGTACACGTATTTATTTAATTTCAGCAGAAATTAACATAATTTGCGCTCAAAACCCCTATGCCTTTCCAAGGCCAGAACAAAATTTGCACTTTACTTAAAAATATATAAATATTTTTACTTTTATAACTTTAATAAATCAAATAATATTAACATTTTGATTACTAAATATCAGTATATGTATATTAAACTGACAATGAACATTAATTTATATTTTTCAGTAAAGTGCAAATTTTGTTCTGGCCTTGGGAAGGCATAGGGGTTTTTGCGCAAAAACTTGTGTTAATATCTGCTCGTTTTGAGTTTGACTCGATTATTTATTGTAATTTCTGTTCGTTTTGGGTTTCATTTATTTATCGATGCTGATTTGTGGTAGTTTCACGCTTGGTAGATTATATGATTTTATTTTTGCTCATTTTTGTTTAATGGAGTTCTTTACTTTTCTTTGAAAAACTTATTTTGTGGAAAAAAATTTTTAATCAATTTCTGTTCGTTTTATATCGACATAGTCTTTTCAGGGAAAAAGAAAATAATACTTGAAATCCTTTCGTTTTTAAGACTTTATAGTTTGGCCTGCTATTTGTATGCTGGAGAAAAATTTTTAACGATTTTTAACAGCATACACCCTTTTAAAAATCTGGATACAAGTAGTACTGTTTGACTTAGTTTCATACCACCTCTAGTTGACCTGAAAGGGAAAACTTGATACTATTCGCAAAAAAAATCTGTTTACTTTCTTTGATAGCTTGGATACACTTACGGTATTTTAATTTGGTTAAATTTTAAGAGCAGAAGTAGTCCCGAAAGTTTGAACATAATACCCTCAGTCGTTCTTGGGATACTGCTGAGATGCCTTATTGTGAATTGGAATTATGACAGTGCATTTTGATTTTATCTCAAGGCAACATTTAGTTTCAAAACATAATGGGCAAATGGGAGGTTGGCAATTGTTGTGAAGTGTTATTCTATGGTATTTGGGGTTGTAGTCGTAGATGCCTTTATTCTCCCTTTATAGGGGAGATAAACTCTGGCCCTAAGGTAATTTAACTTTGGTAGCGTGCCTTAGGCTATGACCGAACTAATGAGGCGTACCGACTGGGTATATTCGAGGGCTAGAGATATATCGTAGAGAGGTTGTCTAAAACACAATACTTTTATTCAATTTACACATAGTAATTACAGATATAGATATGCTACTGGGAGTGGCTGCCCCAAATAGACCACAAGTCTCAGAAACTACAATAATATATAATAAGATACCTAGACACTTACAATGATAAGACAAAATTCCAAGGTATTTCTAAAAACAACGGACCAGAGGTCAGTCCGGCATAAAGTTAGTATAAGATTCCCCCTTCTGATAAAATTTATCTTTTATACATTTCTATCAACCACAACTTCCTACGTAATCGCTAGGAAGTGGTAATTTCTCAATTTCCCGTTAAACAGAACTTAGCAGGATATGTTCCTTATCTTAATAAAAAGTGGTATTTCAAAACTTCATATTTGCGTCTTATATATTTTTACTAAATTAATAATTAACTAAATTAGAAAGCTTTACCACAATCTATCCCACCGCTGCCATCAGTTGTTGTGAAGTGTTTATTTATGGTATTTGGGGGGTGTAATCGTAGATGCCTTTATTCTCCCTTTATAGGGGAAACTCTGGCCCTAAGGTAGTTAAACTTTGGTAGCGTGCCTTAGGCTATGACCAAACTAATGAGGCGTACCGACTGGGTAAGTTCGAGGGCTAAAGGTAGATTGTAGAGAGGTTGTCTAAAATACAATACTTTTATTCATTTAACATATAATAATAATCAGATATTTATTTTCTATTGGGACTGGCTGTCCCAAGTAGACCACAAGTCTCAGAAACTACAATAATAGATAATAAGATACTTAGACAGTTACAATGATAAGACAAAATTCCAAGGTATTTCTAAAAACAACGGACCAGAGGTCAGTCCGGCATAAAGTTAGTATAAGATTCCCCCTTCCGATAAAATGTATCTTTTATACATTTCTATCAACCACACCTTCCCACGTAATCGCTAGGAAGTGGTAATTTCTCAATTTCCCGTTAAACAGAACTTAGCAGGATATGTTCCTTATCTTAATAAAAAGTGGTATTTCAAAACTTTATATTTGCGTCTTATATATTTTTACTAAATTAATAATTAACTAAATTAGAAAGCTTTACCACACAGTGGAAGGGGGATTAGTTGCCCTCCAATCACTTTCGACTATTAAAAAGGGCATCAGCCCTCTCTATTTTCAATCGAATGAGTCCTTTCAAAGTTCCCACGACAACTACTTCGACACAAAATACCCTGGTCTAAACAACGACAACAACAAAAAATAATAAATTATAACCACATCGATCTTTACTATAAAAATGTCAAGCCCTCCAATCACTTTCGACTATTAAAAAGGGCAATAGGCCTTTCGATTTCCAATCGAATTAGCCCTTTTGGAAATGACAGTGCTTTCTATAAACACCTTATATGCCCCCAGGGCATAAATTACAACCCTTACCCTAAGATCTGTTAGGGTGGTTTTCCTCTCTAAGACTGAATTTCCAGAAATTTCAACTACGTTAAACAAAATGGCTATCGCAAAAGTTTGACTGGATGTGTTTGGGAAAATGATGGACGTAATAGGGGCGGTAGTCGCTCTCCAATCACTTTCAACAACTAAAAATGGCACTAGCCCTTTCAATTTCCAATCAAATTAGCCCTTTTGAAGTTTCTATGACAGTTTTCAATAAAAACCTTATATGCCCCTAGGGGATAACTTGCCCGAAGTGCTGGAGGGGGTTTCATTCTCAAAGACCTAATTTCCAGAACTTTCTACTACTTTGAACAAAATGGCTGTCTGAAAATGTTGATTGGATTGGTTTGGAGAAATGGTGGGCGTGAGAGGGGGGCTAGTTATCCCTCCAATCGTTTTGACTATTACAAAGGGCACTAGCCCTTTCAATTCCCAATTGAATGAGCCCCATTTGAAGTATAGCGACAACTCTATCAATAACAACCTTATTTTCCCTCAGGGAAGAACTTACAACAATTGCCCTTGGGGCTCGGGGGGGCTTGTCATCTTTAAGTACATAATTTCCAAAACTTTCAACTATGTTACACAAAATGGCTCTCTTTAAACTTTGATTGAATGCTTTTAGGGAAATAGTGGGTGTAAGAGGGGGATTAATACACTCCACTCACTTTTGACTATTAAAAAGAGCAATTTCAATTTCCAATCAAATGAGCCCTTTTTGAAATTTCTATAACAACTTTCTATATAAACTTTTAATGCCAACAGGGCATAACTTACAACCCTTGCACTGAGGGCTCTGAGTGGGGCTATCATACTAAAAGACCTAATTTCAAGAACTTTCATTCACGTTGAAATCAAAATGGATATCTCAAAATTTTGATTGGATGTGTTTGGGAAAATGGTGGGCGTGAGAGGTGCGATAGTCGCTCTCCAATCACTTTCAACTATTAAAAAAAGCACTAGCATTTTCAATTTCCAATTGAGCGAGCCCTTTTAAAGTTTCTTCGCTTTCAATAAAAAACCTTATATGCCCCCAGGGCATAACTGACAACCCTTGCCCAGAGGGCCGTGGAGGGGGGGGGAATTGTCATCCTTAAAGATCTGATTTCTGAAACTTTCAACTACGGTGAATGAAATGGATATCTAAAATATTGATTGTATGTGTTTGGGGAAAAAATGGGCGTGAGAGGGGGGTTAGTTGCCCTCAAATCACTTTCGACTATTAAAAATGGCACTAGCCCTTTGAATTTCCAATCGAATGAGCTCTTTTTCAAGTTTCTACGACAAAGATTTCAATAAAAACCTTATATGCCCCCAGGGCATAACTTATAAAGCTTGCCCTGAAGACTGTGGGGAGAGTGTCCTGCTCGAAGGTATAATTTTCTGAACTTTGAGCTGCATGGAAGAAAATGGCTATCTCAAAATCTTTATTAGATGTGTTTGGAAAAATGATGAGCGTGGAAGGGATGTTAGCTGCTTTCCAATCACTTTCAACTATTAAAAAGGGCACTAGCCATTTCAATTTCCAATCGAATGAGCCGTTTTTGAAGTTTTTACGACTACGCGTTATATAAAAATCTTATATGCCCCCTGGGCATAATTTACAACCCTTTCCAGGAGGGCTGTGGGGGGGGGTGTCATCCTCAAAGAACTAATTGCAGAATTTAAAACTATGTTGAATAAAATTGCTATCTCAAAGTTTTGATTAGATGTGTTTGGGGAAAAGGTGGGCGTGAGAGGCGGGTTAGTTGCCCCCTAATCACTTTTGACTACTATAAAGGGCACTAGCCCTTTGAATTTCCAATCGATAGAGCCTTTTTAAAGTTTATACGACAACACGCTCTATAAAAGACCTTATATGCCCCCAGGGCATAACTTAAAATCCTTGCCCTAAGGGATGTGGGGGACTGTCCTTCTCAAAAACACAATTTCTGTCTGGAAATCAACTATGCTGAACAAAATGGCTATCTCAAAATTTTTATTGGATGTGTTTCGGAAAATGGGGGCGTGAAAGGGGTGTTAGTCACCTTCCAATCACTTTTGACTATTAAAAACGGCACAAGCCACTCCAATTTCCAATTGAATGAACGTTTTTCGAAATTTCTTTGACAACTTCTTTTGTACGAAGTGGCTCTAGAGGAAAAAATTATTAAATAATTCATTGGGCCAACATCGTTCTTATATGCCCCCAGGGCATAAATTAAAACCCTTGCCCTGAGGGTTTTGGGGGAATGTCCTCCTCTTTACTTAGCCCCGTTTCTTGTATCCTTCTCGAGTGTCCCCGTTCTTTACTTAGGCAGCGCGATTGCGCTTACTATGATTCACACAATAACTTTCAATAACTACTTTATATGCCCCCAAGGCATAACTTACAACCCTTGAACTGAGGGCTGTGAGGGGGTTATCATCCTAAAAGACCTAATTTCCAGAACTTTCAGCTACGTTGAACAAAATGAATATCACAAAATTTTGATTGGATGTGTTTGGGAAAATGGTGGGCGTGAGAGGTCACTATCCAATCACTTTCAACTATTAAAAAAGGCACTAGCCCTTTCAATTTCCAATTGAATGAACCCTTTTGAAGTTTCTACGATGACGCTTTTAATAAAAAACTTTATATGGCCCAAGGGCATAACTTACAATTCTTGCCCTGAGGGCTGTGGGGGGAGGGTTTGTCATCCTTATAGACCTAATTTCCAAAACTTTCAACTACGTTGAATGAAATTGCTATCTAAAAATTTTGATTGCATCTGTTTGGGGAAAAGGTGGGCGTGAGAGGGGGGTTAGTTGCCCTCAAATCACTTTCGACTATTAAAAAGGGTACCAGCCCTTTGAATTTTAAATCGAATGAGCCCTTTTTCAAGTTTCCACAATAAAGATTTCAATAAAAACCTTATATGCCCCCAGGGTATAACTTGTAACTGTTGCCCTGAGGGCTGTGGGGGAGTGTCCTCCTCAAAAACATATTTTCTATCTGGAAATCAACTACGCTGAATAAAATAACTATCTCAAAATTTTAATTGGATTGTTTGGGAGAATGATGGGTGTGAGGGGGGAGGGGCTATTTGCCCTCCAATCACTTTCGACAATTAAAAAGGGCACTAGTCCTTTGAATTTCCAATCGAATGAGCCATTTTTGAAGTTACATCGCCTTCTATAAGAACCTTATATGCCCCAGGGCATAACTTAAAGCCCTTGCCCTGAGGGTTATGAAGGAGTGTCCTCCTCAAAAACATATTTTCTAGTCAGAAAATCAACTAAGCTGAACAAAATGGATGTCTCAAAATTTTGATTGGATGTGTTTGGGGGAATGAAGGGCGTGGGGGGAGCTAGTTGCCCTCCAATCACTTTCGACTATTAAAAAGTGCACTAGTCCTTTGAATATCCAATCTAAAGAGCCTGTTTTGAAGTTTATACGACAATGCCTTCTATAAAATCTTACATAGCCCCAGGGCATAACTTAAAACCCTCGCCTTGAGGGTTGTGGGGGAGTGTCCTTCTCAAAAGTAAATTTTCTATTTGTAAATCAACTACGCTGAACAAAATGGTTATCTCAAAAGTTTGATTGGATGTGCTTGGGGGAATGACGGGCGTGGGGGGATGGGGGTTGGTAGTTGCCCTCCAATCACTTTCGACTATTTAAAAGGGCACTAGAACTCTAGATTTCCAATCGAATGAACCCCTTTTGAAGTTTCTACAACAACCCCTTCCATATGAAGTTCCTTGCTCTAAAGGAAAAAATAATAGATGATACATTGTGCCAACATCGTTCTTACATGCCCTCTGGGCATAACTTAAAACCCTCGCCCCGAGGGTCGTGGGGGAGTGTCCTCCTCAAAAAGATATTTTCTATCTGGAAATCAACTACGCTGAACAAAACGGCTATCTCAAAATTGTGATTGGATTTGTTTGGGGGAATGACGGGCTTGGGGAGGGGGGCTAGTTGCCCTCCAATCACTTTCGACTATTATAAAGAGTACAAGCCATTCCAATTTCCAATCGAATAAGCCCTTTTCAAAGTTTTTACGACAACTCCTTTGATACGAAGTGCCCGGGTATGGAGAAAAAAAACATTGTGCCCACAACGTTCTTTACTTAGGCAGCGCTATCGCGCTGCCTTGATGTGAGAGCTTGAATCACGAACAACTCTATAGATAATATAGTAAGTATAGTTCAAAGAAAGTGTTCTCATTAATTTACTCTGATGAAAAATATTACAGAGAACAACAGTTACAGAAGTTTTTTCTTTATAATGTGACCGGACCGTGAATAATCGTTACATTTCCTGAGACTATTCTAAACTAGATTCAGCTAAATCGTCATTAATCAACAATGAGTTTGGCGCAATACTATTAAACACGTAAAGTCCTTTTATGAATTTTATGCCTGGTGCAATTCTCTTTATTTTGTCATAAAATTCTTGCCTTACACTAAAGCAATAATAGATATTTTTCGGATTCTCTAGCAACATTTTATCGTGATTTTGAATTAATTTTGTTAATAGTATTGTTTTGACCGATATTGAAGGTCCGCAGAGACGAATCTGAATTCTGTTTTAAACTGATACATACTCCTCCAATGTCAAAATGCAACTAACCAAACCTAACCTCAATCTGTTGGATATATTTTCCGAAAATATATTAAATGGTTTCTTGAATTGACAAATAAAATATATACATATATATATATATATATATATATATATATATATATATATATATATATATATATATATATATATATATATATATATAATATATATATATTATATATATATATATATATATATATATATATATATACAATGACAGTGTATATATATATATATATATATATATATATATATATATTATATATATATATATATTTTTATATATTTATTTCTATATTTATGTATATTTCGTTACACAAAGTGGTAACTTTAAAGTGTTTATTTTAAGCGTTTATTTATTTTTTCTTGCTGGCCACCGTTCTGGCCACCGCATTTTCCGGAGGAGTCCAGTAGCGTCCGGCCCTCCGGGTGTCATGTTGAATTTCCATAGTAAATATATTTATGTGTTTATTTTTAAGTCTGTTCACTGTCATTAGGACCATAATTATATTTCCTATAAAGGGAGTAAAAAGGTATCAACTACAAATTCACCCTAAAGCCTCAAGCTTCACTTTACCACAGCTGGTGGCAATCAGAAAAACTGGGCCGAGAAAACTAAATAAAAATTGTATATTGATACAGAAATGGCTTTACCAGATGAAAAAATGGCTTCCCTATCGACGGTGCGGGATATTGCCAAAATTATACCAGATTAAGCGAGAATTTTACCGGAATAAGCGATGAGCCCATCAAAAAATTTAAAATTTTCGACGAATTAACTAGGTCGCTTGGTGATAAGGTCAAATAGCAATGCGTTGCAGCTGTATTGAAGGGAAGCGCCCTTAAACACTTTGAGGCAATTAAGGAAAAATCATCGGGAGGGAGTAACATTCGGGGGGTTGCGCATAAATCGTGTAATGGAAATGTTAAGTAGCAATAATTTCTACCAGTTCACGTGTACAATTCCAACTACGATTTGAAATTCATATTACCAGTGTTGGCACGTTTGCAGAAACGTGAATTTGTAGATGGTGCATGGGTAGATGGTTCTTTTTCTTATAACATCATACCTAAGAAATCTGAAAAGTGGCTAATATTAAATAAAAGTTCAAATAGGGATAAAATCCTTTTAATAGACAGTGTTTTTTATAACAGTGATAGAAATTCACAAAAATACCAGATATTTCGGTCACATATACAGTGACCGTCATCAGTAGTAAAACTACTGATGACGGTCACTGTATATGTGACCGAAATATCTGGTATTTTTGTGAATTTCTATCACTGTTATAAAAAACACTGTCTATTAAAAGGATTTTATCCCTATTTGAACTTTTTTTTAATATTAGCCACTTTTCAGATTTCTTAGGTATGATGTTATAAGAAAAAGAACCATCTACCCATGCACCATCTACAAATTCACGTTTCTGCAAACGTGCCAACACTGGTAATATGAATTTCAAATCGTAGTTGGAATTGTACACGTGAACTGGTAGAAATTATTGCTACTTAACATTTCCATTACACGATTTATGCGCAACCCCCGAATGTTACTCCCTCCCGATGATTTTTCCTTAATTGCCTCAAAGTGTTTAAGGGCGCTTCCCTTCAATACAGCTGCAACGCATTGCTATTTGACCTTATCACCAAGCGACCTAGTTAATTCGTCGAAAATTTTAAATTTTTGATGGGCTCATCGCTTATTCCGGTAAAATTCTCGCTTATTCTGGTATAATTTTGGCAATATCCCGCACCGTTGATAGGGAAGCCATTTTTTCATCTGGTAAAGCCATTTCTGTATCAATATACAATTTTTATTTAGTTTTCTCGGCCCAGTTTTTCTGATTGCCACCAGCTGTGGTAAAGTGAAGCTTGAGGCTTTAGGGTGAATTTGTAGTTGATACCTTTTTACTCCTTTTATAGGAAATATAATTATGGTCCTAAGCTAAATAAGCTTTGGTAGCATGCCTTTGGCTTTGACCTGAAAAATTTTGGCGTACCAGCTTGGATTATTTGAGGGACTAAAATACGATGGTAGAGAGGTTGGCTATAGCATAATACTTTTATTTATCTAACAAACAACGATACAGAGTCTGGTTATAAAGCACTGGGACTAATTGTCACATAGAATAAACAAATACAATAGTACTCTAATGCAAGTTACACAACACTTAAAACACTTACGATTGTTGAACATAAAATCCAAGGTGTTCCCAAAATAACGGACCAGAGGTCAGTCCGACATAAAATCAGTATCAGGCTCCCTGTTACCATAAAATGTATCTTTTATACCTTGCATCAACCACATTTTATTGGAACCACTGAAACATATAGCAAGGAAGTGGTGATTTCTCAATTTCCTATTCAAGTCTACACATACCAGGATGTGCTCTTTATATTATTAAAAAATGGTATTTAAAAAATTTTTATTTTGCGTCTTAAAGTTTTTACTAAAATCCAATTTTGACTTAATTGGTCGTGAACAACTCTATAGATAATATCGTGAACAACTCTATAGATAACATAGTAAGTACAATGCCAAGCAAGTGTCCTAATGCATTTTCTCGGAAGAAAAAGATTACGGAGCAAAATAGTTACAGATATTCCTTCATGATGTGATCGGACTGTGAATAATTGTAACTTTTCCTGAGACCATTTTTCCATAGATTCAGCTGAATCGTCAATAATCAACCACGAATTTAGCGCAATACTATCAAACATGTTAAATCCCTGTATGAATTTTATGATTGGTGCATTGTTCTTTATTTTGTCATAAGATACTTGCCATACACTATTGCAATAATAGATATTTTTCGGATTCCCTAAAAACATTTTATCACGGTTTTGAATTATTTTCGTTAATAGTGTTGTTTTGCCAGACATGGATGGTCCGCAAATAAAAACGATCTGAATGGCGTTTTAAATTGATACATACTCCTCCAATGTCGAAATACAACTAACCAGACCTAAACTTCCCAAGGACAGAACATAATTTGC